>OX453091.1:2878380-3044114 GCA_949708635.1 Hirtodrosophila cameraria | reverse complement strand
GGCGCCCGCAGCACACAGAAAACACAAAATAGTGAAAAAGGCAACCGCAAAAACTAGCATCAGACAGCAACAGCAACAAAAAACAACAAAAAATTGCTTAAAAATATGTGTTGTTAATAGCTGCAATATTACAAATACGGCCCAAATATTTGCATTTGAAAAAACGAACTCAAAAGTAGCTACTGCAACTTCGAAAATTTGTTTAACCCTGCAGAGCGTATTACGACTAAGCTATAACTTTGAACCAAGTGAAGTATATCATATTATAAACATACATTGACTTTAAAGTCTCTAAGTTTACCAAACACAATACTATAAAAATTGTTTAAGATCGCTTGGAAATAGAACGATTTGATTTCGGAGCAGTTCTAATTTGCGAAAAATTGTAATTAATAATTTTTTTGATTTTCATTCTTTAAATGTTACATTTTTGAATATGAAATCATTTTTATTCGATTTTATTAAATTTTATTTGACGATAACTTAGTTAATATTTAAAAAGTTTAAATTTGAATCTGCTTTAAATTATGGTTTAAAAATTATGTTTTTTTTTATTCAAAAAATAAAAAAGGAAAATGGATTGTAGCCTAAATAAAGGAAGAAAAATATAAAACGCTCGCCAATTACAATTTTAGTTTTTAATTTTGAAGCGTTCAATGCATTGTAAACGCTAATTTTAATTGCTGCAAAACTCTAATTTGCAATGGTTCTTATTTCCGAGTGACATGTGTACAATACTTTTTTAATTGCAGCCTTAATATTTGGCAACTTGTTGCAATTTCAATATTCGGAAAATGGTACAACGATTGGAAACTCAGTAATGAAATTATACATAAATCAGCTAACGCTGCTAGGGTATCTTACAGTCGTGCACACTGTTGACTATACTGTTATTTGATTATAATACTTGTTAGGAAATGCAGTTGGGTTTTTTCTGCGCAATTTTTCATTCATGAAAGGAAAACGCGTCACGGACGAACAAGTCGACTCTTTGAGTTTGTAGTTACGTTTTTTTTTTCCTGTGCAATTTTTCATTCATAAAAGAAAAGAGTTACAGAGAAAAACACAAATGGTTGGCATGAATGGAAAAAAGCAAAAGCAACAGCAACATTGCGGGTGTTGCTTATGTGGGCACCAATAAATAATAAAATAAAAAACAACTAACAAAAACATTATGTCTGCCAAGAGTTGTATAAGCAACAACAGAGATTGCAACGTGGTGCACAAGCTTTTTATGAATGGCAACAACAGCAGCAGCAGCGTCAGGTTGGCAAGCAACGCGTTGACGAAGACTACCAAACGCAAGCAACAACTACTATGCTATATTTGGTTGTTAACGACAACGAGAAGCAAATGTTAATGAAGCCAGTTGCCAGTTGGCAGCAACACAAACAAACAGTCGAAACGGAATTTAAGCACAGATTGCAGGCCAATTGCATAACGGCGTTTGCAACAGCAGCAACAACAACAACAACAACTTTGACGGCAGAAGCTCTTGGAGCTTTGTGTGTGGTTACCTACACGAGTACATGTTGTCTTCAGTTTGGCTTTCCGGCTGCGTCTCATAAAAATGTGCAACAACACACATACCGAAACATAAATCTGACCCAAAGTCTGCTGTGGCGTAATGGGAATGCGGCAGCCCAAATTCGATGTGGGGGTACTTTAAAAGCGGGTCACCAATAGCGTCCTGCAGGATTAATTAATGGTAAACGTCTTTTCTCTTTTGTAGTTGGGTAAAAATTTCATTCAATAACACTCTTTATCGATAACAATTCGATACGTGTAAACTCAAAAACTCATTTTTAACTTGAAAAAATGAGTAAAAATCAATCTTGAAAGAAACTTAAAGGAATAACGCTTTAGAAACAAGCTTTTTACACCCCATAGCCATTGAAATTAGCCTATATTCTTGATCAGCATCAACAGCCGATTAGGTTCGGATATGTCTGTCTGCCTGTGTATATCTGACTGTCCGTCTGTAAGACTAAAAGAGCTAGAGACACCAAACTTTGGATGTAGGTTTCTGGTCAAGTTTGTTTCACATTTCAAATGCACCTCCCACACGACCGCAAATCGAAAAAAGAGCTTGACAAGTTAAATTCCGATAGGATAGAAAACACCAAAGTTAGTGAAGAAAACATCATACTTTCTGTATACATACATCTCATCCTTCCTGATGCTTCGTCACTAGCTTGGACTGCCGTCCACAGTGATTTTCACCACTGCACAAGTTAAGGGCGCTGCTTCATTGCATTGCCGTTGAACTGCTTGAATTACAATTAATGCACTGCTTGTTTAATGCATTTGCATTGAATACAAAGATGTTGATGGTATTTTTAGAGTTAAGTGCAGGGTGTTTCGTAGTTAGACACATTCGTCTAGAATATTCTTACTTGTTATACATAAATACATACTATAACAATACATATATATCAGCAGCTATAACATATAGTATAACATAACTTTAAGGCCGTTTACATTATCTTTTGGCCTGCGACTTTTAATAGCGTGTTGTGTGAACTTGTGCAGGGCTCTCTAGTCCCATTCATTTATACACTTATACAGTGGGAGTAAGGGGGGAGGCTGCTAATGAATTATTGTTATTTGTACTCTTATAAGTGAAAATTGTTAATCTGCAGTGAGTGACGCACGCGCTCGCTAACACATGGCCTGAAGATGAAGATGGCAGGGCAGCAGAGCAGCAGGGAAGAAGGGAAGGAGGCAGACGGGCAGACAGCAACAAGTGCAATTAATTTTTATGAATAGAAAACCGCGGCATTGATCCGCTGCTGCTGCTTCTGCTGTCGATACGCCCTGCCGCGTAGTGTTTAATTTATCGAAATGTGTAGCAAATGTTTATTTGATCAATAAAATGAATTATTGTACGAGCACAACTGTGTATGTGAGTGTGAGTGCGTGTGCGTGTGTGTGTGTGTGTGTGTGTGTGTGTGTGTGCGTGTGTGTGTGTGTGTGTGTGTGTGTGTGTGTGTGTGTGTGTGTGTGTGTGTGTGTGTGTGTGTGTGTGTGTGTGTGTGTGTGTGTGTGTGTGTGTGTGTGTGTGTGTGTGTGTGTGTGTGTGTGTGTGTGTGTGTGTGTGTGTGTGTGTGTGTGTGTGTGTGTGTGTGTGTGTGTGTGTGTGTGTGTGTGTGTGTGTGTGTGTGTGTGTGTGTGTGTGTGTGTGTGTGTGTGTGTGTGTGTGTGTGTGTGTGTGTGTGTGTGTGTGTGTGTGTGTGTATCTGCACAAATAAGCAAAATGAATGAAAAAACAGCAACAGCAATAATAATAAGAACAATAACTTTTGAACACCACTGCCTCGTGAGACGCAATTAAAAAGAGCGCAAGTGTCAGAAAAAGAGAGAGAACGAGATAGTCAGTGGCTTACGCAACGGGGTAATACGTACTTAAACTGACTAAGAGTCATAAAAGCAAGCTTAAGAAAAAAAAATACAAGAATGAAAAGTTATTTTTGGCGTACCGACGATTTATACCCTCGCAGACAAGTCTTACATATAAAATATAAATTTTTAACGATTAATCCTACGGCAGATAGATATAGTGGTCCGATATTGATGAATTTTTTAATAAGCATAGCATTCTTTAACTAAGAATTAAAGAGTTTGGTTGAGTTGCCTTAAAAAAAAAAAGTTTTTCATCCAAAAACTTGTTTTTTAACCGATCATTCCTATGGTAGCTATATATGTTATAGTGGCTATTTACGTTCTACTTAAAGATAGCTTTAAAACTGAGACACTAGTTCGCATGTATAAACAGACATGGCTAATTCGACTTGGCTGTTGATGCCGATCAAGAATATATATATATTTATGTTTTAATGTCGGAGGTCTCCTTCAATGCTTTACACACTTCGTGATAAATGCCTCCTCTGGTATAAAAATACGTTATTCAACGAGGACCCCTTCATAAAACGCCTGCCTACGCCACTCACAATTGTAATTGTAATTGATTTGTTTTCCATACAATTGATTGTTGATTGTTGCTGGATGCTCTTTATACTCTTTTTTTAACTTTTTTGAAAAAAAAGGAAAAAAGAGTATATTGGGTTTGTGAAATGTCCGTCTGTCCGTCTGTCCGTCTGTCTGTCCGTCTGTCTGTATGAACGCAGGTTTTTTCCACAGTTTTGAAGCTAGAGCAACCAAACTTGGTATACATGTTGGTATATACCATAGGCAGACAAAGTGTCAAGATCTCCCCCCCACCCCCACCCCTTCCCCCACAAACCGCAAAAACCTATATCTTCCACAGTTTTATAGCTAGAGTAACCAAATTTGGCACAAGGGCTACTTATCACATCCTTCATTGATCTGGCAAAAAAAAATTCGGCCACGCCCACCCCCGCCCCCACAAATAGGCAAAGTCTGTATATCCCCCACCCCTTTAGCTAGAATCACCAAATTTTGCAGGTTGAATTCTGTTGCCCTATTTAATAGATTGGATAAAAATATTTTTGCCACGCCCACCCCCGCCCTTGCAATCAAGCAATGTTTGTTTCTCCCAAACCTGTAGAACAGGCCCAATCAAATTTTAATTGATGGCAAAACTTTAAAGATTTGAGCAGAAATTCAATTGCCACGCCCACTGACTCCGCAAAGAGGCGAAAAAAAGAGTATATCGCAGTCGGGTGCATCCGACTGCAACGTTCTTACTTGTTTTATTTTGGTGAAGCCAGCTTTTTATTTGGATACATTTACGGAGCTGCTTATTGTTATTGTTGTTGCCGTATTGTGAATCAATTAAATACGACGCGCGCTCAATGAAATTATGTATGGGTACCGTGAAGGGGCTGGCAGATGGAGAGGAAGTTTACAGTTGATCAATTGAATCAGATTTTGTAAAGAAAAGAGCAGCGTTACGTGCCATTTGATTCTTTATTATATTCTCTATTCTGTTCTCTCACATCTTTACTCTCTTGCATACTACCAGGCATAACTGGTATACATATGTACATATGTGCATATACCTATCGATTCGTGTCTGTTTAAAGAGCTCATACGTAATCAAATTTAAACGACTTTTAACGCGACTGGCGACGTTTCTGAAATCAATAAAATATGCAATTTTTGGCTGCCAACAATCACAACAAGTCACTTAAATGGCTATTTCCGGTCAGTTTGGTCAGAGCCAATAGTAAATTGGATTCCCTGTTCGTATTTCACAGCGTGGGTGCCTAAAATATAGCTCTAGTTTAACGAATGTATTAATATTTGTACATACATATGCACTTTATAGTTGCATAGTATTGTGTGTTATAGTATTAAAAACAAGTATTGCTTTAGTCTTGACAATTTCACTAGCAGATACCCTCTATTGAACTCTAAAGTTACCGTTTATCTTGGAAACAGGTACAATTGTTTGCAGAGGTTATTATAATTTTGTCACGAAGTTTCTAAGGCAATTGAAGAAGACGCTTTCCGACCCTATCAACAGCCGAGTCAAACTAGCCATGTCTGTCTGTAAGTTGTTTCTATGCAAACTAGTCTCTTAATGAAACTTGATGAATCTTGACGCAGGATGATTCTTCCTTTCTGCTGCAGGCAGCACATATTCCGTGGCATTTGCAAGCATTATTATACATTATATAGAAAATTGAAACATAATTGAGCGACTATTTCTTAAAACCGTCATAGGAGGAATCGTTCGAAAGTTGGCTTTGGTAAAAAATTTTAAAGCCACACCAAATACGTGATAGTGAATTATGCACACGTCGCTAAACACCAATGTTAACTAATAACTAAATAGTTATTGAAATATTTTTTTTTAAGTATAAGTGCAACCCTAAGTTTGTTGTATTCACAGTCCTTAAAATTATTTTAAACTTAAACAGGACAAAGGTATAGAGGAAACCAATAACAATTGTCACTAAAAACAAATATCTAAATACTTTTTAGTTCTTTTTTCGTTCTCATCTGTAGTACATATATTCGGCATGCCGAAGCTGACTTTGAGGTCTTGTTTTTAATAGTTTTGGAATTTGTACTCCCTATTCCCATTAAATATATAAAGTATATATATTCTTGATCAATATCAACAGCAGAGTCGAACTAGCCGTCTGTCTGTCCGTCCGTCTGTCTGTCCGTCCGTCTGTCTGTCCGTCCGTCCGTCTGTTTGCTTATTGAACACGTCGATCTCAGAGACTATAAGAACTAGATACACCAAACTTGGCATGTAGGTTCCTGCATACCATACGCAGATCAAGTTTATTTCAAATTTCGGGTACACCCCCTCGCACCCCCGTAATTCGCAAAAAACTACCACAGCCACAAATTTAAAGATTTAGCTCTAATTTTTGGAACACATATTTTTTTTATCAGTGTTAATCAGTTGCGTAAATTTCGTTGGGATCGGGTAATAAACATCAAAGTTATTGACGAAGCTATTTCCACCCGTCTCAGCAGGCAGAAACTGCACAAGCAGGGAGTCACGTAGTCGGGCACACCCGACTAGAGCTTTCTTACTTGTTTATCTTAGTTTTCTTAAATTATGCATGTTGATGTTATTAGTTTTGTAGATAGCGTAAAGCAGACTGCTTACATAGAATATAAAACCAAGATATGTCCTTCAATTTGTTACATAAATCGTAACAAAATGATAATACCCTGTGTATAAATTTTAAAATGTTAGCAAATAGCCGCATTTTGGTATGGCGTGTGTGATCCATTGCGTTGGCGCTAGTTAGTTACTACATTTGGCTTAAACGAAGGCGGAACTTGTTACGTAGCCGGCCGGTGGCTGCCCACATATCCCACTCAAACACAAACACACACTCAAGTCATGAATGAATGGCAATCAAGCACAGTCTGTCTGTCTTGTCAGTCAGACATTTTGCCATAATTGATTTTTTAAATAACCGCAACAACATGACGGCGACAAATTTTGAGTCGAAAATATGACATCGAGCAAACCTATATTTAAGTAAGCTGTATTCAAGAATGATCTCGACAAGGAGGATATCATAACTAGGTTCTTACATCTTAAGTCATAGTTTGGATCAACCCGTCAAGTTTATATAGAAGAAGTCAAAGTACATATCAGTCATATCAACATTAACATTCATGAATTAAAAGTTGTGACATTTTATGCCTCTTCTTCAAATCTCATTAATAAGCTGTGGTTCTTTCAGTTCTATTCTTAGGTCGACAGTTAACAAAGACACCTGTCTCTTCGTTCAGAGTTACGTCTCTCAAGTTGACAACTACCTTTGCCTGCCTTTGAGTACAATTATGTAAGTAGTATTTGCTAATTTGCATAGTTGTTGGTTGCGTTGGCGTCTTCATATCGTACCTTTTTGGCATGGGAAAGTGTTGAGACTGCCGTATAAATGTTGAAAATGATGATATTGTGGGAAAATGTAACAAGTGTAGGTTGCTGCTAATGAGCTTGTAGTATTAGCAACATTTAAAAAAAAACACACACACACACAAAAACAATAGTAGAGTAGGGCAATCGACTTAAAAATAACCTAGTTAATACTATTAACTTTATAGTTAAAGAACAGCTGACTTCAAAATACTTGTTTGTCAATTTCTTTATATTATTTTGAAACATAAAATCAGCTAATATTTAGAAATGTTCGGCGTGCCGAAGACATATACGCTTGCAGAAAAGATTGCATAAGAAAACTTATTTTTCAACTGATTGTTCCTGTGGCAGATATATGTTATAGTGATCCGACTTTAAAAACAAATTTGGTCAACATGTGTAGAACGTGCATTGATTTAGCGAGTGAGTTTGCTCAAGATATTTTGAAAAACACGAAAGGTTTTCATACAGAAACTTATTTTCAACCGATCGTTACTGTGGCAACTATTAGATAGTCGTCCGATTTTGATGAAATTTTGTCATCATGTATAAACTGTCCTTAAACATAGGTAAAGTGCGTTTGGTTGAGTTATTTTGAAAAACACAAACATTTTTCTCACAGAAACTTATTTTCAACCGATCTTTCCTATGGCAGCTATATGTTACAGTGGTCCGATCTGGCTAATTTAACTATAGGTATTACCTGCAGAAAGAAGAAGCATCTGTGCCAAGTTTCATCAAAATAGCTCTAGAACAAAGTCCTGAAAAACGCATATAAACAGACAGACAGACGTACATGACGGACATGACTCGGTTGTTGATGCTGATCACGAATACACAATTTGTTTTTCTAAGACATCTCCTTCAATGCGTTAAACATATCGTGACAAAATTATAATACCCTCTGCAAGGTTATAACAAGAATAGTTTGTATTCTATACATATTCATTGATTTACATTATTATTATTATTTTTATTTTTAAGGTCGTTACTTCCGCTGAACTGAATTACAAATACAAATAATAAATAATAAATACGTAATAAAATATAGGTAAGCAAATTGTCTGGCATCAAATGTCTGTCCCAAATGCAAAGTTCATTCAAGAAATACGCTCAAAAATAATAAGTTCAAATAAAATCGAATAAAATATTTAATGAAATGTTTTGCAAATTGCAATCTGGGAGTTACCATATCCGTTCAGGTATATATACTTTGAATATTACGTACATATGTATGTATATACATAAACATATCTATATGGCTGGTATATATAGAGCGCACTGTATTTTTAGTTGGGTGTTCAATCTTTTCATGATTGGGGGGAGGGGCAGACGAATGGATGGATAGATGGGCAGTGCGTGTTGTTGGCTACGCGCCCGCCGCATGGCTGCTTGTGGCATGAATCATTCGATGTGGCCGGGATTGTAGTTGTTATTTGTTATTGCTGTTGTTGTTTTTCGTTTTTTTTTTTTGTTGTTGATGTTGTTGTTTTCGCTGATGTTGTTGCAACTATTTGCACCGCATTTATAAAAATACATTTAATGTTTACGCCGTTCTCAACGTAGCCGATGTTGTCTGCCGCGCTGGCTGCGACAACGCCAGAAGGAGACGGAAACGCAGGTGGCGACTGAGGCAGGGGGACTGAGGCTTAGGCAGACATAGAAGTCGTCGAAGACTACAACGCCGCCGACGCTGACGCTGCCTCATGCACTCATAATTTTCCAAAAATACTTTTTGTCCGACAATTTACAACTTTTTGCCATATTTCACTTTTTTCAATTTGCAAGAAAATCGAAGAATAATACCACACGTAAGTTTCCCAACGTCACAGTTAATTTTATACATTTTTCATTAAGTTGTTCCATAAAAAACAGCTAATGGTATAGATTACTCTTTTTGCGATATCTATTAAAAAAAAAAAATAAATACATATATTACAAACAAACAAGTACTGTGTTTGTCTGTGAAATTTATGTTCCGTTAATTTCGCATGCATTAATTAACATTTTCCTTTTATAACAAACACTTAATTAGAAATGCCAAGAGATGACAAGCAAAATACATTCTTACTTGATACTAATAAAACAAATCAAATTAATCGATTTTTTTGATTACGAAATCGAAACTTGTTGTGTTCCTACGATTATCGATCAACAATGTTTTCCGCAATACCACGCACAAAAAAATACTTAAGTAATTTTTGTGGCTATCTTATTTGATAAATTTTGAATTGTTTTAATATTTTGATAGACTATAAAATTATAACCTTTAAATAATAAAAAACAATATTTTTGTCATGTTTTTAAAATACAGATTAACAGGATTAGTCGAAACACCATCGATTGTAACTTTTTAATGGAACTAGTATATTATTTCATTTCAATTTACTTGATATAGTATTAAGTTGAGTAAGCTGCACCTCCAAAATATCACTTTACTGATATTCCGATCAACCAACAATCGTCGAATATAGGGTTTAGTAACGCTAAATTAGAACTAAATGAATATAGTAGATTTCTTCGGAGCGCCCACGATTTGATAATCCTCCAAAAATTATAAATCTTAACACAATTTGTGTGCCTAAGGTTTTATATTTGTTTGTTATTTCAAAAAGATAGAAAACAATTGCGTTTATATAGACGGATGGGCAGACACAAAGACATTTTACATTTTGGAAAACAGAGTAAAAAGTCAAAAAAAAAAAAAAAAGTCTCATAATAAAACTTATCTTTTCAAATATAATAAATAATACACAAGCAAGAAAGATGCGTTACTTCTGCGTGCCGAAATTATTTATCCCTGTAGAAAAGTTTTTCATAAGAATTTTAGAGTGATTGTTCCTGGGCCAGCTACATAATTGAGTTGTCCGATTTTGATCAAACTTAATCAACATGTGTGGAACATAAGAACATTGAGTACTAGAGAGTGAGTTTGGTTAAGAGATCTGTATAAACAAAAACTTATATTATAGAGACTGTTCCTATGGCAAATATCAACTATAGTCTTTTGATTTGGTAAACATATAATCGTTAAAACTGAGAGACTAGAAGCAAACAGACGGACACGATCAAGAGTATATATGTTAGAATACTTTATTAAGTCGGAGTCGCCTTCTTCAACGCGTTGCCCACTGCAAGGGTATAATAACCAATATAATAACTTACCGGAATCTTTGAAGAACGCAGAAACTCAAGCAAGGCTTCCAATGAACCCAGAGTGGAAGCCTGCACATAGACGCCCGTTTGAGCCAATTTAATATGGCTGAGAGCGCTTTTCAGTTCGCGAGCAACTTCCTCTCTGCAAGTGAGAAAGCAAATAGTTTACAGATCTACAAATAAAATGCATGCAACATTGTTAAACACACTTGCAAATATCAACTTCATCAGGTTTGTGCGCAATAAGCAGATTGATGCCTGCAATGGCCTTCTCGAGATCCTTGGCAGCGATCTTAACACCCTGAGCAGCCTTGACTTCCTTGTACTCCACATAGGCGTTCTTAACGCGCAGCTCCTTCATGGGCTGCGGCATCAGTAGAGAACGTATTTGTGTGGTAATTGGACCATCTGTACCAGCCAAAATCATGGTCTGGCCCTCGCGCAACTTGCCATTGATTAGAATGGCATCAATGGTGGTGCCCAGGCCAGGTATGGCTTTCACTTCCAAAACAGTCGCCTGCAATTCCTCCGAGTACATGAGACGTTTGGCCAGCATATTTTGGCAATAGTCGGTTATTATGAATAACAAATTGCCCATTCCCTCACCAGTGATGGCGCTTGTGGGCACCAAAGAAATATAGGTTTTGGGATCGGTGTTCTCATAGAATAGGGCAGCGTTCAGTCCCTGCTCAGCAAACTGTAGTATGACATCTTTTGTGCGCTGTTGGAACTCCAGTTGCGTGTTGCTCTGCTGCTCCTTGATCACATCACGGACATCGCGACGGGCCAGAACCTGCCAATCATACAGTCGATCGATCTTGTTTAGCGCCACAATGAAAGGACATTTCTTTTTTTTCAAGAGCTGTATGGACTCAATGGTTTGGGGCTCTAGGCCGTGCATAATGTCTACAACCAGAATGGCAATATCACAGAGAGAGGAGCCACGATTACGCAAATTACTAAACGATTCGTGGCCGGGCGTATCAATGATGAGCAGACCGGGCAGACGGTGTACAAAGCCAGCACCGTTTTTCACATATTTTGTCTGCTCCTTGATGGCATCGATAGGCACATTGGTGGCGCCAATCTGTTGCGTAATACCGCCCGCCTCCGAGTCCTGTACATTTGTACGTCGCAGCTTGTCCAATATCTTTGTTTTTCCCGTGTCCACATGACCGAGCACACAAACAACACCAGCACGCAGTTCATCCGTGGTGCGTTTCTTTTCCGCATCGGACTGGCGTTTTATAATACGTGCCTCGGCACGCAGGCGACGGGATTCGGGATCATTGGCATGCGTTGTATCTTCCTTTTCGGACTCATCGCTCTCATCCTCCGAGTCATCGCTGTCATCATCGCTGTCGTCGTTGTCATCGTCTTCATCCGTTTCCTGGCCATCTGCTCGCTCGTTTTTGCCATTGTTGGTGGTTGCCTGTGAGGATTCCTCCTCTGGCTCTGGCTCACTATCGCTGACATCCCAACTCTCCTTGACAACCTCCTCCTTAGGCGTTTGCTCAGCTGCTGCAGCAGCGGCGGCTGCTTCGGCCGCTTCCCTGGCCGCCTTGGCCTCCTCATCCTCGGCAGCCTCATTATTAGGACCCTTTTTCTTATTGGGTCGGATGCGGGTACCTATTAAATAAAAATAAACTTATAATATAAGTAAACATTGGTTTTCATTGCACATTTCACCTGGCCTGGTTGATCGCCTGTCGTTGGGATCTGGTATTTCCAGGCCTTGCGCCTTTAGTGACTCGAGCAGCGCCTGGGCACGTGCACGATCCTCCTTTTGCTTTTTGGTGAGTAGTTTGCCTTCAGCCTTGAGGCGCGCCTTGCGTTCAGCCTCCTTTTGTTTTTTCTTCTCCTTGCGCTCGGCTTCAAGGCGCACCGCCTCCAGTCGTGCTTCCTCACGTTCATCCTCCAGGCGCATACGTTCTTCTTCTAGCTTTTGCTGGCGTTCCTCTTCCTCCTTGCGTTT
This sequence comes from Hirtodrosophila cameraria, assembly GCA_949708635.1. NCBI lineage: Eukaryota > Metazoa > Arthropoda > Insecta > Diptera > Drosophilidae > Hirtodrosophila > Hirtodrosophila cameraria. Next base: position 3,031,662 of record OX453091.1, on the reverse strand, counting down.
CTTTAGCTGATCCTGCATGGCTGCCACCATTGCTGCGGACATGCCTTTCTTCTTGCTGTCCTTTTTATCCTTCTCTTCATCGGCCTCAGTCTTTTTATCCTTTTTGCCCTTTTTCTTATTCTTGCCCGCCTTGGTGGCATCATCACCTTCCTCAGCATCGGGTTCCGGTCCAGTCACATCCTCTGGCTCAGCTTCTGCTTCTGCTTCTAGTTCTGGTGCGGGTGCTGGTGCTGGCTTTTGTTTGGGTTGCTGCTTAGCCTGCGCAGCATCGCGCTTTTGTCGCTCCTTCTTTTCTTTTTTCTTTTGTGCCGCTGTCTTCATGCTGCCACCGGCATCCTTCTCTTCATTGTCCTCATTTTCATTGTCGTCAACGTCTTCTTCGACAGATGGCTGTTGTTTCTTATCTTTCTTGGACTTTTTGGAAAGCTCGTCGGCCAGCTGCTCGGATGACACAACTGTGACTGCTGCCGGAGCTTCGCCAGCATACTCTGCCTGCAGTTCTGCCAGCATCTTGTCCAGATCCTCATCATCGTCGTCTTTGCCTTTGCGCTTCGACTTTTTACCTTTTTTCTCATTCTTCTTCTGCGGCTTCGCAGCAACCTGCTCATCGTCTGAGCTTTGCTGCTGCGGTGCCTCATCCTCATCATCATCGTCAACTAACAGCTCAAATGCAGACTTTTTAGCCGGCTTAGCTCGACTCGGCTCCTCCTCGGAACCATCGTCATTATTCTTAGCCTTAGCTTTGCCTTTGACATTTAACTTTTTGACTGCCTTTGTTAAGTTGTGCGCAGCCTCATCGCTGCCCTCATCCGAATCGGCAGAATTTTTTTTGTTCTTCTTCTTGCCCTTCGGCTGATTCTTCTTGTTGTTGGCGCTCAATTCAGTGTCCGACTCAGCGACGGTATTGGTATCCCTGTTTAGATAAACCAAACGAATTATAATTCGAAAGTTCGCAAGGTTCGAAATTTGCCAACACGGCATCGTGGCACCAATAACAATAGCAACAACTACAACAAGTAATACGTACATTTCATCTGCCGTTGAACCTGCCTCGGCCGTGGCCACCATCTCTTTCTTGCCCTTTTTAGCTTTAACCATCTTTCCTGGCGCAGTCTCAACACGCTTCTTCTCGGAACACCCACGAAACGCCGAAAGTAATTCACTGCTGAAAATCTACACGCGACGCACGGGCAACGAGGGTTCTCTCTCTCTCTCTCTCTCTGAACTGCTGAGACAGCTGAGCACACAATAAACAATGTTGTTGCTGTTATTGGCTGTTTTCTTCTAAGCAACAGCACGTTGGCTTTATTCTTATCAACTTGGCAGCTATTGTTATCAAAATACAACAAGAATTGGCGTGTTCAGAAAAAGTCGCCAAAAGTTGTCAATTTTTGCTTTCGCACGCCGATTCGGTTAGCGAATACGATGCACCTGTGCTAGCGACGACAAATCTTCGATAACGCTATCGATAGCTACTTCCGATATTTATCTAAAAATAAATCAAATTTATCAAAGGGATTCCTGAAACTGACTTCGATTTGAATTTGATAAATTGAAGCATGTAGGATTTGATTTCGATTTTGTCTTAAGATGGTGAATTAGCCGTTTGTGAATTAATATTTTGATGCAAAACGTAGTTAACAAACGAGTTTAATTAGTAACACACTCTGTTCTCACTTGACATCGTAACTAAATCAGCCACGAGGCTTTATTTAATTTTAGAGTGACCGCTCATTTCAGAAAATCATTTGGTCACATGGTGTCAAATGTTTCAAACTTCAGAAATGGGTTCTGATGTTAATGAATTATTAAATACAAATTAAAATTGACTTCTGTTTTAAATGCTATTTGTGTCTAATATTACATGTATTGCATGCATATGTAATAGAAAAAATGACTACATCAGCTTGGTTTGAAATAATTAATTTAATTTTCATCAACGTGCACAATCCAATACAACGTTTTACACTGAAAAAGCCAATTTCCAAACAACAGTTTACTGCACCTTTCAAGCTTAACAACTATTTACGAAAACTCAACTCAAATCACTACTGATTTTGGTTATTTTTGCAACTGATTTTGAATTGCTTAAGTTGAATCAAAATTAGATCAAAATCAGTCTCACCAAATTTTAAGAAAATAAGAAAATAATCGATAACACAAACCAATTGAGCAACATCGATACATCATGTACACAAATCATCGTTCCTTGAAGTATCGATGTTTTGGCTCATCACTAGTTCTAAAAGTGCACTTCTTTCTTATTTCGCTTTCCGTGCAGGAAGTGGGGCCTATTTTCAAATTCGGAATTAAGCTGCGCTCGATTTTGTGTAGTAATCTCATTTTTAGACGCATATTTTCACATATTGTTTTTAGGTAAGTTTTTTGCATGAACAAAGAAGATTATAATTTATGAAAAGTGAATTCAAATAAGTTGGTTTCGCTTTAAAGTGCGATTTCCGCAAAAAAAAAAGCAACGCATCGGTATTCAATTGGATCTGGACAATGTCTATATCTAGTGAAGCGACAGGCATAAGCATCAGCATAAGTGAGAGCAGTACAACGAACATTCCAGAAAGCAGCGTCAGCAGTAATAGCACCGAGGTTAGTAAGAATTTGATGCTGTATGCCATTTGTTTTTATTTTTGAAACGACTCTGCACTTAAAAGATTAGAAAACTCGACACTCAGACGACAAATAAAGTTATTTCGCTGATTGCAAGCGAAAACGGCTATAAAGAAGAGACGAACGACAGCCACTTGAATCGGCTGCAGAGTCTGCGCAACGAGTTGAGCTATATTAGTGGGACGGACTGGATGTACGAGAGTGTGGAAAGGAAGCCGCAACAATAACAACAACAAAAGAAAGACAATGTATTCCTTTTTTCGAGTACTTTTCCCCAACACCCTGAGTGAGCGTGAAAAACAATGCGAACTTCTTGACATCGAGAACAAATTTATGGACCAAGCAGTGATTAAGGAAACAAACTCCAATGTTCTCCAGAATGCTGCTGAAGCTGAAACTGAAGCAGAGGTGTGCGAACTAGAAACATCCTCGCCTGCTTCTGATATCCTTAAAGACTCTGAAGATTCCTGCTCCGCACGCAAGGGCATCATTACGCAACTAACTGAAAATAGTGGCATTATTGATAATAATATTTCGTTTGATAAGCAAGTCGCAAGCGATATCTTTTATGATCTACACACTGGCTGTGTTGTTCAATATTTGATTTATGAAAATGAGAACAAGGACATTAAGGTGGTCAAAATTCAGAAAATAATTGAACATAGCTGGGAGGAACCATCCAATACAAAGGTAACGCACTTTCATAACATTTAATGTTTGTTTTTCCATATTCACGACAATCTTAGACTCGAATTCAATTAATGACAAGAAAGAAAAGTTTTCTTCGGCGTGCCGAAGAAAAAAAAATTTTAATATAAAAACTTATTTTTCATCCTATATAGTGGTCCGATTGTTCCTATGCCAGCTATATTTTATACTGGTCCGATCTGGCCGATTTTACCATATTTACTGCTTGCAAAAGGAAAAAGCATCTGTGCCCAGTTTCATCACGATAACTCTAACTGAGGGACAAGTTGCCATATAAGCAGACAGAGGGACATCGTTATATCGACTCGACTTTTGAAGCTGATCAAGAAAATACAATCCTATTTACTCCCTGTTCCCATTAAAAATGGGAAAAAGGGAGTTATAAAGTACTGCAAATGTGTGTAACAGGCAGAAGGAAGCATTTCCGACTATATAAACTATATATATTCTTGATCAGCATCAACAGCCGTGACGATCTAGCCATGTCCGTCTGTCTGTCTGTCTGTCCGTATGAACACACAGATCTTCATCAATGTCTTTCGGATGTGTAAATTTCAACACGATCGGAAAAATAGCACCAAAGTTATGGAAAAACTTATTTCCCCTGTCTCAGCAGGCAGAAACAACAGTTTGACATGCACTGTGCAAGTTGAGTACGCTGCTTGCTTGTGTTGCCGCTGAACTGCTTGAAGTGCAAGTTGGGAGCAGGGAGTCTCGTAGTCGGGCACACTCGACTAGAGTATTCTTACTTGTTTTCTGAGACTTCTTCAATGTGTTACAAATTTTGTGACGAAATTATAATACCGTCTGCAAGGGTATTAAAATAATACTTGCAGTTGACAATTAAATTTGAATTGCATTTAAAAGAGATAACGATCCAGCTGGAAAAATTGACTGCACTTTGTCAGAAATGTGAAAAAAAAACTTTTTCTCTTAGAATTTTTTTCTAATTTCTAATAAATTTTTTTTTGCAGGTTCAGGAAAAACTGGAAGCACTTAAGCTTGAGCAGCCCACCTATTTTGATACACAGCTACGCAATATTTTAGGCGTTATCACAGAGCGGTTGCCCAAAACCATTGAAGTGGACACTGACTATGGTGATATGACCGTCACACTGGACAGCATTGAACTCAGTTTCATACCCAAAACTGGGGATAACATCTGCCTTGAATGCAAGGTTCAATTGGATGACGGCTTTGTAGATAAACAGGGCGAGATTCTGGAGGTGAAGAAAGCAGTTCCGGCGCGCATTGAATCCAACCAAAAGTGCACCGTCGAACGCGTTTACGAAGATATTATTGTGCTCACCTCAAATGCTTATGTGCTAAAAGAGGATGTCCCCAAGGGAATTACTCTGCATCTGGGCGATATTGTAAAGGCCGATCTTATCGAGTGTCAATATGTAAGAAAACTAAACATTTCAATTTCGCTTTTTATAAAGATAAATAGAAGTCAATTTCACTTTTTATACATATAAGTGGAGTTAAAACCAATCTCTTAATAATTAAATAGTTAATTTATCATAACATGATAAAAATCAGATCTCTTAAACTTAAAAAGTTATAAATAAACTTTTTCTTATTGCTGCAAAGAACTTTCAGCAGATTTACAAATATCTAATTATCATATCCTACATCTCCAACAGTCGAAATTCTCCCGTCGTGCCCTCAAATTGACGATGCTGGAAAAAAACTTTGGTGAAATGAAAAAGAGTTTTTCTGGCAGTTCGTCGCTGAATATGAAGCAGGCTATTTTTATCCAAGGCGAGGATCACTTTATATTCACTGAACAGTGGAAGAAGCAGAACGTTGTCTTAAAAGTAAAAAATACAGGAAATCGCTCCTTTATCCTGAACAAAATCGATGTAGACAAAAATGAAAATGCACAGATCAAAGTGTTAGAACCGGTTAGCTCAAGGAAGTTAGAAATGGGTCGCGAAATAACGCTGATCCTTGAAGTGCATCCCATATTCATTGGTGAATCAAAAGAGTATTTCACGCTCATCTTTGACACATTTAAGGTGAAGCGCTCTTTAACTATTATACTATGTGAAACGGAACAGGAGGCCAAGGAGGCGAAACTACGAGTGATTGCCTCTGAACAACTGATTGTCAGTGGACGCACCGCTGGCCAACGTTCTCGCTGCTATGCCAATCAGGTTTGGTCACAGAAAGGAGTTGTGGTGCCGGGCAAAGGATTTTCAACTAGACGTCGGTTTGTTCATCAGCGTTTGGGCATATACGAAGTGCCCGCCAAGCTGCTCAATATTGTTTTGGGCACAGAGCTACGGACTACCATGCTCGAACTGCTTAGCAGCCATTGTCCATATCTTAAAGAGACGCTGAACATTGACAACTATGTGCACCGTTTTGATACCCTGATGCACATGGAAGAGATTGAATATACGCTTTACTTTCGCAACTATGATCGAGAGCGTGCTCATTTTGAGCGCGAAGGTGAATACCTTTCGCTGCAAATTGAGAATCTAGCGGAGCGTCGTCCCTCCTTAGTTCTAGGCGATACGGTACGCGCTATTAATCCCTGGGGAGATGCCAACTCCCATGAGAACAAAACATACGAGGGCGTCGTCCATAAAGTTCTTTTCAATCGTGTACTTTTGAAGTTTAACACTGGCTTCCATGAAAAATATAATGGCGAGGATTATCGCCTGACCTTTTTCTTTTCAAGATATGTCTTCCGCAAGCAGCATCATGCCGTTGGACGTATTGTTAACACTTTTGGTGAGAAGTTCCTCTTTCCCAACAAGGCCGTTAGTAACCAGCATCTCCAGCTGGAAGTTACCTTCAAGGATGACCATATGTATCTATTTGATAATAAGTTACACTGGTACAATCCTGATTTGAACACCATTCAGAAACTCGCGGTTTACAACATTCTCCGTGGTGAAACAAGAAACATGCCGTATGTGATCTTTGGGCCACCGGGAACGGGCAAAACCGTAACTCTGGTGGAGACCATATTGCAGTTGGTTCGCAACTTGCCCAACGCACGCCTCTTGGTGGGCACACCCTCGAATAGTTCCGCGGATCTGATTACCAAACGCCTGATGGACAGCAAAGTACTGTCCCACGGCGATTTTGTACGTATGGTTTCTCAGAATCAGGTGGAGAAGGATCTTATACCGCAAGAAATAATGAGCTACTGCGCCACTGGCGACATTGGTCTCATTGATCCTACACATGAGAAGGTGAGTAACCTTATCACAAGCCCAAATACAATTACACTTATCTCCTTCCCTTCCCCTTCCCAGATGATTGTCTCTGATGCGGGTCTTAAGCTGCGCTGCCAAAAGAAGTTTCTGAATGGTCATCGCGTTACAATCAGCACCTGCACCACGCTGGGCAACTTTCTTCAAATGGACTTCACACCTGGCCACTTTACGCATGTGCTCATCGACGAGGCTGGTCAATGCACCGAGCCAGAAACAATTATGCCAATCTCATTGTTGACGCAGCAACGCAGTCAAGTGATTCTCGCTGGTGATCCTCATCAGCTGCAACCGATTGTTGTTAATCGAGATGCAGTCACTTTTGGCCTTAATTTGTCCTTCTTGGAGCGTCTGCTGGAACGTGTCCCGTATCGCAAGGACATGCATCGTTTCCCCAACAGCGCCGGCTACAATCCAACCGTGCTTACCAAACTGCTCTACAACTATCGCGCTTTGCCCTCACTTATGTCCGTCTATAGCAAACTGTTTTATGACAACGAACTCATCTCCATGATCCACGAGCACGATTCTCCCGAAGCACGTTTGCTGGCAGATCTTCAGAATGTTTTCGAACCTCATAAAGGCATGCCAGTAACGCATGGCACTTTCTTTCATGGTATTTTGGGTGAAAATCTGCAGGAGGATGACTCACCGTCTTGGTATAATTCCGTTGAAGCTCGCGAGGTCTTTTTAATGACCTTATCCTTGTATCGTCGTAATGTGGACGCCCGTCAGATTGGCATACTGACGCCCTATGCGAAGCAGGTGAAGACGCTTCGAAACATGTTCATCGGTTCGGATGTGGTTATGCCCAAGATTGGCTCTGTCGAGGAGTTTCAGGGACAGGTAAACTCTAAGCTAACTACTCCCTTCAACCTCCCACTCAATTAACTCTTTCTAATTTTACACCTAGGAACGCGAGGTTATGCTCATCTCAACTGTTCGCTCGTCGCACTCCGTTCTGCCAGCAGATGCGCGTCTCAACTTGGGTTTTGTGCGCTGCATGAAACGCATGAATGTAGCTATATCTCGTGCCCGCTGTCTTATGGTCGTCTTTGGCAATCCCCACCTGCTGTGCGTAGATGATTGCTGGCGACATCTCGTTATTTACTGTGCCAACAACAACGCGTACTTTGGCTGCGACTTGCCCAAGTCGATTTTGGAGCCGGAGGATGACTCTGACGCTGAAAGCGTCAATTCGGAAATGTATGATTGTGTGTCTTAAGGCCGTTGGCCAAAATACTACATACTACATTTATATTAAAACTAAAAGTTCCTAGATTAATCCAAAGTCTCGAAACACAAGAAAATCGATTGAACACTGACATTGACTGTCGCCGAACGGCAAACAACGAATTTATTTTGAACTATTCATTCCATTCTAAAAATATCTCATTTCAACTTAATCATTTTATTATATGACTTTCTTAATAAATAAATTTAAAACTATATTTCTTGTTTAAAAAAAAGTAAGCATGCTCTTAGTCAAGTGAGCCCGATCACGAGGCAGCCTGCACCCAACTGAAAATTAGAAATGCATTTAAAAACCAAGCAGAGCACTTCCGAAGTTGCAAAACTGCTTCTTTTGCCTACTGAAACGGGGGGAAATTGATTCTTCAACAACGTTGGTATTTAATATCGTCCGATTTCAAATTTACACAATTGTTAGTTTCAGCAGTCACAATTTAAAAAATATAGCCTTGATTTTTGGTTAACGTTTCTTTTGAAATGATGTTGATATAAAATCAATCAAGGCATTATCTTTAAAATTGTGGCGTTGACTATTTATACTCTTTTTTAATTTTTTTGATAAAAAAAGAAAAAAGAGTATATTGGGTTTGTGAAATGTCCGTCTGTCTGTATGAACGCAGGTTTTTTCCACAGTTTTGAAGCTAGAGCAACCAAACTTGGTATACATGTTGGTATATACCATAGGAAGACAAACTGTCAAGATCTCCCCCCACCCCACCCTTTCCCCAACAAACCGCAAAAAACCTATATCTTGAGATCTTGACACTTTGTCTGCCTATGGTATATACCAACATGTATACCAAGTTTGGTTGCTCTAGCTTTAAAACTGTGGAAAAAACCTGCGTTCATACGGATGGACGGACATTTCACAAACCCAATATACTCTTTATAGTATAGTATAGTATAAAAATTTGTCCACGCCCACCCCCATAAATAAGCAAAGTTTGTATCTCCCACACCCCTTTAGCTAGAACCACCAAATTTTGCAGGTTGAATTCTGTTGTCCTATTTAAAAGATTTAATAAAAATATTTTTGCCACGCCCACCCCCGCCCTTGCAATGAAGCAATGTTTGTTTCTCCCAAACCTGTAGAACAGGCCGAACCAAACTTAAATTGATGGTAAAACTTGAAAGATTTGGGAAAAAACAATGAAAGTCACTTCTGACTCCGCAAAGAGGCTAAAAAAGAGTACATCGCAGTCGGGTGCATCCGACTGCAACTTTCTTACTTGTTTTTTCATCGATTTGTTAAGTGTGGGAGAGTAGCCAAAATTTGAAATAAACTAAATTTGCGTATGGTATACACTGTATACTATACAGCAACGGTCATCGTGATCATCGATGCTGAGTAAAAGAAGTTATTCTGCCAGGCGGTAGAATCCAAAATACGTAAGGACATGCGCCCACAAACACGCGTATTAAAGCGAGATAGACTATTTTAAGTTATGACAAAAACCAAATGTAGAATATGAAATTTCCTATTCATGCAGTGTTCTTATTACTCCCTCTTCCCGTTAAAAATGGGAAAAAGCTATTAGTAAAGTAGAGTCCTGTATACCATAAGCAGATCTAGTTTATTTCAAATTTTGGATGCACCCCGCACCCACAAGCCACAATTTTACATATATGCACATATCATATGCACACATCAGATCAGCTGATGACGCAGCGTGAACAGCTGACACTTTGGGAAATTACTCCCCATTGGAAGTAATCGCAAGCATAGTTTTTAACTTTTTATAGGGGAGTGTACACACTGCGTTCTTTTACCGTTAAAGCCGCCATGTTTTTAACACTTGGTTTTTGTGCTCGTTCGCAATGATTTATGTTGCGAGTTAATAAAATTACTGAATTCGTAATTCTTTAAGTAAAAGTACAGCAACAATCTTAAAAATGACAAAGCCAGAGCTGGAGAAGAGTATCTTCGTGCTCAGCGAGAAAACTGAGCAGGAAAGAACTAAGATCGAGGTTTGTACGCATTCTGCCCAAATGCCATTTTACATAAGTACATATGCTCAATCTTCCAATTTCTGTAGCGCCTCTCAAAATCACATTGGTTAAGCGATTACGCACTCGATATTTTCAAGACCATGAAAGAATCGGAGTTGCGACGACGTCCATTGTTTTTCACGTCAACTCAACTCGATCACAGGCCCAAGCTCGTCCAGCTTTGCCAAGTAATTGCGCGCACCTACAAACTCAGCCGCTGTTCGTTCCATTTGGGTAAGTGTGCTGCGATTACGGATAGACTCAAAGGGAAGGCGTAAAACATAAAATGAGTATGCGTACCTGGTAGATGCAACCCAAAATAATAACAGCATAAACCATAAAGTCTTAGACGGACTTGTCTACCCTTTTAAACGCTTTGTGCCAAAAAAAAACTATGAAGTATGAAACTAAACCCAGGGGCGTAAATTTTCAGGAAAATTGGTAGCAGTTATTCTGAAATTTCGAAAAAAATGTTCGACAGAATTTTCTAAAATCACGTCTTTCTGCTCATTATCATTTGCGTTGTTGCTGTTATGGTTTTGGCCCTGCGTTGATAGCCAATCGCCAAACTCCATTCGAAAGACAAACTCGTTAATAGATATAGATTGAAAATTTGTTTGAACTTAAACGAATGATAAACAAAAAGTTCCATTAAACAGTTTTCAGCGAATATTACACATTTTCTGACACAACTTAATGATTTGACTCATTTTGACAGCCATTTACTATCTGGACCGTATCATTGATTTCTATACAATTCGACCCGATAAACTGAAACTAGTTGCGCTAACCTGTGTGCATATAGCGGCCCAGATTGAAAATGTGGATGCCCTCGTGCCGAGATATAGTGAAATGAATGGCCTGGTCAGAAGCTGCTATACGGCCTTCGAATTCAAAGTTGTGGAACGTAAATTGCTAACGTTCTTTGATTTTGAGCTGATGCGACCCACAACGGCCAGTTTTGTGGAGATGTTTGCATGCAGTTTTCTGACACGAGAAGATTATGCAGCCTACTGCCAGTCACTGGATAACTATCCCGTTGGTGAAACCAGCCATCCGCGTTACAATTCCTTCGAGCAAATGCTGGCGTCGTTGGCTCAGCTGCTGCTTCGCATTTGTGACTATACCTTGAAGAGTAAGTAATTTTATGAAATAATTTTAAACTAGAAATATATAGAAACAATCTGACTTGCAGTCAATAGATTCAGCAACGATCCGCCTTCCCTGCTGGCCGCTAGCTGCATTGGGGCCTTGCGACAGGTGAGCGGCGTGCCCAAGCGCTGGACGCCCTACCTTACAGAATTGACTTCATACAGTGAGCATATGGTAGAGCCATATGTGGACGCTTTAACGCTGTATCATTATTACCAGACTACACCTGAGGTGGAAGCACAGCAAGAGCAGCATACCGGATGGGATTCCAGCTGGCCCAGTTCCGATTCTGGATTTGAAGAGAATCTGTCCATGCCACAAGTTGAAGTTGATAGCGTCGAGGTGGAAACCTTTAATAATATAACCGTACAGTTGCAAAAACAGTCGGTAAATCTAAAGCGTAATTGTGTTAACAACAACGATCAGCCTCAACCAAAACGCTTGAAAGTGGCCCAAGAGCAGTATCAAATATAGGATTAAGTATTAAATTTATATAACAAATGCTTTTGAAAAGCCGAATTATGAGTTTAAAGAGGCATCGCAAACTAAGTATAAATGAATTATTAGTGTCCAGAAAAATGACTTTTTGCATAAGATATACAGATACACATATACATAATTATATATGCATCTTGTGTCACATACCTTGTAACCAAGATATATTGCATTTGAAATAAACGTTCGTTTTGTATGGTATATGAGAATCTACACACAATTGTTTCCCCTAGTAAACTAGCTTACAAAATATGAATTTGGATCATTTCATAGAACTGATCCGAACCTTATAAGTTCGAGATTAAGCCCCTAACAAAAGCAGTTATAAATAAAAAGAAATTAAACACATTTTGGTTTCCATGAGAAGGCTTTTCGGTGTTTTTGTATTTTCAATATTGTAATTGTAAAGAATTTTTTTTCGGATTTTTAGTTAACTTGTCTTTCTGTTTTTTTTTTTTTTTTTTTTGATTTGTCGCGTTTAAAATTATGTTTTGATACAATTGGACCGAAAATAGATGTACATTTACAATTATTAAAGCGTTTATAAAATCTGTGGTTCTTGTGTATTTTGTTGTTGGAAATAACCTTCTCAACTTCTGATCCATTTCTTCATCACATCATTTCAAGTTCATCCTGTCAACTCGCTTACTTCTCCTAACTCAAAACAGTCATAGCGCCTTTCCGTTGAGGAAATCCTTTAAAACCGTTTGTTTTATAATCTGTTTTTTGTTTTTTTTTTTTAAGTATTAAACAATGAATGTGCAAATTGAAATTTGCAGATTGATCATCAACAATTAGAATTTAGAATCTACATTTAATAATATTTTTACAACAATTAGTTAAGGTTTTTGGTTGCGATCTTTTGAGTTTGCAACGGCTAACATTTTCACTAATAGATTTTATATTGATATATTACTTATTGAATTTGGTTTTTTTAAAACTCATCGCGATACATTTAAAGTATTGTGTGCTTTCTTTTTTTAGTATTCGATGGGAGTACAAAGTAAGGTTTCTTCAATTTTACACTTTACATATGCTTATAAACTAAGTCTAAATACAAATTAAAGTTTTGTTTTCTATGTGTTTCATGTTACTAAACACATTTAACTTACGACACTAGCTTATTTATCTGATTTGTAATTTGTATTGTATTTTTTTTTTATCAATTTACCATATAATAGTTGTTGATTTGTAGATTTGATTTGCTTAAAAAGTAGACATTTAATTTGGCATGTATTGCGCATACTTCGCTCAATCTTGATAAATGATTTCATATATATATATACTCCCATATATGTATGTACAAACAATTGTGCAACTTATATAGCTATATGAATTTACAATCATTTGCATTTTGCATATTCTTGAATGTTACTTTGAAGACCAGTTTTAATTTTATAAAGAGAGTCCTTTTTGATTAGTTTTGTCCAGTGCATATATAAATAAAATCTATAAACTCTTTCTTTATGGGATAGTTTCGTGTGGGAGCAATAAAATGAATGGAAGAATGCGGTTCTATAAAATTTGGAAATGCAGACAAAGTTTGGCAACTCAAGCGAACGAGCTGTACAAAACCTAATAAAATAAATATATTAAATTATAAATGTAGTTTGGCATTAGGCCAGGGCAGCACTTGATTGAACAATAATGATAAAGAAGTTTATAAAATAAACTAAATCTTTAAACTTAATATATATATATATATAGTATATGTTTATGTATGTAGTATATAGTATGTATATGCGCCGTAGATAAAAACTAAGTTGAGTTATATATGAGAGACTTTTAAGAGCTAGCTAGATTCACAGGAAACAGGACTTTGATGATCACCACAAGTGTGTGTATTTGGGTGTTTTGTTGTTGTTGCTGCTTACGATTGATTAAAGGTTTGTGTTCTTGATGTTGCTGATGATTGTAGTTTCTTCTTGATGTTTCTTTTCTTTCTTTTTTTTGTTTTGCTTCTTTTTTCTTCTTTGTTTGCGTGTGCTAATCTTGTCGTTGTTTCAGTCCTTTGAGTGAATCGGTATCACATATTTATGTCCATAAGGACTTTTGTACTTAATGCCACAATCACGATAAAATTTATCTGGTATACCTAAATTACATAAATACAGTTTGCCACAATTATTCGTTGTTGTTTTAGCAGTTGTTGCTGCTGCACCAGCTGAGCTGCTTGCATCTTGGATCAATGGCAATATGGGTAATATTGAGTACTTTATAGCGACATCCTTTATGCCACAAGGTGGTGGATCTATGGCAAGTACCGATGCGCTAAAGAAATGAGAAAATGATTATTTAAATACTGCCTAAATTATAAGTAACTAAGTAAAAAGCTTACCGATTAACGCTGAGCCATTGCTTAATTGCATCCGAAAGGTTAGCGGTATTTGTCGATACTATCACAAGATCCGGCGTGGGCAGAGCTAGAATTGGTTTACAAAAGTCAGAGTTATCTCAGGTATTCTATTTGTATTTCTATTGCTATTTCGCTATTTTGTTGCCTACCGTCCACCGAATGTACAATGGTATTATCAGTTGCCTTGAACAAGGATACCTCCAAGCTACTGTTCTGTTCAATAAGCTGTGCCTGCTCCACATAAAGTAAAACGGTGAGGCCATGTGAGGCCAGCAGACGACCTGTAGCAAGGCCAATGTTGATTGTTCTTAAAGACAAGAATACATTTAAAACGCTGAATGAAATCGGGTAAAGTAAGCGAACCAACCTCATTGTGTTAACCCCATCGCAAATAATGACAATTTTGGGCCACTGATGATTATTGGCCGGCGTCAAACGGCGAGCGCCGCCAAGCAGCGTGATGGCCAAATCGCTCGCACCGCGTGCTAATATGTCAATTTGGCGCTGCAGCGATAGACCAGCACGTTCGGCGCTGAGCTCGATGCGAGTGCGCACATAGGCCGGTATGGTGGGTATGATGAGTCCATCATCAGTGACGAAATCCTTGCTGCCATCAAAAATGCTCTCAATTTGTCGCAATTGCAGCGGCTTGCTGACCAATATGTTCTCATCATGGCGATACTTTTTCTCGGGCTGCTGATGCGAATGCGAATGCTGATGCTTTTGTACGTGTACTGCATGCCGAACTACGTCCGGCTTTTGATTCGTCGACTCAATGTCATCCCAAATAGCCTGCTTATCGAACAGCGCCAAATTGCCCTCAAAGTCAAACTCCTCGTGCAAAAGTGGATCATCCGCCTCGCTGCCAAACGTCTGCTGCTGTTGCTGCCGCATGCTGCTCTCCCGACGCACACGATTGCGCTGCCCCTTTTTGCCGTTCCCACTGCCACTGCCATTAGCTGCATAGGAATTGGAATTTAAACTGCCATTGCCATTGCCATTACCATTTCGCTTGCCATTGCCATAACTGGTCGCTGCTTGATGATAGTAGCTACCGTTGCCGTTGATATTACTGTTGCTGTTGGCTATGATATCAATGGGCCTGCTGCTGCCGCTGCCTCCAGCTGTCTCGTTGCTGCCGCTGCTGCCATCAGCGCTGCTGCTGCAGTAGCTCTCTAAGTTGTTACCGCCTACTGCTCCTCCCCCAAAGCTGGCCCCCGCGTTGTAAAGCGTGCTGCCTAGTTTGACCTCCACCTTGGCCGGAATCATGTTACCAAAGAACGCGGCTACACTGTTCGGCGTCGTCGCCATCTGCGGCTGCTGCTGCTTCTGCTGTGCACTGGCTGCACGTGAGCTCTGCGGTGTTCTGAAAAGAAAGCGTGAAACATTCGAATTATAATTTTACAGAAATATGTAAAATAAGTTGTTAGAACAAACGAGTTGTCTATAAACCTCGCTAATTAGAACTGTTCCGTTTACCACTTTCAGCAACGTTTTGCGTAATTGAATTGAATGTGGAAAATTTGTAATATTCTTGTAAAGCTAGTGAATTTAATTATATTTGAATGGAAACTTTATTCAATCCTTAATCACATACAAGCAAAATTAATTTTTAAAAAGCTTGTCATGAGAACAGTTTCGCAATTCCGAAATAGGTCTGAATGTTGAAAATCGTTAATCAGTCCGCATATCGGAACTATTTCATAACTAAACCGACTTCAATGTGGAATGCCTTTTTCGTTATTAAAATTTTATTCCTGTTCCCATTTCCGATGCCGATTAAAACATTCGGAATCGGAATTACAAGCTGCTCTGAATTTTGATCTGCTTAAATGAGAAGCATTCCAACTTTTAAAAGATAGAAAAGATTACGATTACAGAAAATCAAATCGAAATTTATGAAAGTTAACAATTTGCAATCCAGTTCAATAACCATCATGAGCAAATCGACGGCAATTTCTTATTTTGGTGCAAATCACTAATAAAACTTATTAAATAAATAAAATAATAGTAATATATCAAAAGAATTATTTAAATGGAAAACTACATTATGCACGGCAATGCTATACCCAAATTATAATGAGATATTTGAACTCACTTAAAATAAGTCCAATTGGAAAAAAAACTTTGGAAACTAAAAAAGAACTAAAGGATCTTATTAAACTAAACGAGTTTAAGAACTAAACGAACTAAAGAAACTTAAAGAACTTAAGCAACTTAAAGAACTGAACTAACATTAAGAACTAAAGGAACTTAAATAACTAAAGCAACTTAAGGCCTAAACGAACTAAAGGAACTGTAATCAAAGATATAGTTCAATAGCTATTTTCAAAGACCCGGTATTTAGAACTAGTTGAGATCGGATCGACCCATCTGGAAATATGATGTACCTTCGCATTCCGTTAGCGCCATTGGGATTCGTACTGAGCATTAGTTGCTGCATTTTGTCACTCAGCGCCGAGTTTGGACCCGCCGCAGTGGCAGCAGCAGCAGCTGCAGCTAGTCCTAAGCTTCTGGGTGTGTTAACATGGCCAGTCGTTTTAGCTCGAGGCGTTTGAGGGAACTCCTGGTCTCGGTCTCGCTCCCGATGAAGTTGTTGCTGCTGGAGTTGTTGTTGCTGTTGTTGCAACTGCTGCTGCTTGCCAAGAATGTTGGAGAAATGGGGCAGTTTAACAGGCGTCGGTTTGTTGATAACCGACACCGACGGCGTCATCGTTTCATTGTCCTCGACGGGCTCAATAAGATTAATGCTTTTGATATCGCTGCAGCGGAGGACAACTTCCGCATTCTGTTTGCGCAGTGGAACGCCGTTGCGAAAGGCGCGCACAATTGTTATCTCCTCGGCTGATATCTTTTTAATAAGTCCCTGGAACACGCCCAGCTCGTCGTCGCAGGTCAAGCTGACCGCGCTGCCAATCCAATCCTGATCAGTTAGACCCATGTATATACTAATTCTACAAAATTTTTTTTACTTTAATTTTCGCTTTCGTTTTCAGCTTCAGTTTTTGCCAGCGTTTGCAGTTTGTTTGCGTGCTCTGCCGTTGCCGTCGCTGTTGTTGTTGTTTAATACGCAATTACCACGCACCAAATCACAAACGAAAATTGGCAATGTCGCTGATGTTTATTTGCTTTTTAAAAATGTGTTGTTGATTTTGTTACTATAATGATTAACATGAAATGAATTTGAAGTTTGAAACTGTATTGAATTTGCAAGAATTATTTTATTGTTTCGTTTAAATTTTTTCCACTGCCTTTCGCATTTACGTTTTCGTTAGAGACGGTCGACATTTACGTGCTAAGATAGACGCAAGTATCGTGGTAACTGCGCCTGAGTCACTGTGATTGACAAAACTGCCGAACTTTTAAGAGAGTTGTGTAGATCCGTTCTGAACTAGTTCCCATGACATTAAGAAAACGTACTTTAAAGTTGCAAAAACGCATGAAATCTGAGTCCTGTTATTGTTAACAGTGATTCATTTTATAACAAAGTAGTTCAGTTGTAGATTTTGGCGCAGCTGAAAATTTTTATCAATAAATCGGTCAAACTATTTAAGCAAAAATTCGAGCGATTTTCACCGGCAGCGCTAAAATCAACAACCGAAATAGCTCTGTTAACGTTTATAGTACTGTTAAAACTCTTTTTATAGTTTTTATCATATATTCCTGCAAATAAGTCAACCTCTATCGCCGAAAATCGCATTCTTAAATTTTGTCGATTTGGCTGATAATTCAGCTACTTTTTGCATGTTTTACCACCAGAAACAGCTATTTTCTGTTAAAAAAAATTGCCATCACTGTTCACATATCTCTTCAATATCAAAATATTTCTCATCTCTGATTGCACAGTTGCGGTAGAAAGTTATCGGCAAAATTATCGGATTTAGTTAGCTGTCGGATTGAGTCGGGCGTGTATGTTGTGTTGTGCTTGTTCTGTGAAAGTTTCAAAAATTGTCGTAAGATTTATTATTAAGAAAACGAAACAATTATCTATATGTAAATCAAAAGATGTAAGCGAGATATTGAGCTGATACGCGAATACAACGAAACGGAAGCGCATTGTGCAGTGCTGACAGTGTAATAATAAAAAGTACGTGATGAATTTTGCTCAAGTATCTCTTAAGCACATATTTACATTCATACATATGTACGATGTATATATATATATATATATATTAACACATACATGTATAGTGTACACCTTAATAGTAGAACAATTTAGCTATAAATGCAACATAAATCAAGCGAAATTACAGTGTAACTTCTGTAAGTGTATGCGTCTGTGTGTGTGTTGCATAAATTATAGAAGTTAAGTTTCGTAAGTTAGGAATCGGTTTTATGACAAATGCCGGCCAGGTCGACACGGCGTTGAACCTTTTGCGCTTGGTTAATTACTGCGTTTTATGCTTTAGTGGCTCTTAAGTATTCTATGCTCACCCACGCACACACACACACATACACACACACTCACTTTTAATATTATACACACGTATAAACTGTATTGTGTTTACTTAAACACAAACAAGCGCAAGTACCGTTCGTTTTATTTCTTTGTTGTCTGCTGTCATATGGCCTTGTGTTGTAGCAGTCAGCTTCCAGTCATGGTCACTCCTTGTTACACCCCTGTATACCCATTCAAAATGTTTAAAAGGGGTATACAGTGCTGAAGCAGAAGGGATATTTCACCAGAGATCGTAACGAATAAAAATTTGTAATATTAAAATTATAAAATAAGAATTACTCTATCTAATTTTTTTCATTAGATTGGACAAATAATAATAAAGAGATAAATTTGATTTTGTAGACGTTCAGAGTTGGCTGCAGGGTGACTCGTAGTCGGGCACACTCGACTAGTGCATTCTTACTTGTTATTGTTATAGAGAAACACTTTCGTGCCATTTTAGTTGAATTTTGAGTTCCGTGTCTTTCATGCGTTCCGTTTCATATTTCTTGCGTCTTTGTTTGTTTGTTGCAGCCGCCGTTTGTAGCACGGAGGGATGTCAGCACGCAACAGTAGCAGCAGCATTGTGGCCGCATCCAGCTCAACAATGGAGGTGCCACGCCCGCCACCACGTCGCCGTGCCGCCTCTGTTGCCGGACAACAACAAGTTCAGCAACGCCTGGATTACAGCAACGGACATGCGCCGCGTAGATCGTTGGCCGCTGTGGTAAGTTGCCCAAAGAAGACGTGAAAGGGGAGCGTAGGTGTAGGTGTAGGTGTTACTGGAAGGCCACTTATCAGCGTCTTGCTTTATTTCATGTTTCTATTTTTGTGGTGTGTGCACAGTTAATCTAATCTTGTCAACTCATGTGAATTGGAATTAGGGAAAAAAGGGAACAGCTGTGATTAGTATAAAGTTTTTCTTTTTCATTAAGAACCAGGGAAGTTAGCAGCTAGGCAATGGGCCTCAGAGCCTTACTGTCATATCTCAAAGACACTTTGGCCTAGATACAACTCAAAGCGCACATCGGAGCTTCTACACTTTAACAAGACCATCGGCTGAAAGGATGCATCTGCCCCACCATGACTTCTGTCGGAGTTGCGGGAACGATGAACACTCAGAAAGTGTCCAACATCTTCTCTACGACTGCGCTGCACTTATGAGAAGGCGAAGCCCGTTCTTCTTAGAAATGGACAGTCTGGCAGACCTGCCACTGGGGGATTTGGCACTATTTGCGCCACGGCGCTCAGCGCCCAACGAGCCAAGCTGAATAGGGCACCCTCACATCTTCAATATCCTTCCCACCATCCCCACTTCCTTACATCCTTGAAAATTTTAGAACAAGTCTTGCAAAGGGTATTATAATTTTGTCATAAACTTGCAGATGACGCGTCTCAGACCCTCATCAGCATCAACAGCCGAGTCGAGCTAACAATTAGGTTTTTTAAAAGATTGTATAGTGCGGCATCGATTTAAAATGGCAAACTGGAAAGATAATTCGTTTAGAATATCTTAGATTCAATATACACATACATAATGCTACAAAGAATGCTAGTTTAAACGAATGGAAGCATTGTTATTGTATTCTTTTTGCCAGCTAAGGGGCTTTTTATGTAGATAACGATTTCGCCTGATAAGCGTATCTAAAAATGTGTGATTATCAAATTCCACATCTTTGAAATGACTAGCTGGAAATTATGTTCAAAACACGTCTGTCTGCGAATTTGACAGGAAATGAAAATGGAAATGCGCAATAAACAAAACGAAAAACTGCTTCAAATAACAATAATAAACTTAAATCGAGCAAAAAAAAAAAACACTTAAGACAGAAAATGTTTTCAATTTTATTTACATTTATTCAAAACTCTCTCAAGAACTCATTTGGTAATTGAATTAATCAACAGCAATCGTCAATCGTCGGCACTTGAAATTCAAATGTGCGTAATTTAAGCCCTCAATGAATTAAGCCTTTTCAAGATACGAGTAGTATGCAAATATTTGCTTAACTTATTTAACGCTACAAGCCACTTGGCCAGCTGCTTTTTATCATCATTAGCGCGCTTGTGTTAACCGCAGTCGCTGTCGCTGTTGGCGTCAACGTCAACGTCGTCACTCTTAAGCAAACCGCCTCCCCTTACAAGTTGCATTATGTGCGCTTTTCTGAAGGGAACAATCGCCACAAATTTTTTAAAATGGTTGAAAATTAAACTTAATTTTGTATACCTGTTTGCTTTATTTTACAGTCTGTTCCGTTGGTCCTTTTCGTAAACGACTTTGATTTCTGTTCTGAATTCCTTAAAACGTTAAACTGTTTTTTTTTAGCACTCAATAAAACATAAAACACATTGGCCCAAACCATAAGAGCTAGATGGCTGAAATTTCCACAATAGTTTAGGCCTATGCCGAAAGTGAGCACTTATCCCGGAGGTTGAAAAATTCGGTCGGGAAACGTGTAAAACTCGCGGAGAACCGTTGTATGCAACTTTTTTGCTTATCATCCGATCAGCTTCAAACTTGTTTTCAATGATCTATATAAAAGATAATTTATGACTGCATACTAATTTTTCGGAAAATTCACCCACCTTAAAGTTGTAGAAGTGAAGTTAAATTTGTTTGCGAATATGATTTTGTACAGGGCGAAATTGTTGTAATTTTGCAACGCAATGCGTAACGCATTGAAGGAGACGCCTATGAGCATTTCCATTGTGGCGTAAAGTGACATTTGTGTAACAAAACATAAAAAAAAAAATTAAAAATCAAATTTGTTTTATATTTTTATACTCTTTTTTTTATTTTTTTTGACAAGAGTATATTGGGTTTGTGAAATGTTCGTCTGTCCGGCCGTCCGTCTGTCTGTCTGTATGAACTTAGTTTTTTCCACAGTTTTGAAGCTAGAGCAACGAAACTTGGTATACATGTTGGTATATACCATTGTCAGACAAAGTGTCAAGATCTCCCCCCCAACTCCACCCCTTCCCCCACAAACCGCAAAAACCTATATCTTCCACAGTTTTGTAGCAAGAGTTACCAAATTTAGCACAAGATCTGCCAATCACTTCCTTGATTGATCTGACTAAAAAAAATTGGCCACGCCTACCCCCGCCTTCATAAATAAGCAAAGTCTATATCACTCACACACCTTAAGCTAGAATCGCCAAACTTTGCAGGTTGAATTCTGTTGCCATTTATAAAAAATGGGATAAAAATAACTTTACCATGCCCACCACCGCTAAGTTTGTATTTTTAAAGCTTGTAGAACAGGCCCAACCAAATTTAAATTGATGGCAAAACTTGAAAGATTTGAGCACCACGCCCACTTCTGGCTCCGCAAAGAGGCTAAATAAAGAGTATATCGCAATCGGGTCAATCTGACTGCAACGTTCTTACTTGTTTTTTTACAACAAAAAAAATTGCAATTGAGCCAGACTTTTTGTACAAGCCTTTTTTTATTATGATTATAAAGTTTGAAATTTTTTTCTTGTTGTTTTTTATTAGCCTAAGTATCTGGCGTGACGAAACATGCCGTTACGTTACTTAAATTTCCATTGGCTTTTACACTTGTACGTTTACTGTCGGGTCGCCGAAGATAATTTTTCTTTCATTTCATTCAAATGCAAAACTATACACTTTTATTAAGACTGGTAGATTTTGTAAAGTTAGTTACACTTAGCTTGCTAGTTCCAAGGTCATTGTCCGCACACGCACATCATACAATTTATATTTAGGTACTTGATGCCTAATCGTCCTCCAGCTTCACAGTCAGACTTACACCAACGCATATGTCGTGACACTTGCAGCAACAAATTTTAATAATGCGGCGACCTTATCGCTAAGTAAACAAAAAACACAATACGTGAAAGCCGCTAGCATTTAAATGTTAATTATACATACTCGTAGCAAGTTGACGCATGTATGATTTTGATTTGGTCTTCTTTTGAATACTCCATCTCTTTATTCGCACCATTCTTACGCACATACGCAAACATACATACATACATAAATATTGTTTTTTTATTTCAATAACATCTGTCTTTGTTTTGATTGCTTTGACCACTTGTTCGTGCATCAGCTGGCAGAAGAAGAAGAGAGCTGCTCGCAATGTCTTCAAAAGCTCGCAAAAAGCTTTGCCCAAAAAATGGTGAAAATACTGTATTCGACTGTTTACAGAAATGCGCTCATTCAAATTAAATGTTGCTTACAACATAATAATTTTAACAAGCTACAATTATAATTATATTTAACAATATATTGTAAACTCAACACATTAAGCTACTTTTGAAGCTATTAATTGGTCACACTGTAAAGGGCACCCACGTAAAGCGTATTTTTACACCTTTGAAATTTGGTCACACTGACGGTGGAGCAACATTTTAGTTTAGCTTAGAACGCGGGAGCTTCC
Source organism: Hirtodrosophila cameraria (assembly GCA_949708635.1). Taxonomy (NCBI): domain Eukaryota; kingdom Metazoa; phylum Arthropoda; class Insecta; order Diptera; family Drosophilidae; genus Hirtodrosophila; species Hirtodrosophila cameraria. The sequence continues at coordinate 3,009,018 of OX453091.1, read as the reverse complement.
GTTACGTGTGACGGCAGCCGTCGTGTTGTTGTTGTTTTACATATACAAGCTCAAAAGAAAAGAGAAAAAAGAAGTGGGGGAAAGAGTGACGTAGAACATGTTTCTACAATAGTGTTGGTGTGTTGTTATATTGCTGTTTCTGTTTCAATCGCTGCTTTTGCTTTAGCTTTTTCTGCCTGTTCATGAGAGATAAATAAATGAATAATTGAATTATGTACACATATAATAATATATATATAAACGCCGCGTGCGTTTCAAACACAAATAAAATGTAAATGTGTTAATTATATAAAAAATATAAAAAAATAAATGCTCGTATTGTAAATAATAAAAGCAACAGCCTCTTTTTTGTTGTCGTTGTTGTTGTTATGGTTATTGTCGTGAGTTAAGAATCAACGTCGCAATGTGAAATCAAAATAATACAAAAAAAAAGAAGAAAACATGATTCGCCAGCGCGCATTTAATGTGCGGGTCCCGTTCTCCGTTCGCTTGCTCTTTTTGGGTTTTTCCTTATTATTAGTCATACGCAAAGACGACCAAAAACTTTTACATTTTTCGTTTTACTTTCATGGCTGGCAGACCCAAATTGAATCTAAGTACATATATAAATACAACTAAAAATACGTTCAAACAAAAATAAAACAAAAATGCGCATTCTTGTGTAAACCTGTTCTGTTTTGACGGTATTTCAGCATACAAAAAGGCCAAGTGCAAAGAGACTGATAAACAACTTTGCGCAAACAACAAAACGAAAAGAAGAAAACTTTTGGCCAACTCGATAAATGCAGTTCAAACTAAACACTAGAACAACCCTCAATGTTTATTGCTTTTTAGCTGAAAGCCGTATAATAATTAACTCACATACACATCGGTCATCAGAAATCAAAGTAAACAATAATATCCTACATAAATTGATAAAAACCAACAAAAATGGCTGAATCAACATCAACAACATCTACGCCTGAAGATGGCCAAATTCATGGCTACAATAATAGTGATGTAAGTTAACGGTAGTACTACGCTCTGCTCTCTTCTTCTTAAAGCAAACAACTCGCTATGCTTACCATTAATTGTGATGTCACAAATCTTACGATTCATACAATAGACCCCAGAAAGTCCACCATCATCGAAAATTGAAAAGTCATAATTAGTACCTATTAGTTCCGAATTATATGCTTTAATCTTATTAAAGTGTTAGATATTGATTTAATCTAACAATTTACAAGCCAGCTCAATAAGTATCATGAGCAAATAGACTGCAGTCTGCAAAAATGATTTTTGCCCGTACGGAAATGTTCCTAAAGTTACGCCCTGTAACGTTACGCCAAATACTACTTGTAATAAAAAAGAGAATAAAAAACTTTTTTTTAATTTCATAACATGCAAAACAAACATGTATTATTTCAAATCGTGATAAAACAGTTTTGTACAAAGAGTCTTGGCCAATTCGCAGAGTTTTGCAATTTTGTAATGCCAGCGAAAACCCACTATCGTTTTTTTGTAACGTTACGCCAAATCCTTGGGGTCGATTGGGGTGATTTCTTTTATATTATATTAAAAAAAAATTTAAAATTTGACAAAGGTCACGTTACGCCACTACGGAATTGCCCATATCTATGTATATATTCCAACGATCGATCGTCTCAATAGATTTAAGCAGGCGTAGGACATTTGCATTGGATAGTTGCTACTCTTCTTTTAACTGTGGTTTATTATAACCAAAATAATTGAAAAGCTTTAAAAAAATAGTGTCTTAAGCTAAAAATATGCATATTTATTTACTTTTGTATATATGACGCTAAAAAAACACTCTATCATCTAATCTAATAATTCCTATTTTTTTTTTTTAGTCAATTTGCATATAATTCTATTCTCTTTTTTTTTATATCGCACAGTGTTATTTTTAGCATTTACTCAACTAAAAGTGCTTTTTATTTATTCAAAATGTTGCGCACTGCTAAAAACCCCAACGATATCAATGTGTTTCACCATGTGGCAACTTGATGTGCCCCACAAATAATCCTCGAGCTCATCTACGCTTGACAATCCATCAATGTGAAAACCTGCTTTCGATTCAACTCATATGCGAAGTAGACAACTCAATTTGTGTAATGCATTTATAGAAACATTTAAAAGAGCGCTAAAAAATCAATTTTATCCATTTAGTTAATGGTATTGATTTTAGCGTATTGACCATATTATTGTTGGTAGCAACAGTTAAAAAGTCATTTGTTTGACCTATAGATGAAATGGGACTTCCGTCCGGCAGTTTAACTTTAAAATTTAACTACCAACAAACATTGCGTTATCAGCACACAACGATTATTCATTTTGCAATGTTATTCAGTTTAAAATAAAGAAAGAAAATAAGAAAGCAATGAGAACTGTTTTTTGTCACATGCTTAAAAGTCAACTTCAAATGGAAACTAGCATTGATAATAGATTTGAGCAGCATGATAATCGCATTGTGATAGGAACAGCATTTTTAAAGCCGCGTGAATAAATATTTGTGTAATCGTTAATTGAGGTATACTGCGTTTATGCCATAAAAATCATGAGTTCATCATTTGTTAATCTTTAAAACAGACTCTGGTGTTGTAAGTGAATCATAAGATAATCGATTACACAGATTATCGATTTTATATAATTAAAATCAATGATGTTTCGATTAATCGTATAGCATCGTATAGAATAATTATAAAACAACACACACAGACAATCACTTAAATACACAAGAATTAGTGAAGGAATTTTTTGTGCGATGTTTTTTGAAAAATATCGATTATCGATAATAACAATAACTTATAAAGCATCGATTGCGAGTGATCAGCTCGTGAATAAAGCGATGTTATCTTGCAACTAGAGTTTGGCACAGTGTTCTTTCTTAGTGTTCTATCTTTTAGTTTCGATAGTTCCTCTCCGGATAATCGAAAATATAGTTAATTTAGTTTAGTTTATTTGTTTTTAAAATTCCTATTGCTACAAGTATAAAGATCGTAAAATTATCGCACTAGTCAAAAATGCTTAAAAACATGATCATATTAATTAACAGGGTTTGGCTTGGATTACAAAATTGCAAAACTCTGCGAATTACTTAATACTTTTTGTACAAAACTTTTTTATCACAATTTGAAATAATGCAAGTTTGTTTTGCAGGTTATGTAATTTAAAAAATGTTTTTATACTCTTTCTTTAACTTTTTTGAAAAAAAAGGAAAAAAGAGTATATTGGGTTTGTGAAATGTCCGTCCGTCCGTCTGTCCGTCTGTATGAACGCAGGTTTTTTTCACAGTTTTGAAGCTAGAGCAACCAAACTTGGTATACATGTTGGTATATACCATAGGCAGACAAAGTGTCAAGATCTCCCCCCCCCCACCCCTTCCCCCGCAATCCGCAAAAAACTATATCTTCCACAGTTTTAGAGCTAGAGTAACCAAATTTTGTAAAAAAAAAAATTTGGCCACGCCCACCTCCGCCCCCACAAATGAGCAAAGTCTGTATCTCCCACACCCCTTTAGCTAGAATCACCAAATTTTGCAGGTTGAATTCTGTTGCCTTATTAAATGGATTGGATAAAAATAATTTTGCCACGCCCACCTCCGCCCTTGCAATCGACCAAAGTTTGTTTCTCCCAAACTTGTAGAACGGGCCCAACCAAACTTAAATTGATGGCAAAACTTGAAAGATTTGAGCAAAAATATAATTGCCACGCCCACTTCTGACTCCGCAAAGAGACGAAAAAAGAGTATATCGCAGTCGGGTCTATCCGACTGCAACGTTCTTGTTTTATTTTATTTTTTATTACTCTTAGTATGTGGCGTAACGTTAAAGTGCGTAACATTAAGTACATTTCCGTTGACTTTGCACTTGAATATTTACTTCTAAGCTTGGTTAAATTGATCGCTTATCATATTTGTTAATTAATTGTTAATTTTATTGAATGTTTAAGAAATATTTTTCATTAGGTATCAGTCAAATGCCAACGTAAATATTAAAGAGAAAACTGTCTAAAAATGAACAAACTAAAGGCAAAAAGTCATTTTTGCTGATAGCAGTCGATTTGCTCAAGATACTTATTCATATATATCTAACAATTTAAAAAGATTAAAGCATATAATTCAGAAGTAATAAGCACTAATTATGACTTTGCAATTTTCGGTGCTGGTGGACTTTCTGGCGGAAATGCCCATATCCATATTCATTTGTTTTGTAAATTTTTTTTTGGTTTGATTTTTTTATTAAGTACAATAATCCTTTTTTTTTGTTTTAATTCTAAATTTATTCTATTTAATAACTAAGCAAGTTCATAAATTAAATTCAAACTCTTGCGAACTTTATGATTTTTAAATAGCTTACAGTTAGTTTCTCAGCCAGCTGGCTTTCTAAAATAAAGTAGGACATTAAGTCAGCCCAAGAGATTTGATACAATTTAGCCTAATCACAGAAGAGCTTAGTGTCACAGCGTAAAAGGAGGAGGGTGTTTAACATAGTGGGGGTATTGTGTAGTGTAGTATACTTAAGCCAAGAGGCTACAGCTGTTGATGATTGATTGATTGAGTGCTTGACTTGTGTAATCGGGTTCTGGGTCTGTCAGTTGGCCCTTTGAACAGCTGATGCATATTTGAGTTAGCTCCAGCCACAGCGCAATTGACATTTTAACGTACTAGGCCAAGTGTAGCACGTAATTCAAAGTAATATAGAAACTGTTCAGCTGCTCTGTAGGAATATGTAGGTACATACCAGCTAAATACATTGCACAAGTCAGCATTTGGGCGCAGTGTGAAGAACAACAAGAAACGCATTCCAAGATGGAAACCGCTAAAAATCAATATAACAAGTTCATGGAAAACGTGCCACAGTTTTGTGAAAAGTGCATTTATAAACCGTGTACAAAATGACACATGTAGCACCCCTCTGCACTCTGGTAGCAACTGTGGCTATAGCTGTGCTAGCTAATTGTTGGCAATGAATAAACCGTTCTACGTACGTATATCTGGTAGAAGGAAACGAGCGATCTCGTAAAGTACTTAACTACAACATTTATTCAGAAATAACAACAAGTCGAGTGCTCACGACTGCGATATACTCTTTTACTCCTTCTTTGTAATAAAAATGGAAATTATTGTATATTAAATGGTATATTAGAATAGATAGTAGAAGGAGAAGGTTCACTAAATAAGCAATATCTGGGAAGTACAAATTATGCCAGATAATTTTACGGCTTATGATAGGAAACACGCCCACAAAATTCCAGAAAGCAGTTAAGGCCTTGATAAAACTTTAAACTAATTTTAAATTTTGCCTAACCTACATGTATCCCCATATCTCAAGAACCAGATGAGTTGTAATAAATCTTAGAATGCACTTTTTTTTTATTTAAAGTAATACCTTTAGATTGGTATATAACGCGATCTGATCGAACTATCGCAGCTATTCTTTCTGTAAAGTCGCCTTTCGCACACCTCATGATGTTTTGTCACTAGCGTGGATGGCCGTCCATAACTCATAATTAATATATATTCAAATCTATATATATCAAACTAAAAATTGTTTTCGAGCAACTTTTTTTTAAATTACTTAACAACTACAAAATGTTAAAAGCAATTAAATAAGTAAAGTGCTTCTCATAATTATCACTGAGAGGTTCTTAGTTTTATTTTCGCTGTGGTCAAGGTCATCAAATAATATGACACAACCTAAGAACACTTTCAACTGTAAGCAAAATTAAAACAAGAAGCATTTCAGGAGAGGCTACACAAAACATGTTACATTTCAACATTAAAATGTATAAATTAGACACTCTGTCAGCATTTAGAGCATTGCGTATGCGTAATTACTGACATTAAGCATACGCCGCTTATGGCCAGCAGCATTTGATGCTTTAATACTAACTTATGTCTATTTTGAAGCAACTTGAGTTGACCCAATTTCATTCAGTACATTTGGGATTACGATGTGTATGTGAAATGGATTTTCCATGTGTGCGGTTTTCCAACCACAGCAACTGATTAGCCCAATACCGAAATGTGCTTGAAAATGTGGTTAGCCGAATTTGTTATGTTCAACATTGTATTTGGTAGTCTTATGAATGAATTCATATTCAAATGTAAAGAAATTCAGATTTGAATTTAAAAAGTTACTCTAAAAAGGTTCAGTTTTTTACAGAAATACTACACACATAGAAGCTTCGTCCAATCTATCTATCTTTTTAATTGCAACGGGGCGAACACAAGTAGCTCATTTGTTGGCTCTGACGTGCTACGTACTTATATTTGTGGCCTATACAGTTGCTTCCTGTTAAATTTTTATTGTAACTTTTGAAAACTTAGCCTTGTATTTAAATTGCAAATGTTATTTTCTTTGCAGAACGACACTGGCGATTCATGCCACCTGCGCATTGTTGTGCTAAGCGGCAAATCCTTGGCCAAAAAGGACATATTTGGCGCCAGGTAAGGAAAATTGCAGATTAGCCTTGCATTTGTAAACTAATGCTAAACTTCAAAATTCACAGTGATCCATATGTCAGAATCGATTTGAATACAATTAATGGTGATATAAATATTGACTCGGTTTTAACCAAAACTAAAAAGAAGGTAAGTAACATAAAAGCAAACTTAGCGTGTAGGAAAAGAGTGTGATTTAAGTAGAAGTAAACGTTTACGGAGAGAGTATGTCTTTGTGTTTATCTTATCAGTAGTTGGATAGTTACCATTCGCTTTAATAATTACTAGCAATTTTGGTGTGAAAAGTGGAAATGACTAATATTGTCTTGCGCTTTTTCCATGACGGGATAAACTACACAAAATACTAAATTGAACTTGGGAAACTTTGGTTTTGTCAAAGGGGTGCAACAAAATAATAATCAAACGATTACTGTTTATGTATTAACTAGTAGAAACATACTTAAAACAATGCTTTTTTGACTTAAGCTTGGCTTTCAGGCATGTTTCCACTCCTTTGTATTCCTGTTTCTTTTTAAATATAAGTTTAAATACTTCTGAACTCAGGGTTTTCAAAGCCAAACTTATTAAACTGAATTATGTGCATTGGTCAGAAATGGGAACAGCTTTGTTTATTATATAAATATTTTATTGCTTACAATTAACATTAATTTCTTTATTTTTACAGACATTAAATCCATCCTGGAACGAAGAGTTCATATTCAGAGTAAGTTGTCTCTTTAATAAATGCTTGTTTTAGCTTCAACTAACTATACAATTTTTGATGCCTAGGTTAAACCGTCTGAACATAAGCTTGTGTTTCAAGTATTTGATGAGAATCGTTTGACACGCGATGATTTCCTGGGCATGGTGGAACTTACGCTGGTCAATTTGCCCACGGAGCAGGAGGGTCGCACGATTGGATCACAGAGTTATACGCTGCGTCCGCGCAGGTCAGTAGGGTATGTTTATTTTAGTTGCAGTTTGATTTCCTTTATTTAATTTCAGTTCATTAAGCCTTCTACAATAACAAAAAAAAAAATGCATAGAAATTTGCTGAAAGTAAAAAAAAAAATATAAAAATTTCAACTATATAATTGTAATTTTGTTGGCAAAAAAAAAGTAAAAAATCGAAAATAACATAGCATAAGGCTTTCGTATTATTTGTATAACTTTCGTAAATTGTAGTTGTCTAAAGTAATGCTTTTTTTTCGCACTAGAGTCGACACTTACCACGTGTACGAATTTTCCAAATTGTCTATTGTCTATTTGCTTTTGATTTGATTTTTAGTCAACGCTTTGTGTAATTGTTTATGGTTATTATTTGGTATGTGTGTGTATTTGGTTAGTGCTTGTGGTGTTGGTTGTGTGTGTGTGTGTGTAAACTGTCGTGTAGCTGAACATTAACCAATGCTCTATTTTCCTATATACAAATATACAAATATAGCGCCAAATCACGCATCAAGGGTACCCTGGAGATATATCATGCATTCATACGGGAGACACGCGAACAGAGCGAACCCTCGAGCAACAACAGCGATGGCGAGTGGGAGCATGTGGAGGCCACAAATGCAGGCGAGGTATCATCACAGCCGGTAAGTACTTTCATTTCATGTGTATGCCACTAACTAATTACTCTTGGCCTTGGTTTTTGTTAGCATCCGTTTCCTAGCGGCGGTCATGATGCCTTGCCCGCTGGATGGGAGGAGCGGCAGGACGCAAATGGACGCACGTACTATGTGAATCATACGGCGCGTACAACGCAATGGGAGAGACCAACCATGTGAGTAAAGTGATTTAAATATATATATTGTATAAATCAAAAAATCTTCTATTTTGGTTGAACTTGTATTCTAATTTGAAATCTCTTCTTACAGCTTGAATAGCAACATCAGCCAAATGGTTGATGATCAGCTGGCCTCAGATTTCCAAAGACGTTTTCACATTAGTGTGGATGACACGGAGTCGGGACGTGGAGCGGTAAGTGCGAGAAGACTTGATGCAATCAAATTGATTGACTTGATTTAATTAAAAAGCGCAAACAACAACAACTATTATCAATACAACTACTACTATTTTTATTATATTATCATATTATGCTGCATGTATGGTGAACAATTGACTCAATTGTTGTGCATGATTTTTATATTTGAACAATTTGATCAACCAAATGAAACGTTCATATGCACATTATTTCACACACACACAAACCACTCCACTCCACATCACATATCATCTGCAAATAACAAACACAACAAACAAAACAATAAACACATTGTGAGTCATGTCATACACTTAAAAAACAATAAAAGCAGCGATCCAAGACCCTTGCTGAGCAGATCCTTGATGAAGCTAGCGAAGAGAACAACGAAAGCGAAGAGGATCGCGAGTATTCGATAGTTGACACACAAAATTGCCTTCATTGCGGCGAGGTACACGAAGAGGAGGCACAAGCGGTGGCAGAAGATGAGGTGCAGTTGGATGTGGAAGAACAACAAGAACCAGAACCAGCCTTAGATAATGAGACAGATCATCAGTTGACACTGTCCGACAATGCACAAATTTGTGATATTCTTGACAAGAACTTGTACCTGAGGCGCATGTTTGTAATGCCAAACAGTTTCTTAGCGTTATTATCTGCTGCTCGCACGATCGAAACATAATGCTAGAACTACATCAAATTCTTTTTTGGGTGGTGTTAATCTTTAATTTAGTGTTTCATTCCTTCGAAATAGTTTTCTTAGCACAGTTTTTGCATCCAATTAGATATTTTTGACATTTCCCTAGTATTTATTTCACAAAAACTAGTTGCAGTTTTCCTAGTTATTCATTAAGTTAGTAATGTCAAGTTGTTAATTTTTCACTTAACATAATATTAGCTTATGATCTTTTTGTCGATCTACATGTGTCACACACACTTAGGAAGCCAACAGTCAAGTAAGTGTAGAGGACAATAACAATACAACGCCAGCAAGTACCCCAACAACACCAACAACAATCTCACGCACTCAGTCACAAACATCAGTTAACACAACGCCAACGAGTTACAACAACAATTGCGAAACTGCTCAAACTGACGTAGACCCCAACCAAATGGTGGACCATGAAAGGTTAATATATGCCACGATCTATGTTAGCACCCACACCCAATCCAATCAAATGAATCTTAGCTACGTCCTTTGTTTGTGTTGTCCACATCCTGCGTCTGCATTCCGAAACTAAATCCACACAATCTGAGATACTCTTTGAGAGTCGCTCGGTTCCAGCATCTGGCTGTCTCCTAACTCGAAAAATTTAAATTTTTTTTTACAAATATTCAGTTTTGTTTACAATTCACTGCAACATGCCGACGCACGTAGGCAACCAGAAATCTCAGAAAGCAGTTTGCAAACTGATTTGCGACCGGTGCGTCAGGCACCTGTGCATATTGTCAATACAGCAATTACAAATTTATTGACTCGCCGCGCTTTTGACAACAGTTTGGGCCGCCAGCAATTGGACAACAGGGAGCAGAGACGCCGACGGCTGCAGCAGCAGCAGCAACAGGCGAATAGACAATTGGTTAGCATCAGCTGCAAGCTAGTGTTTGAAAACTAACGACTCACGATGGTTTTGGCAGCAAACACACACTCATTAGATACACTGTCCTCTCATGTCATATTAGCTATCTTATTTAGTTTGTGTGCTTTATATATGTATTGTTATTCGTCCTTGGAAATCTTGTCAGCGAATGAATAATACTCAATGCTGTCGTATTTTTGTTGTTGCTTTTGCTGTTGTACTCTAAATTTCCGTAATAATTAATGCTAATTTTTATATTCGCCGGCCCGAGATATATATTTTGCCCATGACGAGAACGACATCCATTCAAAATGATTAAAAAACACAATTCTAAAGTATTGCATTTTATTTGAATCAAAATTTGTATGTTTTATTGAATATTTAAAATACTCTATACGCATAAAGTTACAAAAACTGACAACATTATCATATCATTAACAAAACTTTGGATGGGCTTAATATGGTCTCGTGTAGCGGATGGCGTAAGTCAAATTTAGTATACTATATATACAAGAAAACAATTTTTACACAATATTTTCGACAGTTAACTCGAGAGCAGCTTGTAGTGTACGTTATTTGGTCTGTATTAGAAATGTTTCTAGATTACATGTTAACTTAAGACTCATTTAAAAGTAACACTTAATCAGACAAGCTACACTTAACATTCTGCATCTATTTGTATTAACAATATATTTGGTAATTCTTATATTGGCTTTGCTCTATATATTTATGTTATGCTTTGCTCTTTTGTGTTTTGTTGAAGCTTTTGTATTTGGCAAAATTGATTATAATTTTGGAATTATTTTATTTCTGTTTCTTCTTCCAACTGCAATAAATAACAAAAAAAAACTACAAACATTTACGTAATAATACTGCAACCATATCAAATTAGAGTGAAGACATCGATCACACAGACAGCCACAATCCCTCAGAGATCTCAGCTCCGTCCACACGTCGCAACTCCGAGGAAGACAACGCGGCTGTGCCCACTGATCAAGTAAATTATTCATTTCATATTCAAAGAAATGCACACGTATAATTGTATAATACTTTTTATATAATGTATAATGCATGTGCATCTAGATACCGACAATATATTTACACCGAGCTTCAGTAAAAATATATGTATATAAATATTAAACATATGCAAGCTAACTATTTGATATTTTTACTTACAGACCGCAGCTAGTGAGGAGGAAGCGCTTCCACCGCGCTGGTCCATGCAGGTGGCGCCCAATGGACGTACCTTCTTCATCGATCACGAGTCACGACGCACCACTTGGATTGATCCTCGCAATGGACGCGCCAGTCCCATGCCAAATCAAACACGCCGTGTTGAAGACGATCTGGGTCCATTGCCTGAGGGTTGGGAGGAGCGTGTTCATACGGATGGTCGTGTGTTTTATATAGATCACAGTAAGGAATTATTGGAAATACATTTGGATTAAGTAAAGTGACTAGATTTATTTGCATACAGATACACGCACCACACAGTGGGAGGATCCACGCTTGTCAAACCCCAATATCGCCGGCCAAGCGGTACCCTATTCGAGAGATTACAAACAGAAATATGAGTATTTCAAAAGTCATATTAGAAAGCCAGTAAGCATTAACCGAATCTTCTATATATATATATATATATTATATATATATATATATATATATTATATTATATATATATATATATATATATATATATTAATTTGTATAATCCTTAACTTTTCACAGACAAATGTACCAAATAAATTTGAAATACGTATTCGCCGTACATCGATATTGGAGGACTCGTATAGAATTATTAGCTCGGTGACGAAAACCGATTTACTAAAGACTAAATTATGGGTGGAGTTTGAAGGAGAGACGGGCTTAGGTAAGCCAAAGCTGTCAACAATTAAATAAAGACTATAACGATTATATTGTTTTCAGATTACGGTGGCCTTGCCAGAGAATGGTTCTATTTATTATCGAAAGAAATGTTTAATCCATATTACGGTCTCTTCGAGTACTCCGCCATGGATAACTACACCTTGCAAATTAATAATGGCAGCGGTTTGTGCAACGAGGAGCATTTAAGTTATTTTAAGTGAGTTATTTTCAAGTTTAAACTAGAATATTAACAGGGACTTTAACCTTTGAATGGTGTACTTGTTTCCAGATTTATTGGTCGCATAGCGGGAATGGCTGTATATCATGGCAAGCTGTTGGATGCCTTCTTTATACGTCCGTTCTATAAAATGATGCTTCAAAAGCCCATTGATCTGAAGGACATGGAATCTGTAGATACGGAGTACTATAATTCATTAATGTGGATCAAGGAAAATGACCCGCGCATTTTAGAATTAACATTCTGTCTGGATGAGGATGTGTTTGGTCAAAAGAGTCAGCATGAACTCAAGCCAGGTGGCGCGAACATTGAAGTGACCAATGAGAACAAAGATGAATACATCAAGTGAGTCATAAATTCAACTGTTTGTACTTACGTTTACCTAAATGTGGTTTCAATATTTGTCAGACTTGTCATCGAGTGGCGCTTTGTGGCTCGTGTTAAGGACCAAATGTCATCCTTTTTGGATGGCTTTGGTTCTATAATACCCTTGAACCTGATCAAAATCTTTGACGAGCACGAGCTGGAGCTGCTGATGTGCGGCATACAAAACATTGATGTTAAGGATTGGCGTGAGAACACGCTATACAAGGGCGACTATCACATGAATCATATTATTATCCAATGGTTCTGGCGAGCCGTCCTATCCTTCTCCAACGAGATGCGTTCCCGCCTCTTGCAGTTCGTGACGGGAACATCGCGCGTGCCGATGAATGGTTTCAAGGAGCTCTATGGCTCAAATGGTCCACAAATGTTTACGATTGAAAAATGGGGCACACCTAATAATTTTCCCCGTGCACACACCTGGTAAGCTTTGTGGATTCCTCTAATATTATTATAAGCTCTGAGTTTTAACTTGTTTCTTTTGTTGTAGCTTTAATCGCTTGGACCTGCCACCCTATGAGGGCTATCTGCAGTTGAAGGATAAGTTAATCAAAGCCATTGAGGGCAGCCAAGGATTTGCTGGTGTCGATTAATAACACTGGTCCTGTGTGCGACGAGTTTGGCAATGTGGATGATAGTACCTCGCTATGGCACACAGTTCAGGAGGAACAACACCAACAACGACGTCGATGACACACAACATCACAAGAACAATTTCAACTACAACAACAACAACATGGCAACCGCATTGCAACTACTTGGAACACCACCGCCACTCACTCGTGTACTTATTTGTGTTTTTGCTTTTGTATTATAATAATTTTTGCTAGTTTAGTGCTGTTTCGTATGTATTTTTAACTTAGACAGAAGCACACAGCACATGCTCCGGTTGCATGCAGGTCCCAGATTAATCTTATTGTAGAGCAGAGTATATAAACTAGCACACAACAAAATGAAGTTCTTTAACTGTATTGTATTGTATCGTATATTGTTTTGCATGTTATCATTTGCCGACAATTGTAAAAAGTAGAGAACAACAAATATTAAATATGCAATGCCTACGTTAACACTTAGAACTACTCACACACACGTAGGTCGAAAGAAACAACAAATTATACAAAATATATCTTATATAAAGTTTTTTATAATTGTTATTTTTATGCGATATTCGTCAATATCTTTAGTATAACAAATACCTAAAAGAGAGTTATGCCTAACTGACATCTGATATAAAGACCATTTAAAAAGTAACTTTTTTATTCTGTGTAACAATTTTATGCGTGTTTAAAAATGATAATGTTAAATGTGCATAAGTCCCCAATTTTAAACGATAAAGCTAATAAATATAAATTAAACAAAAATGCCACTAAATCGCAAAAGAAATTTATGTATATTGTTAAAATTAAATTATGTAATGCATTCCAAATGTTTATAAATGAAAAAAAAAAAAAAAAATTGATATATCTGATACCGAGTAAAGCCTATATGAAAAACTAAACTTTAAAGTCAAATTATGATATAAAACGTAAAAACTATAACTGTTTCAAAATGAAACAAATGCAAGAAATAAAAAAATCAAAGAAAATCAAAACCAAAAAAAAAAATTATAAAAAGTCCATTATGTTGATGTGTATTTTATGGGTAATATTTTAAGGAGTTCTTTTTCAGTCATTTAGCATGTTACTAGAATTTCAAAGTGTTCGTATAGTGTACTTTGATAAGATATTCCTATCGCCGTGATGTTATCATAGAGAAAATTTTTGAAATGATTGGTTTGCAGTATCTCAATTTACAAGTTACCCCTGATAAGCAACATCCTTTTGGAACTTAAAATTTTGCAATAGGCCGACAATACAGTCGAACTTCTCTACAACGAAAGCCTTAAATGAATTCTTCATAACATTCTTGTTTTTATTATACTTTATTCAAATTACAAGCGCTGGCACATGACTCACTTAAGGCTAAAGCTTAGCGGGAAACACCAGTGTGTTCCTTAATCCAATCGAGGTAGGAGGTCACACGTGTGAATGCAGCTGGTAAGTTCCTCTCGCAACCGGATGCAGAGCCGAAGGAGGTCAGACCGACTTGTTGATGGTTAGATGTAAGGACCAATGGGCCGCCAGAGTCGCCGTTGCAGGTGGAAACAGCACTTGGTGTGGCGACACAGATGTTGGACTTACGGAGGGTCAGGCCATAAGTCTGCTGGCACTTTGAGTTCGAGATGATCTCCATGTGAGCGTACTGCAAATACGAAGCAACAGCGTTGGACGAGTCAGAGGTGCGACCCCAGCCGGAGGCAATAGCCTCTTCGCCGTCGTAGGTGGAGTAGTGGGACTCAATTCTGGGCAATTCAACAGGGCGGATGGCACTGGTGAAGTCGACATAAGGAATGCGGATAAGGGAGATATCGTTCAACAAAGTCCTCGAGTTCCAGCCAGGGTGGATGAGGATATCATCCTTGCTGACGGTGTGCTTAACCTTGGGGGCGGAGCGCACATTGCTGCCCAAATGAACGGTGACGGCATCAACCCTATAAACATAGATTAAGAATTAGCTTAGAGTCCTTTTATTTAAAATTCTAACTTACCCATCCGTGCAATGAGCGGCAGTCAGAACCCATTCGTGTCCAATCAAGGAGCCACCGCACCAGGCGGAGCTCTTGCCAAGCTTCAGGGATAGTCCAGCCTGATACGGAAACTGGTCAGCACTTGCGTCCTTTCCGTTGGTGATGCGACCATCGGGTCCATTCAAGACTGGCATGTACACATTACGTGGTTCCACTTCCTGTTCGCCACGCAGAGCCGATGCCGAGGCATAGGCCAAGGCCAGAGCTAATACAACGAGTACTTTCATGTTGATGTCTATGAACACTATAAGTTTCATTCAATTAACCGTCCCCTTTTATAGGAAGTGACGCTTATCAAACTACTCGGAGTATGACGTCTAGTACTGTATTTGCAATTGTCAATCGGACACCTGCTCAAGTGTATAGGATCGATTTGTAACTCATACATATGCCCTTATCAGTTAAATTAAAAATTAATCTTTGCTCTTCTTTTATTTTTTAGTTAGAGTAAAAAGTTAAGATTTGGCGCGTTTTTGTAGAATAAATAGATTGGATTTTTATGATTATTTTTTAAATAAATTTAAGAAAAGAGTGTGTTGGGCTTATGAATTAATCGTCCGAGACCAATTTTTTCCACAGTGTTATAGATAGAGTCAAAAACTTCGAGAACATGACTACTGATTAGCTCCTTGACAGACCCGACTATAGCTAGCGTCGTCAAATTTCGCAGGATGACTTTTATTGACCTATTAGATAGATAAGACACAAAAATGATATAACGCCCTCCTCCGCCCCCGCAAACGAGCAAAATGCGTTTTCTCACACCTGTTAAATTTGAGCCACCAAAGTTAAATCTCTTGACAGATTGCACCAAAAATAATGTTGCCAAAGAAAGAGAATATCGCAGTTGGAAGTCGACTGTAACGATTTTGCTAGTCGGAGACTACTTACTATCTATCTATTCCTTATAATAACTTGATAAGTTTCGAATAAACCTATCATTTGAAAGATTAATTTTTAATATCGGTGTTTATATGGAAAAATACTTAAACTCAACCTTATCACTCGATGATTCAGCTGGTTTTCAGTTTAGCTAAAAGTGTGCAAAGGTTTCTTTAAATTTTAAAGTATCAACAAACACTTATCATCAGTTCCATCAGGTAATGGACACATACTCCCGTTGAGTTACGATCGCAGAAATTCATTAACAAATTAAAAACTCTTCAATGAGATATATTTTCAAATTTTCATTAGAATTGGTTTTTGGGTGTCAGCTTTCAACGCATTGGTCCAAATCGAGTGAGTTCGAGACCTTGAGTGAGTTCAACACAAAGGTCTTGAAGTACCCAGAAGACCGAGTACTCAACTTATTCCAAAGATTTTTTGCGGAAACCAAATCAAATCTTATCAATTACTAAATTGATTGCTTGAATTGAACGAAGAAGTCCGATACTTCAGGACATAATCATAGATATGTATGTGCCAATTATTAAGTATTGGAGGGTCCGTCTCAAGAGATACTATACTATGGATAAGATATACTTCCAATCTGCGTGACGTTAGCAAGTGATTGAGCCTCTATAAAAATGTTTGGCAAGCTGCATCTCAATTCACAAGTTCCTCCCGGTGCGGATCATGAAGTTGTTTATTGCCTTAACTGCTTTATTGGCCACTGCAGTGGCTGCGCTACTCGATGGTCGCATTACTCATCGCGATGAGGCCCATGAAGGTCAGTTCCCTTACCTGGTCGGTTTGAGTTTGGTTATCGGTTCTTCTGGCGGTTGGTGTGGTGGTACTTTGATATCGGATCAATGGATTGTCACCGCTGCCCACTGCACAGACAATGCTGATGCTGTTATCGTCTATCTGGGTGCAATTAACATCAACCACCGTGGCAAATGATATCTCACTTATCAAGATGCCCACTAAAGTGGAATTTAACGATCGCGTGAGGCCCGCTACTCTGCCCAGGAAGGATGGCCGCTACTCCACCTATGCTGGCGATTATGCTTTTGCCTCCGGCTGGGGTCGCGACAGCGACAAAACCAACTCCGTCTCTTCTGTGCTCCGCTTTGTTGAGATGCCCATTATGAAGCCAAGCACCTGCAGCAAACACTGGAGTACCATGATTACCGATGATGTCATATGCATGAGTACCAAGGATGGCAAATCGACCTGTAATGGTGACTCTGGTGGCCCATTGGTGCACAAGGAGGGTGATCTTGACATATTGATTGGTGCTACATCATTCATTCTTTGGACTGTGAGTTGGGCTTCCCAGCTGTTTTCACCAGAATCACTTCCTACTTGGACTTTATTGCGGAGCACACCGGCGTAGTCAACGAATAAGTTGTTCAACTATCGATATGCATAAAATAATAAAATTCTTGTGATACAAAATGTTGTGTATTTGAGGTTGAGGCTTAATAATTCAGGTGTTTTTTTCTTCTTTTGGTGAGGCGTATTATAATTTTGTCACGAAATGTGTAAGACATTGAAGCAGACGTCTCCGACCTCATAAAGTATATTCTTGATATATCAGTCTGTCCACCCGTTAATATGCGTTTCTCCACTCTCACTTTGAGAGCTTTCTTTATGCCAAAGATGCTTATTCTTTCTGCATGTCGGAATCGGCTAGATAGGAACACTATAACACATAGCTGCCATAGGAACGATCGGTTCAAAAATGAGTTTTTATAACTCTACCAAACTCACTTTATATAAGTTTCAAGCACGTTCCACACATTGACAAAATTTCATCATAATCTTATAGCTGTCACAGTAAATATTGGTTAAAAAATAAATTTTTGTATATCCGTCCGTCTGTCCGTCCGTCCGTCCGCATGTATTCTTTTTCCACAGCGTTGAAGCTAGAGCAACTAAACTTGGTATACATGTTGGTATTTACCATAGGCAGACAAAGTGTCAAGATCTCTGTCTTCTGACTCCGCAAAGAGGCGAAAAAAGAGTATTTTGCAGTCGGGTGCATCCGACTGCAACGTTCTTACTTGTTTTAAATACGTTATTGACACGATAACCAAATGTTATTAAAAATCGGATGACTTTATCTTATATAGGAACAATCTTATAGGAACAATCTGTTAAAAACATTTATAGGGAAAATCGGGGGAATATTATGTTTTTGTAAGCAAAACTTTATGATGAATGATTTATAACTTCTGAACGTCGAAGATAACTTTCCTTTTTTGTTTTATTAAGTATTTAAACATAGTTCTTTACATCATTATCTAAGTGAGTTCCAATTTTATTGATAGGCTCTTAATATTCAAGGGGTTTTATTTAATGTTTTTAATAGGTGCGATAAGATATTGAATTAATTGCGATGTTACTTTTTTCATATATAAAATCAAACGCAATCATTAGTACAGTTACTAATTTGTTAATTGTGTTTCAAACATGAACTTCTTATTTGCATTCGGAGCACTATTCTGCTTTTATATAACGCGGGCTCACGACTCTGAACTCGATACTCGTATTACGAATGGTGAGCTGGCCAAGAAGGGAGAGTTTCCCTACCAGGTGGGCTTAAATGTGTCCTTCGGAAATACAAGCACTTGGTGCGGTGGCACTTTAATTTCCCACCGATGGATCCTTACAGCTGCACACTGCATGGATGGAGCGGAAAGAGCTACTGTCTATCTTGGCGCTATTAATATCACCGATAAGTTCGAGATCGGTCAGAAACGCTACTATGTGAACAAGTCGCGCATTATAGTGCATGCCAACTGGACAGCCAGCACCGTGGCCAATGATATAGCACTTATAGAGCTGCCCATCTTTATACCCTTTAACGAATGGATTCAAGCAGCCCAGTTGCCCAGTGATATGAACGGAAACTATTCTTCCTATGAGCAGTTGACGGCCTATGCCTCGGGCTGGGGTCGAGACAGCGACAGCTCCACTTCAGTGTCTCCAACTTTGCGATATGTGGCAATGCCTGTGTTGCAGCACAGTCTTTGCAAGATGTATTGGGGTGGCGTTCTGTCGGAGAAAATGATCTGTATGAGTACGAAGAGCGGTAGATCGACATGCCATGGTGATTCGGGCGGACCGTTAGTCTACAGGGAGGAGAACACAAGCTACTTGATTGGCATCACCTCGTTTGGTCTTTCAATGGGCTGTGAAATTGGTTTTCCATCAATTTTCACGCGAGTTACCAGCTACTTGGATTGGATTCAGGAACATATTTCAACTGTACGTTAAGTGAAGAACAAAATTAAATAGAATTTATTTTGATTTTATGTTTTTTTCCAATTTTTTTTTATTGTTCTTTTGTTTTGGGCTTTGAAATTTTTATTCGGATCTTTGAATAGCGCACAAGTGAAACTCCAAGTATTCATTTTCGAAACAAATGTGTTCCCAATGAAACCGAAATCTCTTTGCGCACTTTTCGAATGCCATTTTTGTTGTGTTTTTGATTTATGTACAAAACTTAAAAATTAGAGCGAAAAATAAGAGTTAGAAATAACGCGTACATTTGACGTGTTTTATTAACTATTACTTTTGCTGGTTGTTGTTGTTGTATATCAGCAGCAATAAGCAATGGACAAACAATATTTGGGTTGGGAAATTTGTTACAACTTAAATAACAATTTTTGTTTCGTTTTCCAAATGTGAATATGTATGTATGTATGTATATTGTATGTGTGTAGATAGTATATAGCTTTACTTTTGTTGCTAGCTTAATGCAATTATTAGAAATCGAATAGTGTTTGAAAAAACGCGCAACGTTTGATTAAATTTTTTTTTGTTTTTGCTCTAGTCGAAAATTACATAAGTTATTCCCATTTTAGTTATAAGTATTTTCGCTTAATTTCATATATTTTTCATAGTGTTTTAGTGTTTTTTGTTTTTTTTGTGTGTTTCGTTTTGTTTTGTTTGTTTCTTTGCTGCGTGTTTAATTTTGCAAACGTCTTGTGTTTGTTGTACATTGTTTTTTTTTTTTTTTATTCATATTCCAATTAATGCTAATTTAATAAAAATTAAAAACAACTGAAAGCTACGTCAAATTACTGACTCTTTAAATTTGAAACATATTTAATTTTGTTTTTTTGTTTGTTGTTGTTGTTGCATAATTAAAACTAAAATTATATGCTTATATCGAATTTAATAATAATTATAATAATAATAGCGTACAAATAAAAAGAAATGAAAAACGTAAAACTTTGCTAACTTAAAATTAGTTTCCATACACTTTTGTAACGGCGTTCATTTCAAATAATTTATGTGTAGTGTGTGTTTTTTATGTTTTGTTGTGTATTTGTTTTTATATATTTTTTTAAATATGTATGTATGTAATTTTTTTAGTTCTCTAGTGGTTTTCTAAATTGTTTGCGTGCGTCTTTAATTTAAAATTAAAGCGCTCTCGCCAGCTCTCGATTAGCTCCTCAATATTTGAATATTTTGTTTCAAAATTTCGTTCGTTTTCTTACTTTCTTTCTTTCTTGCATTAGTTTGGGCCGTATATCTTTTTTTGTTTAGCTAAGCGGAAGGTTTCTTTGTTTCTCTTGTGGCTATTTACAACAGTTTCAGTTCAAAGAGGTCAATGTTTCCTTTTTATTTTATGTGTGGGTTGCATTTGTTTTATGGGTATTTGATTTACTAACTTATCAACTAGACGGCCGTGCTGCGCAGATCGCAATCGAAGGAGTTGCTTTTACAATAATTCGTTTACAATTATTTTGTGTATTTGTATTGTGTACGTGTACGTGTACGTGCATGTACGTGTATGTGTGTGTATGTGTATATAGTATGTGTGTGTTTCATAATTACAAATTAATTAATGCTGTACATAAGTTTTGTTTGCTTTCGATTCTTGTTATGGATATTAATAAGTATAGTCAACTACTCGATCGCTTGTCGCATTTGTTGTTCTTGTTGTTGTGGTTTTTAGGGCGTGAATTGTTTTTGTTGCTGTTTTGCGCTTAACTAAAATCAATCAATAATTACTTAGCCAACTAATGCATCTGACCAACAACTAGCATAAACTTACATATAGAGCTAGTTTTATACATACAAACTATATCAAAAGGTAAAGAAGGACATGGAAAAGGACAAGAATAAAGGAAAGAAGCTACGACTACTTTTTGTTGTAGATGGGCACCGCAGACGGAGTTATGCCGGCAGCAACACTCCCTGGCGTCATCACCATCGAGTTGGGCGTTAACGACGCGGTCGTCATTGTTGGAGGCAGTCCCAGCAGTCCCAGGCTAGAGATTGAGCCCTGCTGCCCGGGATTGGATGATGCGGCGCCTGCACCGCCTAGTGGAGCATAGGCACCAACGCCAGCGACTCCATTGTACTTGGCATAGTCTTGAGTTTTGCTCTTCTTACTGTCCTTGTCGCGATCACGATCGCTGTGCTTCTTCTTTCCACTACTACTGTTCCCCCCGATGCCAACACCAACACCACTGCCAACGCTGCCACCGCTTCCACCCCCGCTGCTGCTGTTGGAGGAGCTGTAGCCGCCATAGGGTGTCATACCTGGCGTCAGCTGGCCACCTGCCATCACAGTCGATGTCGATATCGATAACGATGTCACTGGCGCTGGCACAGCCGACGGCGCCAGTCCAAAGCCTGGCATCGAGGCTGGCATGATTGGCATGGATGCTGGCAGATCACCGGCAGCGGAATAGTTATTAGGCTCGACCTTGTTCTTGCTGATCTTTAGCTTGAGGGGAGCGGCAGCACCCACTTGTAGACTGCCATTTGGATTGGCGGCCGTTGTGTTAGTTTTAATGACCAGCTTGAGCGAGTCCATGGATGTGTCCTTGCTGCTGCGCTCCTTTTGCTTGTCCTTTTTGTGTTTCTTGCGCTCCTCCTTGTCCGGTTTGTCCTTCGATTTGTCCTTCTCCTTGTGTTTATGCTTATCCTTCTTCTTTTTTTTCTCCGACTTAACGCTGCTCTCCAAATCCTTCACATCGCCCAGCTTGGTCAGCCCATCCAGCTCCATAGACGGCAACGCCGTCAAATTGCTTGCCACTGAAATTATGGGTGCACTCAACGGTTCGTTTTTGATGTTCAACTGTGCCGCCGACATTGGCGGCATTGGCTCCAGTAGCTCGGCGGGTGGCTTGAGTCCGGGCATGGTGAGAGCATCGGGCTTCAACAGCGAAGTGCTCGCTGTGCAGAGGCTCTCCTTGAGTAGACTGCGCACCAGATCCGGCGTCGTCTCAATTGCCCCAACGCCATTCGGCATAGACAACGGCGTATGCTTCTCCTCATAGCTGGGAAAAACCGTAAGACTCACGTTCGTGTCCAGCTTGCGCATCTTGTCACGTGGCAGGCTACCATCATGTTCGTCCAGTTTATTGAGCCCGTATTGGCTGCCAGAGATTTCGTTGGCGCGCTTCAGATTGCTGCCCGCCAGTTCATTTGTCAGTTCTCCATGTGGCTTCTTGTGGCTTGGCGGCGGCAGCATAGGCTTAGCAGGAGCGCTAGTAGGCAGCTCGCTGCGATGCTTGTCCTTTTTGGTGGGCGTGAGGCGTTCTTTCTTTGGACTGTCCCTGTTCCTTGCATGATTGTTCAGCTTGTAGCCCAAGCTATCGTGACCAGGTCCTGGCGGCGGCGGCGGCAGCAGACCATTGAATTGCGGCTCCTTCTTGACATCGCTCCATTCGGGACTGAACAAAGAGTTATTCTTGCTCTGCTGCTGCGTCTGCGTCATGGTTGACGTCGACGGAGGTACCTCCTGCGGCAGCGGCTGCATGTGATTATAGCTGGGCATAGGCTGGCCCTGGCTCTGGCCATAGGGCAGCTGCTGCTCATAAGGCGGCAAGCTGTGGACGGATGACGATGAGCCGGACGTGCCGACGGATTTATTTCGATGCGAGCCATGGCTGCCATAGCCGGCGGCCATTGCAGGTGGCGCATTGCTGCCATTGCTGCCACCAGGAGGAGCAGGCGTAATGCTTTGATAGCCGCCACGGGACATGAGTGGATTTGGGGGACCGCTGCTGCTGCTGCTAAATTGCGGCAGTGGATTAGGATACATTTTGCTGCTGCTGCTGCTCGATTTGCTGACGTCTTTGGAGGACACGCCCGCTGTGGCTGTTGCGTTGGAGGCGGATGAGTTGCTGCGACTGTCCAGCAGCGGCGGCGGTGGCTGCTGCGGCTTGGAGGAGCTCGTGGACATCTTGTGCGGCGGCAACATGCCACGCGATGATTTGTGATAGTCCATTGGCATGGGTGGTCGCCCAGACTGTTGACTTGAGGAGCTGCGCTGGCTGCTGCTCGAGGAGGAAGAGCTGCCAGTGCTGCTCCGCTGCGCCGTTGATGATGAGCTCGATTGATGGCCGGAGGGTGCCCGATTATTAAAGACGGGCTGCTTGGATTTGTGATCTACGTGAATGCAATGAAGCCGTTTTAGATCATCTTTCCATAGACTTCAAATAACACTTACCTCCATGTGCCTCGGGCGGCAGTGCACCTGGATAGCTTGGCAACTTGTGATTGGATGATGAGGAGGAGGTAGTCAATGAGGCATTACCTGGCGCTCCGCCCACCGATGACGAACGCTGATGATTACTGATAACATCACTGCGACGCTGCGATGGCGGCACCATCGTCGGTGGCGGCAGAAGTGCCGCCTGCGATCCCTGATCCCGACTTTCACTGCCATTCAATAGATCTGACTGTAGTGTGATGTTCGAATGATATCCTTTCATCATCTCACTCATCTTCCATTCCTCCTTGGGCTTGTTGTCCTTCGATGTCCGATTGCTGGCGCCCTGCGCGATTGCCTTGATCGAGTTGAGCTTGGACTTTAAACGCGCCGGACTCTTCTCATAGATGGCAATGAACTCATCCGTCAGCTGCTTCAGTAGCTCCAGCGACACGCTCTTGTCCACATAGTAGAACCAGTGTTTACCCTCTGTCGATTGCGGTATCTCCCATCGCGACCACTTACAGGCCAAATAAATGCAGAAGCAGGCGACCACTGTGGGTCGATACTGCAGGCACATCGAGGTCAGATGGAGGCTAAGGATTCCGCACAGACAGAACGAGAAATGTAGTTTTAGCAAATGTATCAAATATCTTTCAACGTGCATTCATTCATATAACTCAGAATTCTGAGAAATACTTATCTAAATTGATGCGTTTTGAAAGGCACTCAACTGTTTCCACAGTAATTAAGCCCTAGTCATCATAATTTTGATTTTAAGGACTCTTTTTTCATGTTTTCATTTTGAATTCTAGCTGAACAACAATTCAATCAATTTTTCATTGAAATCCTTGAAAAGTTTAAACTAAAATACGTTTGTAAAGACATTATGTATGATTGAACGCATCCCGTGCCCTTCCCTAACAAACATATTTTCCAATAATTGTTTAAAATATACAGATTTTTATTAAAGCTCAGTCTATAATTCACTCAACAACTTCTTTAGATGTAGTTAAAGTTTTTATGTTATAATCTTGCAGCAGATTTTAAGTATGAAATGACATAGGTATGTAAAAATGATGATTTGTACATTTATTCTGGTGTCGTAAACAGGTAAAATGTTGAGCAGCACCATCAACAGATGCTACGCAGGTAATCTGTCAAAAAAGGACCTTGAAATTGCCTGACTTGATGCTTCATATTTAGGTTATGTTGTCGGGGTTTAAGGGTGTTAGGGACGTTCCCTGGCGGACATAAGCTAATAAAAGGATCAAGGTCAAATGGTTATACGTTTGTTGATCAACGGAGAGCCTTAACTGTGCAGTGAAGATGGCATTCCAAATCTCTGACCATATACGGACAAACTTCCACAGCGGAAAGCGACAAGGGAGTCTTTGGGCAGGATTTGCTCAGTCACACACACGTACACACGCACACACACACGCACACATCCCAGCGTACGCTTGTGGCTAATTATTGGAATACGAAGCTGGATAGTTGAATACCGTTAGCTTGATTAGCCATACCTGTTTGAAGCCAAAAAGTATGATGTTTGCGCCAGATCCTTGCATGCTAAAATATATATGACAGTAATCAATTTCACAGTTGCATTGCAAGGAAAAGAGTGAGGCAAGAAGACAGAAAGAGGGGGCGTGTGGTGCCTACCTTTGACCAGCTGGCAGGTGCGCACCACATGTGTGTGCGGATGATCGATAGCCACATCAAAGCCGAGCGTCTGCAGCAGCACGTTCTCGTTGAAGACAAGCTCCTGGGCGAGATCTGCATAACTCTGATCGGGAGCTGGTGGCAGGCACTTGTTGGCCGCTCTTATCACATGCTCCAGCTTGCGTGGCTGCTCCTCAACCTTGGCGGCAAGGAATAGGCTCGCCGATGCCATGGAATTGCGATGGAAATGTGTGAACGAATGGAACGCATAGAAACGATGCATGTAAACAATGGCGGTATTGATGCACAGCTGCGACACCTGTAACCTTTGACCCATCTCCTGTATCAAGTATGCCGTCATCTGTCGGTAATGCAGCTCATCGTCGCTTTTGATGCCGCAGCGGCGACTCGGCGAGTTGCCCAGCTGCTCATTGCTAAAGTACCAGATTTTGTCCTTTTCAAATGGCAGACTGTTGTTACTGTTGTTGTTGTTGCTATTGTTGTTGGTACTATTGGTGATGCTGTTGCCGCTGGCTGCGCTGCTCGTTGACGTTGAAGTTGATGTCGACGTTGACGCTGCACTGCTTGCAGTAACGCCCGCGGGCGGCGCCTGTAGACTCATTTCTTACACACGTCCGAACACGTACAAGCACGCACAGGAATATCGCTGTTGTTGTTGTTCCTTAATTTCCCATGCAAGCCTCTTTTAGAGAATTTCAATTTCTCTTGTTGTTGTTTTGGAAACAGCTTGACAGCTGAGTCAAATGTGCTTGTTTTCGTTGTAGGAACTGTGCAAAGCAGAAGGAGAAACAGAAGAAGAAGACGCTGAACAAGAAGAAGAAGACGATTCTCTTTTCTCTTTGTCGGCTGTGGCAGAAGATGTGTTTGTATTTGTATTGGTAATGGTTTAGCTTGTGGCGTGGGTTGACGACGGGCGCAGGGTAAGGTGGCTAACGCTGCTGCTGCTGGCTCTGCTGCTGCGATTGCTGCGCGTCTGCTGCTGCTGCGGCTGCCACAACACATTTGCTATGAAAATAAGCAAAATGCACATACGTTTCGATTTGTATTTTGTAAGTTTTCACACTTTTTACGCCATTCAAATACAAATCTGCTGCTGTTTGTGTTGGTGTTGGTGTTGGTGTGTGTGTGTGCGTGCGTATGTATGTGTGTGTGTAGTTTTCTGGAAATTGCGACTGCTTAACGACGTACATACATAGACGAGCCCGACGACGACGTTTGTTATGCAACTTGAACATCAATTCATTGTTATCATTGCTTGTATTCCATTTTCTCCACACGGAATCATCTCATTTTTGTTCTATAATTTGCAATGCAATTGCATCGCAAAAAAATGTGATTTTGGTTTTGGAACGCACAATGACACAAAAAGAAAAAAATGTATGTATGTATATGTATTTACAGTATGGCCGTCGCAGTCGTTTTCGCATATCGATAACGTACATCGGTATGCAAATACATCGAAACTAGCAGCTGTAGTATTTTTTAATCGATATTTGCTGCAAAATAACATAACGAACAGAAGCACATTATCATCGACATAGGTCGATAACAACGTATGATTTTATATGGGGTCACATTGTTTTTAAATCACAAATTTATAAATGATCGTAAAGGCGTCTGTACTCTTCAAATGGAATGCTCGCGAAATGAAAAACTCCGTTTAAAAACAAACGAAATGGAATGCTGGTGGATTTTATTCCTGGACCCTTAACACTTTATCGTTTTCACTGCGGCCGGAATGGCAAGCGAAATGTAAACTTAGCAGCTGTTAGTTTAGCGAAACTGTTATTGCGTCTGTTACTGTTAACGATATGGAAATAGGCTTTGGACACTATTTCGCTTACACATACTAATGCATCCGTGTAAAACGAGGCAAGAATCGAGAAGAAGAGAGTTTCAAAATGAGCGGAGTAATCAAAAAAAATAATAAACATACACTTGAGCTATTTTTAAGCAGGAAATATCAATACTAATATAGCGCAGATATCTGCAGTTAAGTTCAAAGTGAGTTGTGGGATTGGTTTGATCTTAAAATGTGCAGAAAAATAAAAAGGATGTCGAATCAAGAAGCGGAAAATTGACTTTTTGGCAAAAATTACTTAAACTACTTTTCCGAAAATCGAACCAATCATTTTGATTTTGGTCTCAAAAAATGAGGACAAATTTAAGAACGCGATATTCGGTGGTGGAGTCTCACATTTTTGCAAGAATATATGTTAAAAACAATAATAAGGTCCTTAATAGTGCTGTAAACGTTAACAGAGTACCAAAATTGTTGTTTATAGCGCTGATGTGAAACTATTTAAACAAAAAATCGCGCGATAAAGCGATTTAATTGGTGGTAGCACCAAAACGCAACATTCCCACTACTCTGTTAACGTTAACAGAACGGATAACGATAACAGGGCGTGATTTGTATGGGACTTCAAAACTTTGTTTAAAGTTTTCTTAATTTATTATGCAAAAAAGTTGACCTCCGCCACCGGAAATCGCATTATGAAATTTTTCCGCATTTTTTGAAACTAAAGCAGAATGATTGGTTTGATTTTCGGAAAAGTAGCCAAAGTATATTTTATTTACCAACAAAAATGACATTGAAACATTTAGGGTGCTCACCTAACCCTCGCAGCGCCGCAGATCGCAGATGTGCGACAACATTTACGT
This sequence comes from Hirtodrosophila cameraria, assembly GCA_949708635.1. Classification (NCBI taxonomy): domain Eukaryota; kingdom Metazoa; phylum Arthropoda; class Insecta; order Diptera; family Drosophilidae; genus Hirtodrosophila; species Hirtodrosophila cameraria. The sequence goes on along the minus strand of OX453091.1, from coordinate 2,981,210 downwards.
GAACAACTTTATACGTCGCAACTGGTCGGGTATCTGCGCAGTCAGCTGTTTTTTGTTTACATTTTGTTAAATTTTGACGGACAGACAGACGGACTTGTTTACATCGACTCGGCGGCTGATGCTGATCAAGAGTATATATACTTTATGGCGTCGGAAACGTCTGCTCAAAGCGTTACACATTTTATGAAAAATTATAATACTCTCAGCACACGTAAATAAATTGCTTTATTTTACCAAATAAAACAAGTTTGATTTACTTTTGTTTTGTGCGGCCATTAGTAAGCTGTTTTTATATCTTTGGCACTAAAATACACCAAATATACTGATATGTACTAAACATCGATAGACAATATCGATTTTATATCGTGCTTTCCCATCTTTATTTTTCGCACATTTGATACACTTTTTAATTGATTTGCATAGGCCTGTCGCAGAAAATTTTTCAGTGCAAATTGCTGTTGCGACACGTTGTAATTCTGCAACCTGCGACGCTGCGAGGGTTACGTAAATTTAATAAAATTTACACCGAAGACGCTTGTAAATTAGTTTATCAATTCGGAATTCGTTAGTAGTACAGGCATATGAAATGGCTGACTAAATTCGAATTGTGTACTGTGAAAACTTAACAAATTAGTAAAAAGAAATTATAAAAGTAAATGTTGTGAAAAACAGACTTAAATTTATTTTTTAACCTATTAGAAATGGGTAAAGGGAAGTACAAAATATATGCAACAGGCAGAAGGATTCATCTTCGACCGTAATAAAGTGTATATATTTTTGATCAGCCGACTTGAACTAACCATGTCCGTCCGACTGTACGTCTGTCCGTATGAGCGATGTGATCTCACAGACTACAAGTGTTAGGGGCACCATACTTGGCATGTACATAGGTTCCTTTATACCATTCGCAGATCAAATTTATTTCAAAATTCGAATACACACCGCTTAAATCAAAGATGCTGTGATTTTCAGAGCTGGGAGCAGGGAGTAGTAGGGAAGCAGACACAATCGACTAGAGCATTCTTAATTGTTTTTATTTAGAATAAGAATAATTTGTTTTTAGTCTCATTTATTTATTTTATTTGTAAAACAGATAATATATAAGTATTGTATATATATTTTTTAGCAATCTGTAGATTAAAATATACAAAATTTAGCTAAAAATCTTACAAATCTAACGTTGTCATAACAGTAAATAATTATGCTAGTTCCTTTCAGAGTTTTATTTTATTTTTTTATCCATATTAAAATTATTCCGTTAGCTTTCATGCCAGACCCATAATAATTACCTACATATCTCATTGCTAGCTGCTCTTTTTCTTTCTAATTACTAATTTGTGGCTCGCATTTGCTGATTTTAATGCAGACGTTTTCAAATTCGCCTGTTTAATATACATGAATGAAACTTAAATATGTATATATATGTACCATACACTGCTTAAATAAAGATACATATAGTATAATAAGGTATATATAAACTACGTATTATATCTTCAACATATTCGCTAAAATCCTTACCAACCCCAACTTCCATTTCAACTAACTAATGTAGACCATTCCTGAAAATCCAAACCGAATTGCATTCAATACCAAACCTCAAAACTTGCATCAATCAATCTTAAAACTAAATCCATGCGTTGTATTTCTTCATTTCTAGTACCAATAAAGTAAGTATTTCCTTAATATATATATCTAACATACATACATATATATCATGCATTTGCATAGATATTGTATTTGAAATATAAATTTATAATTTAGTTGGTCTTATCCAGCATGTGTTTCGATTTGGTTGGTTCTTATCCAATTCAACAGTTTCACACAAATAATTGTTGTATACATATATTAATAAGTAAATACTTATATATAAACTACACCTAATAAGTGAAACATGAGGTCCAGAAGTTGATTATATACAGTTACAGTGCATAATAGCTTGGCGGTTCCAATATTTTTTTCATTTTCTGATAGCGTACGCTTGTAAATTATTCCATTTGTATTCAATGAACCTTAAAAAGGCCTTCATATGTCGCATATATAAATTTAAATAAGGCTCTCTAAAATCTAGAGAATTATATAAATTGAAATTAAAGTGTTAACTGTTCTATTTTCAACAAATTTGTCAATGGTTTTGAGGTGTAAAGCTGATTCTTTCATTAAGTGGGTTTTTTGTGGTTATTCATAAAAACTTTCACCGATTTTCGTTGTAACTTTGTATACATTTTTGAAGCATTTGCATATTGTGTTCGATTGATTTATGTAAAATTGCTCAAACTAGCATTAAAATATGAGTTAAGTTGTATGTAATGCAATATCTTAAATATTATAATAATTAAGTGCATTAAGATAGACATTTAAACGCACTTTCTGCTCCCAATTTCACTTCGAAACCTCAAAAACTGAGTCCTCATCTTATTCATACACGTTGCATGATTTGTTTGCCTTATGCTACAAAATGCATCATCTAAATTTATCTAAAATATTCAATCTGCTGTTCGAATAAATATGGTATTGTATACTATACTATATAGACTTTGAATATATATAAAATGTTTGTAACTTTTATCTTATGTACTTATGTAATGGGAGGTATATGTAGATTTCAAATTTGTAGCGGGTTGCAAATATTTGTATGTTTTGTTTCGAATTTCTTTCGAGCATCGATTTCGAAATAAATATATATTCCGATTTATGTTCGTCAAATAAAACTCATGCATATTGAAATAATAATTTTATTTTAATAATAAAAATAAAAAATAATCATAAAAAAGTGTTTACAAAGTTTTTTTTTTTTTATTATCATCGTTATCATCATACTCAATCATTGAACAAAAATAAAAAATTGTAAACTCTTTCATTCTGTTGCTTGACATACACATAATAATATTAGATAAAGATAAAGGTACTTAGAGAACGCAACTACATATAAAAGAAATATTGAATAGAATAGAACTAGGAGTTTGTTGTGTTTTTTTCTTTCTTTCTTTCCATTTAAATTAACTTTTTAGTTTAATTTATGCATTTAAGAGATTGCACGTTTTTGGGCAGTGTTTGGAAATTGTTGTTTTATGTGGGTGTGTTTGTTGCATTGTTGTTGCTGTTGTTGTTGTTGCAATTGCAGAACATTAAACTGTTTTACATATTGGTTGAAGTCGGTTTACGTTGTGGCAGTGTGACGTACTTAATAAAAAGCGTTTACAAAATTATTTCAGACATGAACTTCAGACCAAAAGTAGATAGTAGATTGTGTTTGTTTTTTCTATACTTGTTTTTCTATGTGTTTAATATTACGGATTTGATTTTCTGTTTACAATAAGTGTCTCAATTATCTGAAGCTGTACTTGAGAGCTAATAAAGTATTGTCTTCAAGAGTTTATTTGTTATTACGCAAAAGTGAACGTGTTCCTGTACAGTGCAGCTTCACATAATGTGACACTTAGTAAGAGTTAAGAGTGGTGGTTTGTTGTTGTTGTTGTTGTCATCTGTTCTTTAAATATACAAAACTTAAAAGTTAATAATTACAAGAAAGTTAAGACCAGCAGCTACAACATGTGGAGGCGTTGCCTTGAACGGGTGTGCACTGTGGCTTCAGTTCGAATATTTTTGGGCAGGGAGAATAGTATTAGAAGAGAAACACTTAAATAAATAAACTATCAATAAACATAAGCCTAATTAAAACTATGAAATATTTCTCATCTTTATAAAATAAGCAACAAAAACAATGAGCCCAAATGAACGCGCACGAATACAGTTAAGAACGTTAACTACTTTTATAGATCTCGTACTACGTACTACGTAGTATGTAGTATAGTGTATGTGTTTTTGTATAACTGTAGGGTGCTTGGACTGGAGTGGGGATTGGGGGGTTAGGGTTAGTTAGATATATTAGGCTAGGCTTTGTAGGTATACAGTAATTCGTAGCTATAAGTTGTTTTCACATACACATATCAAATATCAATAAGAATTCTTCATCGATCGTCAATCATCAATAATAATAATAATAATAATAATAATCAATAATAATAACAATATGCATTGTAATAATAATTAATTAGTTAAATGTTACAATTAAAACACTAAAGCCAATGAATAGATCATTAATTACTACCGAATTGTTTTTGTTTTCATTTCTTTTAGCATGTTTGTGTATATATAAAATTTATATACATATAACTATGTATATACCCTATACATATATATATGTATATGTAGGGTATATATGCACTATATGCATATGCCTAGCAACTATGTAATTTATACTCTTCCTCATTTATAGAATACAACTGCTTAAATCTGATGTGTCATCATCTCTTAGACCTAGAAAAACTCAACATGTACAAAAACCCTTCTCACTTCTTATCGAAACAATTAAATGTAGCGTACCATATATAGATACATACATATATACATATATATAAAGTCTGTCCATATCTATATATATATGTATGTTTAGTTTGGATGCTTCGCTCTTTTGTATATTTCTACTATTGCCGCTAGCCGGTTCAGCTCTCAATCTATTGCCACCGATTCCGTAGGGTTACGTCTATTTACATGATCTCTATCCTGATCCTGATCCTGATTCTGATCTCGATCAAACTCCATTGCAATCGATCTCAATTATATCCTTGGGCACATCGACAAACTGATAGACCAGCCGCTGGCCATCCACCTTTGCTAAGATGCCACGCTGGTAATAATAGCGCAGGGCACGTCCCATTGTCTCATAGTTCATATCCGGCTTGTTCTTGTGCATGCCCCAGAGGCGGGAGACCGCCTTGGAGTCGACCAGCTTGAAGACGCCCTTCTCGCGGTTCGTCCATTTGATGAAGCGCGGACAGTATTCGCGATCCTGCAACAGTTTAAGCAGAAACTCCCACAGGTACGTTGTGGAGCCTTCCCGACTGCGCCGCTTCACGCCCATTTCGAGCTTGGGCTTGCGCGGCTTTTTCGCCTTGCGCTGCTGAAAGCCGCCCAGCTCCAGCATATAAGAGAGATCATAGTTAACGCTCGACGTCGCCGGCTGCTGTATGACGCTCTGTGAGCCACCAGCGCTGAGCATTGCTGCTGCTGCGACGGCGCTGCTGCTGCTCACAACTGATGCCGCCGCCGCAACCGCAGCATTGGCAATTGTGGAATGCGTGTGCTGTGCTGTGTTGTGCAGCTGATGGGGATGCGTTGACGACAGCTGCGACTGTGGATGCTGCTGTTGTTGTTGCTGCTGCTGCTGATGATGCAACTGCTGGTGATGCGACAATTGCTGCTGCTGTTGCTGCTGCTGCGGCGCGTGCTGCTGCTGCTGATGTTGCAGGGAATGATGCTGATGTGTGCCAAAGCCATTAGCCGTTGTGTTACGCTGCGACGTCGCTGCCGTTGGCGCATTGAAGTAGGACGTTGTCAGATAGCTGGGTGCGCCGGGCGTGCCAGGATTGACGCTGCCGCCGCTGGACCCACTGCTGCCGTAGTAGTTGTCGGCGACTATGAAGACAAGCAAGAAAGAGAGAGTGAGAGAGAGATAGAAATGAGTAAATTTAGGACTATCGAACAGTTTAAATATATATAAATGAGAAAGCATGTCCTTATGAGATTCAAGTCCGGCGATGGGTGTTTGCCTACAGTGGTAAAAAATACATTTTTGAAATAAATATGAAGGGCAAACAATATTCTATAGCGTCTTTCATGAATGCAATCTTTTCAGTACACATAGAAAAAAATGACCATGCTAGTTCTAGAATTCTTTAAATAATAAGTTACGTCCTTATACAGTAGTCGCTCGGAAATTACAACTTTCGAAAATTATAATTCTTCAGAAATTAGAATTAGCGTTTTCAATGCATCGTACGCTCCAAAAAATGAATCGAGTTTCTGCCTTCTGAGACGGGGGGAAATAGATTCGCCAATAACTTTGATGTTTATAAGCCGATCGCAATGAAATTTACAGGCACTGCACACTCTATCAATCTATAAATAATTTCATTAATTTTCGTTAAAAAAAGTTCGGAAATTATAATTATTCGCAAATTAGAACTGCTCTGGAAATGAAGAGTTCTAACTTGCCTGCGAAAATCTTTTTTTATCACGGATGATATAACGCAATTTTTTCAGTTGTGTCGCTATCGCCTGAGATAGAATCGAAAAAAGTGTACAACTTATCATATATCAAACTTTTTTTTTGGTCATGTTGCTCTTTTATTTTCTTATGTATTGCAAAATAACTGTGTCGATATTTTATAGCTAATTTTGCATATTAATTTAGTTACTTTTTCAATGAATGCGACCCACTGTGCCCAGCACTGTTCGCTTGCTTCGTGACTATTTTCACAGTGCATACAGGTACCAACATGTATTTGCACAAACACACTCTTCCATACATACATATGTATATGTGTGTATATGTATGTAATTTTGTATGCTATTTAGTAAGTTTTGTTTTACATCCGGCGTCAACGGCGCTGCCGTTGCCCAATACAACAACAGTCAGTTGGCCGTTGGGCTGACAGACGGCTGCTCTACGTGAGTTGTAAAGGGGGTGGGGGGGAATATGAGCAAAAGACTGAGCGCGCCCGTTGAATCAAATCAAATGTATTCGCTCACCAATACAGCAACAAGCAGAGCCACACTCTGCCAAAGAGAGCAACGCACGCTTTCGTTCGTTTTTATTCGTGTCTTTCGCATCGCATTGTTGCATTAGCGTTGGTGTTGGAGTGCTCGCGCTCTGAGAGACAGGGAGAGAGAGCTATATACAATAACAAAAACGGGAGACGCTCACAACGCTAGCATTGCCACATTGGCGCTGCCTGCCTGCTGCTGCTACTGCTGCTGCTGCCGTCGTCGCTGTCGTTGTCGTTGTGACCTTCACAATTTGCGCAAAGGCAATGTGTCGATGACCACAGATTTTACACAGCGACGATTCACACAAACACACACACACACACACACAGAGACGAAGCGAGGCAAAAGCATAAAAGCGGCGAGTGCAACACACATTCTTTTTGCAATTGATTGTGTGTATGTGTATGTATATACATATGTACATACGTATGCAGCTGTGTGCTACTCGTTTGTTTGCTAGCCTGTCATTTTTCGTTTGCTGAACTTTTGCTTCATCTCTGTAAGTATGTACGTATGTCTGTTTGTATGTACCCATGTACGTCTGGATGTAAGTATGTATGTCTGTATGCATATGAATATACTTAAATATACTCACCCCCAACACTGCGATTCCATATATTCCGCAACGAATTCGCCGCATTGTTCTGATACAAATTCGGGTGCAGAAATGTGCCCGTGTGCAGGTGCGCCGCTGCTGCTGCCGCTGCGGCGGCCGCTGCCGCTGCTGAGTGGGTGGCCACTGCTGCAGCGGCTGCTTGTGCCGATGCCGATGCAGAGGCTGTTGTTGATGCTGATGTGGGCATGCCCAGGCGGGCCTTCAACTCGTCGGCGCATGGCTGGCCACCGGAACTGGAGCTGTCCACGTCGGACACACCGCTATCCGCCGGACTGGGCGGAAATGAACCTGTGCAATGAGAACGAGAAAGATGAACAAGGCTTCGATAGCAGTCGTAGGGCGTGTGCAGTGGTTAACCTTGCTTGGCTCTCGCTTTTTGGGAAGGGGGGAAGGGGCAGGGGCAGTGCTGACTCACCTGTTGTGGCCGTCGTGTAATTTCTGTGATGTGGATTGTGGATTGCACCGCCGCTAAGCAGATTATGTAGCAGCGGCCGATGCGGAATGGCCAAAGGTTGCTGCTGTTGTTGTTGTTGCTGCTGCTGCTGCTGTTGATGCGCATTGTTGTTGGTCTGTAAACTGTGTTGTTGTTGTTGCTGTTGCTGCTGCTGTTGCTGATTCTGCTGCAGCGGAGTTAATAGCGCATTCTGTTCGGTCTTGATGTGCAGCAGTGTTGTTGCACCTCCAAATGATTGTTGTTGCTGTTGTTGTTGTTGTTGTTGTTGCTGCAGGTGCTGTTGGTGTTGCTGTTGTTGATGAGGTGACGGACTGGTTGATTGTTTGACAATAGGAATTTCAGTATCTGCAAAAACAAAATTTACACAAATTTCAAATTAGTTCTTATTGCATTTAAAATTTAAATGTCTGAAAATAATTTTGTTTAGTGTAGACTTTTTTTTATTTTTTAAAATTAAACAACAACTATACAGCGATGGCTCGAGATGCTTCTAGACGCATAGAACCCTTAAAGTGTTCATTTTGCTTTGATTTATGACTTCAAAAACTGTGTTTGTTGTAGATGTTGTTGTACTGCTCTCGATTCAAAATTTCGTGCCCACCGCTGATTTAAATGATTAGGATTTTATATCAATATACAATTTACCATAATAATTAATAATAATTACCATATACCTAAAAGTTGTTATTAAAAATAAGTTTTCTTTCGAATTCAATTTTTATTTTAATGTTTTGCATAAATTTGCAAAAAATTAAGAAGAATAGATAAAAATAAACGAAAAACTAACCAACTTTTCTGAACTCATTCCATGTCGTATACGTAATTTTTTGTTGAAACTTTGAAACCTACATGAATGTTTTAAAATTTAAAATTACATTTTTTTTATTTATATATATTGTACAACTAAAACTGCACTCTTTAAAGTTAGGTTTAAGAACCCACACTAAACTTTTTATTGATTGATGAACACTCTAACATACTTAGGGGCTTCAGTTGTCACTTTATTCAATTTTCAGACAGCTGGGGAACAATCGTTTGAGTCAAAACTGTCGGACAACTGTTGCGACCCAATTAAAAAACAACTTTATCTCATAATCCTCAGTCAAAACAACAACTACAACTACATCAACATACAAATATACAAACATATATGACATCAGTCTTTATTGAGTACCGCCCTCTTCGAGTAAACGAAACCTGTCAAAATGTTTAAGCTCGTATGAAATTGAAAGCTAATAATATTTAAGTAATTTGCAACATACAAATAATTACACAAAACTGTTGTTGTTGTTGCTGTTGTTATTATTGTTGGCATGTTGAGCGACATGCAAAAGTCGCCAAGAGGATAGAAATATGCGAACAAAACAAACACACACACATACACATACATACGAATTGAAATGCCCCAATTTGGCGAGCCATGAACTCAAAACAACAACAGCACTGCTGCAACAACAACCGTTAAAAGCAATGACAAAAGAAATGATAAGTGAGAAAAGAAGCTAAAGCAACAATCACAACAACACAGCAGCAAGAAAAGTGAAACAAAAAATTGCATCTCACTTTCTTTTGCATGCTCTTGTCGTTGTTGTTGTTGTTGCTGCTGCTGCCACTGCTGTCCGTGCATTGAGCTGCAACGCAAGAAAAATGCACAAGTTGTGTTTTTTTGTTGTTGCTGAAAAGTAAAAGTGCATTTTCACTTATTTAATGCGAAACGCTGCCGCGGCTGCTGAATGCAAAAGAAATGAAAAAATACAAAAAAAGAAGCAAAATTGCATTGAATGTCAAGCTGTTCACATACACCGACACACACATATACAAATGCATTAGGCATACGCATACAGTTGTCTCGCTCTTGCAAGTGCAATGTGCAGGCAAGCTGAAGAGCCGCAACAAAAACAAAAACAACAGTAACAGCAACAAGAGCAGCAACAGCAACAAAGCTTGCATGCAAGCGCACACACACACACACACACACATACAATTGGCAGCAAGAGAGGAAGAGAAATCAGGTCAAGGCTTGTCGGCGTAGTTGTTGCTGTTGCTGCCAACAGCCGCGGCGACGAGTTTACAATTTATGCTTTGCTGGCTGCATTATTGCATGTCGTACGTTGTGCGCCGTACGTTTGAATGTGTGTGCGCTTTTTTACAGCTTTTTAAATACCTACAAGCAGACATTTATACATATGTTTGTTTGTATGCATACAATCTTACAGACAGTGCGCTGCCTCGTCTCGTGTTGATTGCCGCTCGTTTCGTTTCGTTCATTTACTCACTCATTCGATTATTGTGGGTGAATGAGAAGCATGTAAAAATATACATACATACAACCATATTTATTCAAAAGCTGCTGTATAAATATGGCCTATGAACGTATGTAAGTATTTACCTGCAAACCAGGCGTTCGATCAACCTAGTATGTACATATGTATGTATGGATGTATAATATGTCTCGTCGAAAATTGCGGGCAGACAGCGAAATCAGCTGTGGCCTGCAGCACTCTACTGTGTATCTGTCTCTCTCCCCCTTATTCTTTGGCTGTGCAGCAAAGCCTATTCGAATTTTTGTTTTTTTTTTTTTGCAATGAAAAATCAACTTTTATTTTCTTGGCGGAAACTAAAAACATGAACGTATTTTTTCTAAGAATTTTCATTTTCGATTTTCGGCCGTTTAATTACTTAAAACTGAAATTGCTTAGCGGAAATGCCTGTCAATTGTAATTGAATATTTGTTTCGTAAATTTTAAGTTGTTATGGGAAATATGCGGGCTCACGAGGATATTTTGACCGGCTAAAGAGGCGTATGCGTAATGTGTCACAACTGTGATCCGCACATACATATGCACAAACATACATACATACATATGTATGTAAAAATGACCGTGTTTTTGTTCTAAGTTTTTGTTTACTCTTTCATTCTATATTCCTGTTTGTATCCTATTTAAGCAGATATGTATACATACATATGTACATATACAGTATGTCAAGAAACTCTTTACACACTGAAAAAAAAATTAATTTTTTGACTTCAGATATTAAAATAATAGACTTTTATTTAAAATAACTTAATTTTTTAAATGCATTACTATGTAATGATAAGTTCTAAGTTTAATTAAAAAAAAAAATAACAAAATTATAAAAAGATAACTTAAAAAATAACAAAAAACAATTTTTACTCAATTTTGATACTGTCAAGAAACTCTTTACACAACATTTTTTCATTCATATAAAATCCAAATTTTGAGCGATTATATATTAGCCTTTTTTAGTATTTGGTATGACCTCCCTCAGCGTTAACTACAAGTTGAAGTCTTTTTTTCATCGAATGAATCAAGTGTGGTAGGTCATATTCAAGGGGAATCTTCTGCCACTCTTCCAGTATAATTGATTTTAGTTCAATTCGGTTTTTAGGCGACCTTTTTCCCACTTTTTTCTTCAAGTAGGCCCACAAATTTTCTATAGGGTTGAGATCGGGACTCTGGGGTGGTGTATCAATGACCTTTCCACAGTTATAAAGCAGCCAAGTCCGCACATTTAGCTCTTTATGTTTAGGATCATTGTCCTGATAAAATTTAAACTTTGGTTTATTGTCAGCAATGAGACCAAATTTTGACGCACTACTCTTCAAATTCGTTTTCAAAATTTGAAGGTACTGCTGCGCATTCATGGTGTTCTCAATGAATGCCAGATCTCCGACTCCTCGGCTAGAAATGCAGCCCCAAATCATAACCGAAAGTTTTCCAAACTTTACAGTCGGTATGATGTTTCGACTTTCTAGTGCTGTTAGCGGCTTGCGCCATACTCTGGATGGACCATCATTGTAGTAGAGCATCATTTTTGTCTCATCGCAAAATATGACATCATCCCAATATTCTTCTGGGTGGTGGATCATGTTAACAGCAAAAGTTAAGCGCTTCTCCACATTGACCGACGAAAGCAGCGGTTTCTTTCTGGCAACTCTTGAAGAGTACTTATGCCGTAGAATGGCCTGCCGCACTGTTTCATGTGAAACAACTACGCCACATTCTTCTTCAAGCTCCTTGGCAAGAGTCCTCAATGATATTTGTGGATTTTGGTCGATCTTTCTCATCATTAAGCGATCTGCCCGTTTGCTAATCTTCTTTTTACGCCCACCTCCACTTTTTGATTCAAGGGTTCCCTGGTTTTCCGCGCGACTTAGAACATTGTAAATGGTTTTCCTCGATACTGAAAACATTTCCACTAAGTCCGCAACAGATTTGCCCAACTGGTGGTTATAGTAAATCAGCTGGACTACGTCAAAGCTTAATCTTTTCCCAGTCATTTTAAAAATTAAAGTAAATTACTTTTTAGCTGTCCGTTGAGCAAAATTTCCAAGTCAAATAAAAAGCAATGCAAAATATGCGCATCATAAAGCAATGCAAAACGCATAGTTAACGGTAAAACACCGTTTTTTCTAAGAACGAGAACAAAACAGAGCTCAAAAACGAAGTGTGTAAAGAGTTTCTTGACAGTGTCAAAAATGAGTAATAATTGTTTTTTGTTATTTTTTAAGTTATCTTTTTATAATTTTGATATTTTTTTTCTCACTTAAACTTAGAACTTATCAATACATAGTAATGCATTTAAAAAATTGAGTTTTTTTGAAGCTACTATTTTCCTATCTAAAGTCAAAATATGATTAATTTTTTCAGTGTGTAAAGAGTTTCTTGACATACTGTAAGTGAACATATGTAGATTAGTAAACAAAGTCGTGTTAAATATAAAATATGAAAAATAAACACATATGACCAGAAACATATTTATTTCGCTGGCACATCTGGCGTATGTGCAATATGCTAAACAAAAAAATTACGCATACGCACTGATGCACACAATACTCAAAATTAAAGAGAAATTGCAATATTAGCCAAAAATTGTAAGCCACACAAATAAAAAAAGTGTATCAAATGGGCAAACACTTGAATGGGGTGCACAAAGAGCCCCCCAAAAGACCCCATTTACATACATATTTCGCATTGCAATGGTGAGCAAAATGTGCGCTGACCTCTAAAAAAGCGGTCTATTAAAAACAAAAATACAAAATAACAAAAAAACCAAAATAAGAAAAAGAAAAAAAAACAATTTAGTATATTATGAGAAAACAAAATTGGCCAACATGCCTAAAGGAAAGTGTGTATAAAACTAACGGTAATGTCATGTGCGTAGTTGTTGTTGATAGGGAACAGTGGCGTACGCAGGGGGGATTTTGTAATTAAAAAGGGCAATATAAACCAGAATTAAAGCAGCAACAACTTTACATAATATTGTTTTTAACTACTCCAACCCCCCTCACCCGCCAAACAAAACTTCTGCGTACGCCACTGCAGATTTACTTTACCTATGGGTATTATGTGTGTACATATTTCCCTGCCCGAATTTGGACTTGAACTGCCTCGTTGATATGTGCGCGGCGTTTTGGGACAGTTACATCACAATTCACAATAAACATTCACAATGGAGCCGCAGCATTTGCGAATAGTAGGTCAATGTGGGTATGCATCATTTTTGTGTTGTTGTTATTGTTGCTATGATTAGTTGTTTTTGATACTGGAAAGTACACAAATACCTACATTTGTAAGTTTGTCGTTGGGACGAACCAAAACCAAACACCATGCTTAGTCATCGTTATCTTATAAGGGTCTTACATACATACATATAGACACTACAATGCAGTAATCAATTAAAAATGCAATCCAAATCGCAACACTTCTGAAATAGATCTTTCATTCGTGCCCTATACCGCCCGCCTTGAAGTTTCTTCAAAGCAAGTTTCTAACTTGAGTTGCAGGGTATTTTGTAGCGAGCACTCATTTGTATATCTTTGTGTGTGTTTTGTTTACAGTTTCTAGTCATTTCCGAGTGCCGAAGAAGTCTCTCGATGTGCTTTGTTATTGTCTGTCAATTGCTACAACAACACCTGTGCAATATGTGTGTTTTTGTTGTTTGTTTGTCATTTAGTTATTGGCCTATTTTGAAATTATCATTGCTTTTTGGACAGTCCAGATTATAAATGCAATTTATTTCTGAATAAATTTGTAGCGGAATAAATCAGCTAAAATTTTAGATTTGCTTTATATCAAATTTATTGATTTTTAAACGATTTCTTATCATTAGTTAAAAATACAAATTAAGTTTATAATCCCGCATAACCATTTATCACATATATATATTTTTGGATTGGATTTGACTTCTCCTGCTTACCAAACTTGGTAATACTCCTTTCGACCATAGCATTGTCGGGCGTATTCTGCATATATACTTATGTATATAATACACACATATCTGTATATAATAGATATTATTATACTTTATTGCAATGCCAAAATGGAGCTAATGATAATAACAACAGCCAAAATTGATGTGCATTTCTATGTGTGTACGTGCGTTTGTGTGTGTGTGTGTGTTTCTGAGCAGCGAAAGCAATTTCAATTTGACTGTAACAACAACAACAACAGCAATAATAACAATAAGAGTAACAACAACAATAACAACTGCGACGCTGACGAACGATTAACCAAAAGTAATATGTTTGTATGCGAATAACAAAAAACACAGACAAAAAGCAACAACGACAACGACAACGACGACAACAACTCAAAAGTTCTATATTTAAATATTATAATTTATGTGTTTGTTTGGCTATTGTATATAGTACATAAGTACATATGTACATAAATACATACATATGAATGTAGAAGTTGTTGTTGCTGCCTGCCTGCCTGCCTGTCTTTCTCTCTTCCCCATTCCCGCATTCAACATCATGAACTGCTTCCGTCAGCGAACTCAGTTCCCAGTTCATTCCCACTTTCTGTTCCCAGTTTTGGCTGGCGCTCTCACATGCGCCGCTCTCTTTCTCTCGCTAAATTCCTGTTCAGTGTGCATTGTTGTTGTCGCTGGCTTATTTTGGCTTTTATGCCTCTGCTGCCCTGCTCCGTATGTGTGTGTGTGTGCATGAGTCTTTCACACTGTTGGTGTATGGGTGCAAAGAATAAAAGCCGCTGTCTGCTGCCGTTGTTGTTTCTTTTGTTCTTGTGTTTGTGAGGCGTCGTCGACGTCGGCGGTGCCACCGCTGCCGCTGCCACCATCGCCTGAGTCTGTATTAGTGAGTGTGTGCGCTTTTTGGAAATTCAGTCTCAAGTTCAAGGTCTCGCGGATAACGCACACACATGCAGACAAGTACGAGACGCACACATATAGGCATACATATGTACATATATATGCCGTCAGAGACATGGATACGATTCTTATTGCCTGTTTAAGCTACATGTGTTTGTGTGAATGTACAAATTTATATATATGTACATACATATGTATGTATGTAAAGCAGCATTTCTGTGTTTACTTTTTGTCGCTGTTTTTATACTTATAGATACATTTGTATCTTCTTGTAGGTATGTAGACATAAAAAAAGGAATATTAAAACGCAGCGACTGCAAAATTATTCGTCAATATTTCCGCATTAAGACATTAACGAGTTGCTTTTTTATATTTCTCGTTGACATTTCTCGCTTGATACATTTGTATGTTTGTATGTATTAATGTATGTGTAATGTAACTTTTGCGAATTGTTTTCTTTTTTGCTTTTTCGAACAGCATTTTAAAATTTGCTAAATGTTATTTTATTTATAATGTTTAGTATGTATATTAATATGATATGCATATAATGTGCATACAGGCTGAGGCATTTGTTTAATACGCAATTTGTGAGGTTGAGTAAAAAAATTTTGTAACAATTTTATATCTTGACTTAAATTTGACTACCCCTCACCCATAAAATGCTTTTATTAAATTTGTTAAACTAAAAAATTAGTTTAATAGTTTAAAAATTAAAAAAATCAGGTTCTTGGCTCACAAAATGCGTTTAAATTTAAAAACGCGATTTAAGATGGTGAAGATTAACCGAATTTATAAAGAAAAAATCATTTGAGATTGACTTTAATCCCGAATTTACAAAGCAAACATTGTTTAAAGTTTGTTCCCAAACATATTGTATGGCTATTAAGACGATATTAAGTTAAAATCGCGGATATAAAAACGTTTTGAAATCAAATTCTTTGATGGTCCTTAAAACTGTATACAGGGTATGCTCCAATAGAGCACCTTGGACAAGAAAAATCTTTTAATAAAGAAATTGTATGTTCGGTTCTATTAAGAGAAGTGTTAACAACATTTTAATAGGATTGATTATATCATTGCTGTTCTTACTTTTTATTAGCCAATATATGAAGAAATAAAAAATAAATGTACAGTATACTATACATACATACATATGTAGATATATATTTAATACATACATATGTATCTATAAGATTGATTATGCATTTCCACCGAATGTTACATAATTTCTTTATATTACAAATATTTGTACAATATATTATTATATTTGCTCTCGCACAATTCTTACAATTAACACTTTCCTTATGGAGTTCTTAAATGTGACAAAGAAGAAGAAAACATTTTAATCTAATATGTAGTACATATTAGTATATCTGAGATCCGTCACGAGACAATAATTTGGGATTACAAGTGTTAATTTATCTGTGTTTTGTATATAAATATTTATTTTTGTACCTCGCAACCAATAAAAGTTCTGAAAAAGTTTATGGCAGGCAGTTTGAGCCAAAGTTGATCCTATAAACTTAATAGTGTAAAGTATATACTAGAGGTGGCTAAACATCGATGTCAACATCATTTGTATCGATAGTTTTAAATTCTTTTCACTATCGATGTTTAGTTCGATGCATCGATAGTGACACTTGCTTCATTTTTTTACGAAGAAAAATGGTTCTCAAGCAAATTGTTTAATTTAATTAGTTTTATTTTCTATTTTCTAAAAAATATGTTGTTTATAGGCAAATATCTTCAAATTAATTTTTCTTAAATATTTTTTTTTGTGTTGACTTAAAAAGAGAATAATTGTCAAAAGCCAAATCCAGTTTTTTTAGCTGATCTATAATATATTATTATTAAGATGCCATATATTATACATAACTTCGTTTTTCGATAGTACAATCGATAGTATCGAGGTTTTTGACTATCACAATCGAAAATTATCGATTTTTTTTTGTTTTGACACCTCTAATATATGTACATTTATTTGTAAATAGGTTTCTGATATCAGGTTTATTTTTAATATCATATATTGATCCGAAGACTTCTTAAGATCCCTTGTAGACTATTCTGAAGTATTTTGATGTCTGCTCATTTTATGCTCGTAAGCATATCGATATGTCCAGTAGGCACTAATCATTATATGTACATACATAACACTTCAATGTATATTCTTAATTGGGGTATCCTTTGTCTTCTTGATTTCTCTTCCATAACCCTATGCACTTCACTTAAGCATGGACATAATTAATGCAGAGATCCTAATAATCTGCAACAAGTTAAGTTTACCGCAAACTGATTGGCCAAATTTGTCCAATCAGATTTTGTAATTATATTGCGACAGTTTGCAGTGTCTAGCTTTTTATCTGTGACATAATCTCAGTTCTCTTTCTCACACACACATTAACAAGCACACTCGTTCACTCTCTCTTTTCCAAGCGTTTTTATCAATTTTCGTGCTGCAATCAATGGACAGATAAGGAGTCTCGACCAGTACCCATGCTGGGCGATACTAGAGAGCTGCGTCTGGCAATTAAATACGCTTACAAAACTTACACGCATACACGCACATGCAAACATACATATGTATGTATGTATGTATGTATGTATGTATATAGACAGAAATCGAGACATGAAGCTTACATAATTCTAAAAACTCAGCCGTATTTGGGTTAAGCTAAAGAAAATGATTTGCTAATTTCTTGCGCTGAAACGAGAAATTTAAGTTTTTCCGCGCTGCTCTGTCTCTGTCACTCACAGTTGCTCTCTCTCTTTCACTCGCTCTCTGTTTTTTTACACGGCATGTGTGTGTGTGTGTGTGTGTGTGTGTGTGTGTGTGTGTGTGGGTGTGTGTGTGTGCTCAGTTGTTGCCAATCTATTCCCAACCTACCTCAAAATGTTTTGCGTTAGGCCTCAAAGCAACAGACCTCGTTGTGCAGCTTGTGGGCTGACATTTGGGGGGAGGGGGTGAGGGTGGCGATGGCGTCGCTCTTTTCCACTATTTCCCACAGAGGCCCACACACACACACACACACACTCAGACGAGTGTACACTTACTTTTACAGCAGCTGAAGCTGAGCTGGTTTGTCATGTAAAGGGGAGCATAAAGACAGATAGAGAGAGAGAGAAGAGAGAGAGAAAGAGCGTAACAAGCTTGTAAGCTCGTTGCGCTCTTCGCCGCATGTCGCAATTGAAAGTTGCCTCGCATTCTGTTTATGTCTGTGTCTGTGTTTGTGTGTGTAGGTGTGGGTGGTGGACTGGGAACGGGGGGTGGGGGGACGGTGTTTGTGGTTGAAACCCCAAAAGGTTGAAGGTAAAACAAAATCAAAAGCAAAACAAAACAAAAGCCAAATAAAGTCGTGTTGAAAAAAGGTTAAAATAAAAATGATTGCATGTTGTAAGAGGAAAATGTAGCTACACATATGTATGTATGCATGTGTGCGTGAGCATAAAAATACCCAACTAAAGTTTGTCAAAAGAGTTTGCTAAACAAAACAACAACAACAAAACAGAAACCAAATATTTTGTTGTCTTTGTGAAATTATCAAAGAATTTGCATGCATCCTCAACATGACGATAATGTTGTTTGGCTTATTAAGTTTGTGGGGGATGTGGGGATTTGAGTTGGCATAGCTCCAACTGAAACTGAAGCTGCCGATTTCAACACAATGGCATTTGAATTAGTTTACGGAGTCAGCATTTCGTAAGATTCTACGGGCCCTTTTGCGGTTTGCAAAGTAAATATTTTGTACTTCTGAAATTGTTCAATAAGCCGGGTATTATTTAAGAAGCGATAATTCCCACATTAATGCAGCTTATCAAGAAAACAAAAGCAAATCAAATATTTGATTGTGTTGTGCTTATTGCAGAGGAACTAATTTGCACGTTATTAGGGGAACTCAAAGCAGCTATAGATAAATTAGCTAATTGGAATGAAATGTCCTACACAAATTCTAAAAATATCTATAATGAATACTTCTTATATTGTGTATTTTTATAGAAAGTACTTATGACACTGTGCATGCAACTCCTACGCGTGTTTTTTTATAAATAAAACAATTGCTTAACTGTTGGAGCTGTAGAAATATAATGAGATTAACGTTAAGAGCTTCAAAATGAATCATATTCTTATAAGGAATGTAAGTGTGTAGATTTGTTGCAGCTGCGTCAGTTGCATAAATCTGTCATTAGCATGTGCTCAATAACCCGTACATATACCAAAATGGCCCCCAACACAACATCCTTAAGCCCCAAACCCCAATTTGACGCCCACTTTGCGTAGCTGCGTGCGACGCGCATTTCCGCTAATACAACAAATTCAAATACCTGACGCCCTTTTACGTATTGTATATGTATGTACTGTGTATATACATCTATATGTATTGTACTCAGTGTATTTGTTTGTTGGTTTCTATATAAGCACATACATATACACAAATACTTATAGAACCTCCATACATTTGTATGTATGTGTGCATGTACAATCTGGATTCTAGAGACTTTCGCGTTTAGCTTGAGATGATTCCCTGTTGCCAAATCGGAGCGAAGGCAAAAGCCGCTTGCAAAAAGTCAAAAGAGACGCCCGTGTCAAATAGAGGAAACAAGTTGTTGGCTGCTTATGCGAAGGGTTACCTACCAAGACTTTATCTACACACACACACATACATATATATGTAACAAGTGCCAATACATAGATATGTTCCCCCAGTTGCCAGTTGGCGCCTTGGCTGCTTTGCAGCAGCAGCAGCGTTCAAGTGACTGAGAAACTATTTCACACAAACTATCACACACACACACACGTTACAATTTACGACACACATACATACACACAGTGAATGCAGCACGAACAGCAAAGCAAAGCAAAGCAGCGCAAAGCAATGGCAAAGCCAAATCAGAGAGAGAGAGCATTTGATAGTTGAGCGCCATTGCTGCTCTGCTCACACATTATTTGTATTAGCATGCGCTCTCGCTCTCACATGGCTCTGTTTGCTGGCAAGCAATAGTTGTTGCTTTTGTTATTATTGTTATTGTTGTGATTATTGTTGTTGCTGTGCGTTTGCCGCCTAAAGTAATCAATAAAATTGTTGAGGTGGGTTAGGAAACTGTTACGAAGCTGCCGCTCTTTGCTCAGACAGCGCTGGCAGCGTCGACGTCGTCGTCAGCGGAAATTGCGCTATTTTAAATAATGTTTATTTTGCGTTTGGACGTCTTTTGTTTTTTTTTTTTTCATTTTTTTTTCTGTTGTTTTTATGTTTGGTTTGTTGCTGGGATAGCGCTTTTTTATTTTGGTTATAAATTTGCCTGCTTGCTGTTCCTATTGTTATTGTTGTTGTTGCCAAATTGCCATTTCACAATTTATGTCTAGTGAAAGATACAAGATACTCATAGCAAAAGATACAACTCGAATGTATCTTTGCCATACTTGTATCTTTACTATACTCAACGAATGCGTAACAAGGCCATTAGATCTATAATTTGTATATTCAAAATAATTTAAAAAAAAAGTATTTCTTAATAAATTCTGTACGTTCCAAAAGGGTTTTCGAACTATCTCACTGTTTCCAAACCAGTTTTAATTACATGATCCAGTTTTAATTACATGATCCAGTTTTAATCACATGATCAATTAGTTTTAAATTGTATGCATAATTTTGCTATTATTTTGTATTTTACCCGTTAAATATTGACCACCATAATCAGCCTGTATATATATAGCTATTCGTCTTTGAAACTATTATGATAGAGACAGAATAGAGCTAGTAAATTTGCCCTTGAATAAAATTATCCCATTTCTTAAACTGTGTATTAGAAACTACACCCACAATCATGTATTATATATTGATGAACATAAAGCTGGCAAAACATCGGTGACAATCAATGGTATCGATAGTTTTAATTTCTCTTCAATATCGATGTTTTTACTCCCTGTTCCCATTAAAAATGGGAAAAAGGGAGTTATAAAGTACTGCAAATGTGTGTAACAGACAGAAGGAAGCATTTCCGACTATATAAACTATATATATTCTTGATCAGCATCAACAGCCGTGACGATCTAGCCATGTCCGTCTGTCTGTCTGTCTGTCCGTCTGTCCGTATGAACACACAGATCTCGGAGACTACATAAGCTAGAGACACCAAACTTGGCATGTAGGTTCCTGTATACCATACGCAGATCAAGTTTATTTCAAATTTCGGATGCACCCCCCCGCACCCCTGCAAATCGCAAAAGACTCCCACAGCCACAATTTTAAAGATAGAGCTTTAATTTTTGGTACACATGTATGTTTAATCAATGTCTTTTGGATGTGTAAATTTCAACACGATCGGATAAATAGCACCAAAGTTATGGAAAAACTTATTTCCCCTGTCTCAGCAGGCAGAAACAACAGTTTGACATGCACTGTGCAAGTTGAGTACGCTGCTTGCTTGTGTTGCCGCTGAACTGCTTGAAATGCAAGTTGGGAGCAGGGAGTCTCGTAGTCGGGCAAACTCGACTAGAGTATTCTTACTTGTTTGTTATATCAATGGTTAAATTTCTAACATTTATTCCTCAGCAAATATTTTGATTTCAATTAGTTTTATGCCAAGTTTCTTTGGAGTGTTGCTCAAATTGAAAATTTTTAATGTTAATAACTTTTTTTTGAATAAAAAAATAAATTTTAGATTTGTTTAGCTATTCAATTCTTTCTGTGCAGTTTATTAGAATTCCAAAAAACTTGTTAAGTAATCGAGTTATTGAAATCTACTTTTATCGTAAATGTATACTTATTTTAACTCCATTTTTGGTAGTAATAAAACTGATGATTCTGCAGTTGATTTTGGGACTATAAACACGGGATTTACTTAAGAAACTGTTTCAAATTCGTATTTCAATATTATATTGTACCTATCAAGTTCTATAAATTGCTGTAGAATAAATCCTAGTCAAACAGTTGGTTTTTTCATTTGTCCCACAGTTCCACAAAATTGATGTTCCCATTAAAGCAAAAGCAAATATTTGTACCCTTAGGGCTGCCACTTACAGTAGCGCTTCATCAAGCTCTTCTTGTAGGCCGCAGAGCGTTCTGCCGGCTTTAGACGCATTCTCGCTCTTTCGCATTGCGTTGCCGTATCTTCATCAGATTCTGTGCCGGAGTAAGTGCGTCCGCGTCGCCTGCTGCTGCTGATGCTGCCACATGCTGCTGCTGCTGAGGCGGCTGTTGCTGCATTGGCTGCTGTTGTGGCGCTACTGAGCGATAGATCCAGTGGTGAATCATAGCCATCTTGGTATTGCAATTCCAGGAGCTCTTCATCATCTGCATCCGCCTCGATATCCGCATCAGCATCCTCCTCGAGCGTTTCCTCGTCCTCAATATCGCTCATTTGTTGTTGTTGCTGTTGCTGTTGTTGCTGCTGATGTTGCTGTTGTTGTTGATGTTGCTGCACTTGCAATTCGTTGCTGCTGGTTATGACGCTGCTGCGCTGCAGCTGCTGCTTGCGTTCCCAAAGGATCTTTGACACATCGTCGAGTGTGCTGCGCGTTTTGTCTGGCTCGGATTGATGTTGTTGCTGCTGCTGCTGCTGCCTCAGGTGATTGTAAAGCACTTTGAACTCGCGACAATCTGTTGCAATGCTCTCTGCCTCCTCCTGTGGCTCCTCGCCTGCTGCTGCAGCTGCTGCCTGCTCCTTTACAGGCGTTGTTGCACGTTCTGCATCATTGCTTGCATTTGTAGCTGCAAGTTCTGCAGCTGATGCTACTGCTGCTGCTGCTGTAACTGGACTTGAACTTGCTGCTGGCTCTGACTTTGTTACATCTATGGCACCTTCATTAGCTGCTGCTGCTTCTGCTGTTGTTGTTGTTGTTGTTGTTGACGCTGCTGCAGTTGCTATTTCCAGCTCGTTGTTCTCGAGCTGCGTTTCCTTGGCAGCAGCAGCGTCAGCAGCAGGTGTCGGCGCTGGCGATGTGGGCGCATTGGGCGCCACCGGTGAGGCCACAGGCGTTGGTGTTGGCGTTGGCGTGCCACATGCTGCAACTGTGGGCGATGCTGCCGGCGAGGCTGAGATTGAGACTGAGGATGTGGAGCAGGCGGATGACAGCGACAGCAATGATGATGAGCTCGAACTTGAGCTGGAGCTAGAGCTGGAGCTGGACGATGAGTTGACTTTGGTTAGTGCCGCCGACGCAAAATTGTGCGCTGTGGCGGCCACCAAATGTTGCACCATTATCATTTTAGCAGTTTGTATAGTTTACACACACACACACATGTGCTTACACGTTGCACATGTTGCAACTTATATTTAGGTATTCAATTTGCACGAACTTTGCTGATTTGTTGTTTGCCGGCGCCGCCTGCAGCACTTGAACACATTTTTGTGGCAGGCCATCAACGTGCAACGTGCAACGCGCAACGCGAGAATGTGCGGAAACGTTAAAAGGCGAAATATGTATAGAAATCTCTTGTTTGCGTTTTGAGTTGTATTTTCGCTTTTGCTTTTGCTTTTCGCTGTCAGCCGCGGCACGTCATTTATCTCTTACGGTATCAGCAAAACTAAAATCTAAAGTCAGCACAAAAAGCACTGCCGAGTGTTTATTAGGCGCAAACAAACGTTGCAGGCGGCGACTGCGACGCGACTGCAGCGTGCGTTGTCGTTGCCGATGTTGCTGGCGACGTCGACGTTGCTGCCAAAGCGCGCGCGCGCCCCACTCACTGACTCAGACACGCACACACACACACACACACAAACAACACACACACACACACACACACACACACACACACACTCAGCAGCGAGAGAGACAGGTGGGAAGGCAAAAGCAAAGGCAACAAAAATGAGCAAGCGACTGCGACAGCGACCGAATGGGGCTCGCTTGCTCGGCTCGCGCCAACTGGAAGAGCGCGAGCCACGACAAATGTTGTTGCTGCCTGCTGCTATTGCGAAAACGATGTTGCCGTCAACGTCGACGTCAGCGTCGCTGTCGCGTCGTGAGCGCGCCAAAATGGCAAGCAAAACGTAACAGTTTTGCGTTCCCAGAGCAAATGTTTGGCGCTCTCAATAGTTGTTGCTGTTTATATGTATTTATGTATGTATTGTTGCTGCAGCTGTGTCGGTTTGTAATTGCGTTTTGTGTGTGTGTGTGTGTGTTGGGGGGGTTTTGTGTGCCACATGCGCATTTGTATTGCATTACTCCTCGGGGGACACTGCGTGACATAGGCAACCGGCACAGTGGTGCAGAATTAACAACAATTGCTTCATTTGCAATGCTATAAATATGTTAAAATAATACATACATCCATACGTACATATGTATGAATATGTATGAATGTTATAACAAGGAGATGCCCTGCAAATATTATGTCATTGTTCCACATAATAAAGTATGACTTAATAATTTCAAAAGAGAAATAATTTTCTTCTCCAACTGTGGTTTAATTTTAAAACCAAAAATCATAAATGAGAGTGTAATTATTTTTCAGTGTCATTTTGAATTAATATTTAAACCAGATTACGATGAGAAAATTTTCCAAGTTTTGGTTTAATTTTAAAGCCAAAAATCATACATATGTATGTTAGAGAGTAATGTTTTTTCACTCCAAGTTTGGTTTAAAATTAATGTCAGCTAGGTTTTAAATCAATTCCAAATGTTTTCAAAAGCTCCTTAAAAGTTTAAAATCAAAACCATATTGGTTTTAAACATTATTTTTTACTGTGTATGTGTATATGTGTAGCATATGTATAAGTATACACTATTTAAATATTTGATTAAAACTTTATAATATCTTTTTAACCACTTTTTCGAACATATTCGAAACACCGTCTTCCGAATAGTTTCAAGCAATTATGCTGCAAACAAGTTTTTTCTAAAATTAAAAAAAACTAAAAAACTTTATTTAAACATGCTAAAAGAACATTTCAAGCCTACTTAATTAAACGAGCCTAACATTTCCTTGTTAGCCTGATCTACAGACCAGATCCTATACATTTACATAAATGCAGCCATGCAAACATATCTTTGTATGTTGATACACACATACATACAAACATGCATGTGTATGTTGTATATCGGCTCTCTTCTAATAGCTGGTGCGACCCAGACCCAGTGCGTTCACTTCAGTGGAGCAAGTGGCGAGCAATTGCAGCTACTATCTGGGCCCCAAATGGGTCAGGCCAAGTCAAAAGGGCTGCGCGATCATGGGGGAGCAGCAGCAGAAACAACGCTAGCGAGTGTAATATGTAGATGTATGTATGTATATGTACGTCAGTGTATGTGTGTGTGAGTGCTCGACAAGTGAGCAGGAGGTGGCGCTGTCAACGTCGTCGTCGCTGCTGCTGCTGCAATCGTCGTGCAATCGGCACGATTATGACTCAATGTAAGTGTATGTGAGAGCGAGAGAGTGAAAGAGAGATGGAGAGAGAGAGAGGGCAAAAGTGCTCTCTACCGACGTCAAAGCTTGACGATGGCAGTAGAGCAAATTTTCACTTTCCGTTTGTTTAGTTGATGGGGGCCTTTCCATTTACTTGGCTTTGCAATTGTGTGCGTCTCTGCCCGTGCAGGCGTGTGTGTGAGCTGCTCTCTGCTACACACACACACATACACACACATACATATGACTGAATATTGCAAATAAAGGAAGCAGAACAAGAGCAATAGAAGATGAAACAGAAGGAAGAGTTTGGCGTTTGGTTTCAAGAGGAACGAGGGTGAGAGGCAGGCAGGCAGGGGGTGGAAGCCATGGGGAGAACTTTAATGAGGCGACGTCGACGAAGGCGACACAGACATACTTTTGCTTAGCTAGTGTGTGTGCGAAATGAGTCCAATGTACCGACAATTGGTTGACGGTCGAAGGGAGAAGCAAGATGGCAGGGGGACACAGACGGCTCCTTTGGCAACAACAGAGTGAGGGTGAGATGGTGCGAGAGGGAGGCCACACAGACACAGAGACGTTCAAGAATTTTGAAGAGGAAGCGCATTAGGTGGCTCTGCTTAGGGCTGGCTCTGACTGCGAATGGAGCTAGAACTGGAACTGGAATTGGAACTTGAACTGGTACCAAGTCTTAAGTGTGAGACAGGAGTAAGGGTTCTAGGCTAACGGTAGGAGAAGTTTGGGGGTTTAAGGCTTGTGTAGTCGATTCATGTTTCATGTTTCAACAAAAGTCATTGAACAGACGACGACAACGACTGCAAATCCACATCTCCTGCCACTGTTCCTGTTGCTGCCACGTCGGCGACGTCTCAGCCCCAGACAAACCGACGATGGTTAGGAAGTGTCGGAAATGTATCGCTTTACTGCTGCGCTGCTGCTGCTTTGATGGGTACAAGCATTGAAAACTCAGCCACCTCCCAAAAAATAAAATGATGTGAATCGCAGCGTCATCGCCAACAACGACAACGCCGACGACGACGACGGCGAGACAACATTTTCGGAGTAAACAGCAGTGAATGACCTCATATCATCTAATACACGCGCCATGCACCCAAACCCAGCAGCTGTTACCTACTCCGCCCTCCGCCCTCAATCTCCCATCTGACTGACTAACCTGCAGACTGATGTGGAGCCCGAATCTCTTTCAGTCAGTCGATTACGATGGCAACGACGTTGACGTTGACGGAGACGGCGACGTTTGTCAAACTTATTTTTGTGCTTCCCATTCACACAAAATTGAGCAGACTTGTAATTGTTACGGTTTCGTCTGCTTTTGGAGCCAGGGGGGTTGGCTGTAGGGGGGAATTACTATTTCGGGGGCGGGAACGCTTATACGGTTGCTGGATAGCTCTTTGTTTAGCGGTTGGTAATCTGGTCAATAATGTTAGCTCTTTGTCTGCGCTGCAGGCGGCTTGAGGGTGGGGCAGGGCGGGGTCAATTGTAGGTTAAACGGGGGCGACATTTACGTTGGCTGCTGATTTTGATTTTAATGCTAACAGATAACATAGATAATGCTGTTTGATAGATATAGCATTTCAATATTGGCCTGCTGCAAACGAGTATTGTGATTCAAGTCTTGGCTTATGTTTTGGCCAATTTCAAATGAGAGCTTAACGATTTACAACAGACATAAGTAAACAATAAAACATTGAAAATAGGTAAAATTCCTAGACTTATGATAGTGATAAGGCAACTGAAGTAATACAGATATAAGTTAAGCAGAGCGCTTCGTTTTATTGAGCCAGCTACAAAATCTTTAGGAAATTTTCCAAAGTTTCATAGCAACAATATTGCAAATATTGTTATAGTTGTTATAGTTGTTTATATTGTAGTTGTCGTTGTAGTTGTTGCTTTAGTTGTCTTGGCATTCACCTTTTCATTCAAAATGTAACCAGCACAGCAGTTTTATTGCCTCACTGCAACAACCTTCAGCGCAACTGTTTCCCCATTTCTTAACAACAACTAAAGCAAAACAAAAGCCAAAGAAATGGTTACGAGTCGAAAAGTTCAGTTACTCAAAAACAACTTGGCTTTTACTTTACGAGTACTACACAGTGCACTTGACCGTCAGCGAAAGACATAATCATCATCATTGTTATAATTAACATTGGACCCCAAAAAACAATAACCAACACAGAAATAACCATAACAGAAAGAACAGTTTGATTTGAGCATGCCCTCTAAAGTCTAGGCATAATCAAGAAGTCAATCAATTCAAAACAAGATTATAATGGTTTGTTATGAAAAAAAAGGTGTTCAAAATGAATGAAAATCAATAAAAAGGTTAAAAAAATAAAAATAAATGCTCTTACTATTGCTAAGTTTTAGCTAATATAGACGATTAAACACTTTTCTCACACTTCCACTGATCAATAGTAGTTATACGTATACTTAATATGGTCAGAAGTGCTACTTTTAATACAAGACATACATATCTATATGTATATACATTGAAGTATGAGTAACATGGCAATTACAAGCTCTTACCAAATTGTGTATACAAGCAGAAACAGTCAGAGCCATAGCCCTGACTTTTGGCCAATTTGTATGGTGACTGCTGCTTTGGTTCTGACGATTTGGCTTCTCTTGGGCTTGGACTTGGACTTGTTATTGAAGCAAAGTGCAAACAACAACAAAAATTTAACAAAAGGTGAGCTGAGTAGAAGCAACAATTTTGCATAGTTAAGAAATATGTACTTAATTTGTTTATGTGTCGTTAAATGTTGGTATGTCAATGATAAGGACTAGATAAGCTGAAATATATACAAAGGATACTGTGCTCTCCTAGACAAAAACGAGACAACGTTAAAGTCTAACGAGCAACTTTTATGCGATTTAATTAAATCTCAACGAAATCGAAAGGCAACAGACAAACGTTAAACGGCGAAGAGACAACATTAAATGTTGTTCAAAGGAAATAGCTGATGGTGCAGCAGATTTGTAGTTGTTGCTACTGTTGTTGTTGGCCATCACATTAACTGGCTGCTCATTTGACCAGTGCTTTTCCACTTGCACTTGACAACGAAAATGCCACAACAAAAACAGAAATTGCTAGCAAAAACTCGTCAGCTCAACCACAAACAATGGCATCCTACTTTTGGCCACAACAAGTCGCTCATACGCCCCGTTGGCCCGTTAGCCCGTTGGCATTGTTTGCCGTCTGCAACAACGTCTTTGCATTCCCCTTTCCTCTTCTCATCTCGTCTCATTTCGTTTCCAACGCTTGGTTTTCCTTTCTTTGGCAGCATGTTGCACTTGCACTTTCTTTTTGCATTATGGCGTGTGGAAAAACTTTCGATTTTCTCGCATAAAAAGCAAGCAAAAAAAAAATGAAGATAAAAAAAAGCAACAACAACCGAAAAGCAAATTATTTTTACTTTTGCAGCAAAGAAAATGAAAGCGAGAAGTGCAACAACACAACACAACGCAACGCAGAGACAGACGACGACTCACTCCTAACTTACGTTAGTATGTGAAGAGACCAATGGATTGGGAAAACTATAATCAGGTTTTCTTTCTTCCACTTGAGAGCAGCGTCCTACTAAATTAAAAGATTGTCTCAAGGGAGCTGAACGCCTTAGGAAAAGTTATTATGATTGCTTCTTTGATTTTACTACAACCAGACTTAAGCAACTAGCGACGTGTGGCAAAAAGAACACTCTAAAGTAATGTAAGCATCTCAGCTTAATAGGATAGGAATTATTATTAACCATAAAGCAAGTAAAAGCAACTATAAACTCAATCTTTTCAATCATTTTGGCGCCCAACGTGGGTCGTTTAGTGTTCTTTCTTCTGGTTGGCATTAGAAACAATTACATCTTTCTGCACTTTTAACAAGTTTTATCGCATATTGAATTTTTTGCTTGGGAACAATATAAAGTGATGCATAAACAGCCCAACCGAGTATTTTACGAATTTTATCAAAAGATGAAGAAAAAAAGAGAAGCAAATATATAATTTTTGATCAAGCAAATGGTCAATATGGTACCTTATTCTTTTACATAGAGATTAAATGTTGTAAAGTTGTTGAAGGTAGTTTGTTGTATTTATAAAATAAAATGCTTTCAACTCCAAGCTTCAATGTTTTTGCATAAACGCATCAACTGCTCAACAAATTGCATACCATAAAAATTTTAATGATTCTTTCGGCCTGCTGAAGCGAATTGAATTTCCCATCGAGCTTGTTGGCACTTAACAACTGTAGCAACGGTCACGTGCAACCTGCAACCTGCACAAATTACAGCTTGAATACGAGTATACCGTGAAAATCATGATTTTCCTAACCGACTTTACCAAGTTGGATGACTTCAGAGACGTTTGCATTTGTATGCATCGCCGGTCATTCATAATGAAAGTGAATTTCGCATAGTTTTTCTTTCCTTTGCAGGCCAACATTTATCCGTATGTTATAGTTGTTGTTTGTTGATCAAACGAGTATATGGCTAATTTCTAATGCTGCCTCTCTACTTTTCTCACTCTCTGTCTGGTTAAGCTAAAAAACCAGTTGGTGCAACTTGTTGGCCAACTCGCTGTTTAACGTCTGTCGGCTGGCAGCTTCGATTTGGCATCGTCATCATCATCATAAGCATTCGGCCCTGGTAACACTGACTGACTAACTGACTGACTTCTTGGCCATGCGGCGAAAACATAAACAGCAAGCCAAAGGAAATCGCTTGCAAAAAGAAAACGTTGCTTGTTGCTTACAACAAACTGGCCAGGCTTCATCGACTGTGTCTGTGTGTGTGTGCATGCCACATGTGGCCACTGCCAGCGGCCGGTTTTCACATTCGATGGTATCGATACTTTTGATTTTTCCAAGTTTTTGGCCAGTTTCTTGGCTTGGCTTGACTTGGCTTCTTACAGCTGCTTGGGCCAAACGTGATGCCAAGCCGGAAAGTATTTATTTTAATTAACGAAAGGCGTTGGAGTGTTGATTGTTGTTGTAACTGACGTCTCCAAACACTCGACCATCGAATCTTTGATTGTTGTTGCAGATTTTCTGTGATTTCCGAAAGCTATCAATTTGATTTATAGACACGACTTTCGCTATTTGAGCATTGATCGAAAAGGATTTGCTTTCTTTAGAGTGGGAAAGGAATGATTGAAGAAAAGTAAATAATATTTTTTTTTTAATAATGTTGCCTTCAATTGATTAGCCTTCAGGCGAAACAAAAATCGCAACTCTTGATGATAATTTTGATCTACATAAAGACTATATATACATTAACTACACAACAAGAGGCGTTTTTTCAATTTCCACAACTGAATTTATTTTTTTATTTGTTTATTTGCATAATGATTTTAGAAATATTCAACAATAGATAAAGCATTGCATACCCCCTCAACAGCACTCCCATACTAACCTCTAGAAAACAATCCATATCGAAATGCATTGAAACGTTTCTCGAAGTCTCCAACTAAAAGTTGATTAAACTGCACAATAACAAACGACAACAACAACAATTTTCAAGTTCAACACAATGAATATCAATTTGAAAGAGCATTTTTTTTTTTTGTTGCTGGAAATTTTCCAAAATAGTCTATGTAAATATGTTTGTATGTATAACAACAAAAGATGCATCTGCAGCAATAGCAATATGAAGAGCATTAATTAACATAATTCTCACATAGTATTATCAAGTGCTGATTAGTAGCTATAAAGAAAATACAAATATATGTATGTATACAAAAGCTGACTGAAAAACTATTAACTAAAAGTTCAAATCCAATGCAGTTCAACTGCAAAATGTTATTGTTGTTGTTGTTATTGTTGCTATTTGTGTGAATTGTATGTATATATGTATATGTATGTTGTTGCGTGCGATTCATTTTCATTTCATTTGGTTTTTAATACCCTGTACTTATCTAATGAGTGTCTGTCCATCTTCTAGTCGGTTAATGCATTCGTCCTTCTATATGTCCGTCCGAACGTATTTTTAAAGCTAGAGCAACCAATCTAGGCATATTTGCGTATATATATATGATAATACCATAAGCAGTAAATATATTAACCAGTTTAACTCTGCCCCTGCATTTCGGAACTATTTGCATATACCTCAAATAAAATCCTATATTTAAATTGATTTTCTGACAGTTTTGACTAAAAAGGAGATTTATGAGTTTGAAAATAAGGGAATCATAGGCCAAACAATCATATTCTTAATTCCTCTATAACTTGAACTTCAAAGTTTAGCATATTCCTGAAACGGAATAGTCTCACGTCTATTTATAAGCATGTAACTAGTTGTTCTTTCAAAGTATGTAAACGCTATGATAACTGTTTAAAGGGTATCTTTTAGTCGAGCACTTGCGACTAGGCTAGTCTTACTTGTTTTGGTTTTGGTTTTTGTTGTTTGTTTACGTGTTTTATTGAAAAAGATTTTCAATGCCATTATTGTGCATGTCTGTTGTCTATGTGTGCATCTGTGTGTGTTTGTGTGTGTATGTGTAAGTTGTAAATGCAAGCAAAGCAAACGTCCGTCTAACTGTACGACCGTCAACCGCAGACATTGGGACAGAGCAGACAGAGACGACAGGCATTAGAGGCGTCGGCAGACGACGGGCAGTGACGCTAACGCTAACGTTGACGCTGGCAGCGACTGCAACTGCAACAGAAACAGCAATGGCAAAAGCTGACTGCGACAGCTCATCCGCGCGACGTTCATTTTATGTATGCTGGTAACTACTACTACTGAATTTGTACTTACTTTGTACATCCAGATGTAGACATTTACATATCTATTTACATATATTCGAACCGAGGCTGTACAGAAAGTTAGGTTCAAAATATTGAAACTTATTAAGATTGCAAATGTGCATATTTTGTTAATTGATACATGCTTTCTTTCACTATCAATGCTATAGATACGATTTTAAGTCTTAGTATGGACATTCAATAAACTAATTCTCTTGTTCATGTGAATAAAAACAAATCTACTTCGTCTACTGGTCAAAATTTGTATTGTGCGTCATAATTTCGGAACTTCATCCGTTCTAATGGTTCATCAGCTGTGATCTCTCTTTTAAACTCAAAATTCGGAAGAACTATTGAAAAACTCTCTGAGGTATTGCTGTTAACTTAGAGTCTTTGAAGTATCCTGAAACAATATTCTTCTCTCTGCATGAACTAACGTTTTGCCTAATTGAGCATGCTGATAAAGCTAATAAATAGCAAACTCGGGTTCAAACCCCATTCTAAGTATATACAATATGTAGGTGAATCGGTTAAACAAAACTAAACATAAGCAAATGAATTTAAAAAGAAAGTCAACTCTGTTAAAATTTTTCACTATCAAAGTGACAAAGCTGCCCTCGCAGTTTATCGGTAGCCTGTATTATTATTAATTCCTACTACATGCGCTCAAAGAAAGTTTTTCACCGACATGGATGGCCGGCAGCCGGCAAATTGATCGTGCAATAATTACTGCATAGCTGCAAGTTGATGTTGCTACAAATGATGGTGTTGATGATGAAGTTGTTGCTGTTGCTGCTGCAAATGGAAAGCAACGAGAGGGAAAGTGTTTGCCACTATTGGCAGTTTTCATTTTCCATGGCATGCCTGCTAATAATACCAATCGTAATGCCGCATAATACACATGCATATGTATGTACATATATGCATTCACATAGATACACACATACATATCCATTCGTTGGCATTGAAACAAGACAAACAAGAGACAGGCGAAGCGTTGGGGGCGAGTAGGAGCAACGGCAACACGGTAGCCTAAGTGAGATCGATCTACAACAATAACAACATACACACACACACAGACAAAACACAAACAACAAAACGTCAAGCGTCAAATTTGCACAAACTGCAAACTGCAAACGACATTCAACCGATAGAAGTCAAAGTTCTGAGAGAAGGCGACAGATAACACGTCACTTGACTCGAATGGGGACATGGACAACATGCGTACTGCCCCCTCAGCCACCCCCTCCATGCCCCACTACGCGCTACTCGACACTCGCCACTCGGCGACGCTCGACAGTCAACGACGTGAATCGGAATCGGAATCGTCGTAAGCTTCGTTCCCCACAGCTATGGGATCACAGTGGCGTAGGCAGAAGGGTGTTACCGGTCAAACCCCCCCGAGAAATATATTTTATTTTCAGTTTTTCAAATTTTGATTAATGCATGCATCCTTTCTTATCCCTTACAAAAGTTATTTGTTTGTAAGCCACTGGCTACACCCCCAACCCTGCCCGTCCCGCGACCCAACTAAACCGCACAAAACATTCTCAGGTCTGTGGCAAAGCGTTTTACAATGTTGCATTCAGTTTTTCGTTCGTTTTGGGTTCACTTTTAGTTGCTGGTTTCCCTCTCTTGTTTTGTTTATTTTTTCATCTACTTATTTATGTGTTTTATAGAATTTGCGCGTATCGAACGTTGCAAATTGCTGTTGTTGTTGCTGCTGCTGCATGTTGCATGTCCCCAAACAGGGGACGCATTCGATGGCGTTTATGGTCTCGCTAGCAAAAAACAAATTAAAAAGAAAAATGTTTTTTGATTTAATTTGTTGTCTGCTATGTTTTGTTGTTGTAGCTTGTTGTTCAGCAATGCTTGTTGCTTTTCGTTTGATTTGTTCTCACTGTTGTATTTATTGTTGCTGTCTGTCTCAGATTGTATTTGGCAACGGGTGTCTCGAGAGGTTTTATATATATAGATTATCTAGTAGCATCAGGAAAACTAACACTCATTTGGTGTCTATATACTCTTTACTTTACTTTACTTTACTCTTTACTTTATACTCTTTTTATAATATTTTCGAAAAAACAAGTAAGAATGCTCTAGTCGAGTGTGCCCGACTACGAGACTCCCTGCTCCCAACTTGCATTTCAAGCAGTTCAGCGGCAACACAAGCATGCAGCTTACTCAACTTGCACAGTGCATGTCAAACTGTTGTTTCTGCCTGCTGAGACAGGGGTAATAGATTCTTCCATAACTTTGGTGCTATTTATCCGATCGTGTTGAAATTTACACATCCGAAAGACATTGATTAAACATACATGTGTACATGTGTAAAAATTAAAGCTCTATCTTTAAAATTGTGGCTGTGGGAGTCTTTTGCGATTTGCAGGGGTGCGGGGGGGGTGCATCCGAAATTTGAAATAAACTTGATCTGCGTATGGTATACAGGAACCTACATGCCAAGTTTGGTGTCTCTAGCTTATGTAGTCTCCGAGATCTGTGTGTTCATACGGACAGACGGACAGACAGACAGACAGACGGACATGGCTAGATCGTCACGGCTGTTGATGCTGATCAAGAATATATAGTTTATATAGTCGGAAATGCTTCCTTCTGTCTGTTACACACATTTGCAGTACTTTATAACTCCCTTTTTCCCATTTTTAATGGGAACAGGGAGTAAAAAGAAAAAAGAGTATATTGGGTTTGTGAAATGTCCGTCCGTCCGTCTGTCCGTTTGTATGAACGCAGGTTTTTTCCACAGTTTTGAAGCTAGCTTTGGAGCAAACAAACTTGGTATACATGTTGATATATACCATAGGCACACAACTGTCAAGATCTCATTAGTATTGTATTATATCACTTTTATAATACGGCACCCTGTAATCACAACAAACGCACAAATACTTACCGAAACACACACACTAACATATACATACATATTAAAAGCATTATATTTGCTTAGGCATATTTTAAATTTACGAGGAAGGAGAACAAATAATGAGTACAAAAAAAAACAAACTGCACTCAAACAACAACTACAACAAGAACGAGAACTACAATAACAACGGCAGCTAGAAAGAAAATTCTGTCTTTGGTTTGATGAAGTTTAAACACCCTTTCAAATATGTTTGTTAAGTAAATTTATTCTATGATTACCTAATGTTAAATTAATCCAACTCTTATTAGAAAATCGATTTTTCAAAATTTTTGTTGAGTTTGAAAATTAGGAAGTCGTATAAACAGTCAGTTTTTAGCCATTTACACCCTTTAAGACTAAACTAAAATTGTGAAAACAAGGCTTTCTAGTTTTGAAAGTTTTTTTCGGTCGGCAGAAACCGCTTATGGTTCTATATAACTACATGGGCAAAAGTTCGAGTTCAGTTTTCCAACTGGAGAGGTGTATTTTGAGAAGAGTTTTGAAAATGAGCTTAAAAGCTAATCGCATCAATAGCACAAAAGTTGAGAACCAGCAAGTGAGGTTGTTGAGCCTAAAATTTGACTGTCTGGTTTTGAAAGTTTTTTCAGTCAGCACAAAACAGCTAACACAATTCAATTTCTGAGCGAACTTAAAAAATATATTAAACCAATTTTCATACAAAATTAAAAAAACTTGCATAGGAAATAATGAAACTTGCAACTGAGGAGTTTAGAAGATAAACCAAACCAAATATTTTCAAAATACAACTTTGTTTTCTATATTTCATTGCGTTGCATCACAAAATTATAATACTGTTAGTATAAAGTATTAAAACTTATTCACACTGTGAATTGTTGTTGTGACAACGAATGAACAAAACGATAAACGAGCGATGCACGAACGAACGAGTATAAATAATAATAGCAACAAAATTTCCTTTTCTAGGTCTAGGCCAGATGCACAATTACATTCTAAAATATGCACATACAATATACATATACATTTACATATACATATATATATAAGAATAAGTATCTATGCATGTGTTTATGTATTATGCGTCTATTAGTCGCGAGTCTTGAGTCTCCCGATTCTATAAACTTGGCAGTCGAGTGGTGCTTGCACTTGATTATAGTATGCACAAATGTATGTAGATATGTATGTAAGTATGTATGAATGTTTTTATAGGGCTGGGAACCAGAAAATCTGTTCTCAAGAGCCTTGAATAGCGCTTCCAGTTAGAGTTTTGCATTCGTTGTCCTTGCAGTTATTCGTTTCATTAATAATGCAGTTCCTGTGCTTTTTGTGGCACGTTTGCCATATGTTCTTTGTCGCAAGGACCAAGCAACGCTTTGTTTTAAAGCAGCAGAAGCATTAATTCTGTCGATAGTAGAAAAAACCACGATAATGACTCAAACTATCGATAGTTTCATCGATTGTTTTTCAGTTCTAGTTTATGTATAAAATGTTAATTTGTATACAGATTCGTAGTCGGATTATAGATGCACACGTTGTCGTAGTCATCAGACATCCGCCTAATATTTGATGCAGTTGTTGTAGTTGCAATTGTTGTTGTTGTTGTTGTTGTTGTTATTCTTGTGCTTCTTACGCATTCAATTTTTGCTTTCAGTTTTGCGTGCGTTCTCTCAGTGTGTTTATTCTTTTTGAAGGACAGACAGTCTATGTCTATGTGTCGTTGTGCCTGGGTGTCGATCTGAATACCGACCAACGCCTGGTGTCGCCCCAGTCCCAGTATCCAACTCACACACACACATACATTTTTGCATTTGTGTATTTAGTATATATATACATATATATATTGCACATTCTAGCCGCATAACGAATGTTTGAGGCGACTCTCTACGCATTATCCGCACTATGAGTATGTGTTGGAATGGCATATGGCAATCGTAATCTTAATTGTACAATTGTCAATGAGCTCTGTTCTATTACAAGTTCTCGACATGTTATGTAAATTAAAAAAGATGCTGAAGTTGGCCATGAAAAATTCTTAAAGATAAGATAATTAGAATTGCGTGGTAGTCGTAGTCGTAGAGCTTATACCAAATGCTAGGCTTTATAATCTAACGAGTTTACTTCATTCATTCTATAGATTCTATAGTATTCCGAAACTATTTTCTTTCTTTTGATAGTACAAATAGCACATTAAAAAGCTACAAAATACGATTCTTGTAGATTTGTATGGTCTTTGACATTCTTAATTTTTTTTAATTCACCATTTCGATTTCAATAAGTCATAAGTCGCATACAGCTGAACGAGCAAATGTAACGCACAAAGTATTTAAAATCCGTAAAGCACATCCAATTAGTCGTCCGCATATGACACAGATACGTTTGCAATACTTTTCCGCTCATTTTCCTCATTTGCTAAACGTATTTTTTTTTCTCTCTCTTTGTACAAATTTAGTCGACAGATAGACGTATATCATGCATATCCGTTTTCACAGATACTACACGAATGTTTGATTGTGTGTGTGTGTGTGTGTGTGTGTGTGTGTGTGTGTGTGTGTGTGTGTGTGTGTGTGTGTGTGTGTGTGTGTGTGTGTGTGTGTGTGTGTGTGTGTGTGTGTGTGTGTGTGTGTGTGTGTGTGTGTGTGTGTGTGTGTGTGTGTGTGTGTGTGTGTGTGTGTGTGTGTGTGTGTGTGTGTGTGTGTGTGTGTGTGTGTGTGTGTGTGTGTGTGTGTGTGTGTGTGTGTGTGTGTGTGTGTGTGTGTGTGTGTGTGTGTGTGTGTGTGTGTGTGTGTGTGTGTGTGTGTGTGTGTGTGTGTGTGTGTGTGTGTGTGTGTGTGTGTGTGTGTGTGTGTGTGTGTGTGTGTGTGTGTGTGTGTGTGTGTGTGTGTGTGTGTGTGTGTGTGTGTGTGTGTGTGTGTGTGTGTGTGTGTGTGTGTGTGTGTGTGTGTGTGTGTGTGTGTGTGTGTGTGTGTGTGTGTGTGTGTGTGTGTGTGTGTGTGTGTGTGTGTGTGTGTGTGTGTGTGTGTGTGTGTGTGTGTGTGTGTGTGTGTGTGTGTGTGTGTGTGTGTGTGTGTGTGTGTGTGTGTGTGTGTGTGTGTGTGTGTGTGTGTGTGTGTGTGTGTGTGTGTGTGTGTGTGTGTGTGTGTGTGTGTGTGTGTGTGTGTGTGTGTGTGTGTGTGTGTGTGTGTGTGTGTGTGTGTGTGTGTGTGTGTCGTGGTCGTAGCAGATGACTGATTATGGCAAAGATGCTGCAACGCATCGTGAATTTGAGTGGGAGTGGAAGTGGAGGTGCTTAAAAAAGTGGGTGGCTGATTGACAGGAGGTGCTAATTAGGGGCACGCGCTAGTTGCATGACACACACATATGTACATACACATCAACATACTTGACTCCAACACGGAATTCTATATTTTTATTCTGCTTGGAACTTAGTCCCGGATTGAAGTACATTTGTATCTCAAAAGCCAGTTTCAAATAGGAGGAACCTCAAACCGTGAAGCGAACCGATGACAAATGTTTGTTATATATACATAAATATAAACATATGTATACATAAATATATAAAGTATGTAAATGTTGCATATTTATTGAATGTTTGCCAATGGGTCACAGCTACAACCGAGGGGCAGACGAGCTGGAACCTGAAACTAGAACCCAAGGAACTGCGCTCAAAATGTTTGCTCAAAGACGGAAAATGGATATTGCAAACAAGAAGCAAAAACAAAATAAAAAACAAAAGCAGTTTATTTTGAAATAATGAAGCGCCTCGCGCCAATGAAAGCAATGCGACTGCGGCGCAGGCAGAGACAGTGGCAGTGGCAGCGGTAGCAGCAGCAGCGTCGTTGGCGATGCGCATCTAAGTTTTTTTGTATTTGTACATTTGTTATAACGCTCGGAGGGGGCTTGGGGGGGCAAAGGAGAGCTTTCGCAGACTCTCGCGAGCGGCTATGCATGTGTGTGTTTGTTTGCCTTGCTGCTGCTGCTACTACAAATACATACACACATAGACAAATACATGTATGAGCGCATACATAAAATACATCGTCACGCGAGTGCAGCGAACTAATTCAAGGCTGCATACCACACACGCTATAGCAAAGCAAAAATAAAGCTATCAATGTATTGGTGTGTGTTGGCTCTCCGCTTCGTTGGCCCCTCTGTGTGAGTGTGAGCGAAATGTTGCTCTCAGTGTGCATGCAAGACAAGTTCAGCGCTAAACATTCAAAGCCGACCAAAGCTAAACGCAAGACGCAGACTGAGACGTAGACTGAGACTGAGACCTAGCGACTGCGACTGAGAATTTTGTAAGGTTGTATCATCATCATCGCCGTCATTTGGCGTTGCCTTTTGTTTTCATTTCTGCTTTATAACGAGATGCGAGATGCGAAGTCGGCACACGCTCTAATGCAATCAAAACCAAATGAACGTCGCACAAACTGTGAAACTGCGAAACTGGAACTGGAACTGGAACCAACACAAACAAAAAAAACACACATGCACACACACAACTGCATGCCCGCTGCTGCCTTCGCCTTCTCCCCATTCCTGTATTCAGTTTATTTGCTCAATTCTTGCTGCTTGTTGTTGTTGTTGCTGCCGTTTTCGTTGTTGTTTTCGTTAACAAGTGTGGGCGGGGGTTGGGGGCTTCACTCTAATGGGAACAGCGAAATGTGTTGCCTTTGTTATTTTGCCATTTTATATAGAATATCGTTGCGGACATCGTCGCTTTTCATTTTCATTTTCATTTTCATTGGCTGTAATCGCATTTAGAGAAAATGCAATTGTATCGGCGGATCACTACCTCCTTCTTCTTCTCCTTTTCATTCTCCACCTTCCATCTTCCTTCACTCTCTTCACTTCTCTTTTATTATTTTTAGTTTTCAGTTGTCTGTTTTGTGTTTTTGCAGCATCGCTGCTGTTGTTGTTTGTTTGCTGCTTTTCTTGTTGTTGTTGCTGGGGTGAAGGTGAAAATTTCCATCCGAGCCGAAAGACCCTAACGATCGTCAACCGACACGACTCGACGGCCGACAATGGATGTCGATCGCCTGTTATTGTTGCTGTTGTTGTTTGCTCGGTGTGTTAATGGGTTACAGTGCAATTAGGACAGTGTGCTTATCGAGAGTGTGTACAGTGTACACTGTGCATACTTTCAATATTGAATTTAAATTTGATTTTTAATGAGCGACTTGAAGTGCAAAAAAGTGACAGTTGTCATAGATCCATAAAATTAGAGTATCAAGGCTATGAATGTATGTATGTATGTACAACGTACAGTGTACATATGTATGAGACGAACTGCAGTAGGGTTTGAGATGAGGGCAGAATATGAAAATAAATAAAATAATAACAATCATTTGTGTCTTTTTGTTATTAATAGTTTTATGCAACTTACTACATAGATTCATATTTCAAAATCGGGCTAGTTGCGAATATAACGGTTCTTGCAAAACTTCTGCTTTCAAAAACAGATACCTTTTCCACACATTGATATTTAAAGTAAATGAATAAACCTACTAGGTCTGTTCCGGTTTTCACTTTCGATAAGAAATTGCAAAAGTGTATTTCCCTTAAATTTTCTCATTTCCAGCTTTATTATGATTTTGCGGGTTTCATTCCCTTTTATTTGATCAAGAGCTAAAGTAACTTGTCATTGAAATAGGATTCAATTCATTAGATCAAGAGCTTTTTTTGATACAGTATATATTTTGAACATTAATTAGTTTATATAATAACTAAGTATAAAACATTGATCTTAAAAAGTGGATAGGTAATGGCTGGAAACGTGGATGAGATCAATTTTAGGTTTAATTTTTAAGAGAAATGATAATGATTATAACAATTGTCTCAGAGGGCGACCTTCAGAGCGCCAGCGATGGTCCGTTTTGTCCTCAAAATGTTGCGAAAGTGGACACCAGCATAGGTCATATATATTTAGAATGAAATTTTTTAATTTTATTCAACTTATTTTTTGGAAAAAAGTGATATTTTAAAACAAACTAAAAACATACGAAAAAGTATCTTCATTCCATTTTTACTTTTTTCTGTACTCAATAATAAATTTTTTTTCTATCAAGAACTCGAAAGCACTTTTATTGATAAATATCGTAATATTACCGTACAACTAGGTTACATGGGTTTGTCTATTATCAGGTATTTGGCATAGACCAGCACATTAATAGTGATTAAGCCCAAAACATCTGTATTTATTTAGGTCAGACTTATTATTACGGAGAATTTCCAACCGCTTTTGTTTCAATGCACTATTGAACATACGCTCTTTTATAGCTCTGAATTATATTGCTTACAGCATTTATCTATTTGAACTTAAACAGTTTTTAACTACTTAAATGCAACTCACTTTCTCACCATAAAGCGCACCCTATTTATCTTTTCTTAGAGTTGTAAGCAATTGCAATTGTCTGGCGATGCTATACACCCAAAATCTAATTAAATAGGTATTTCTCATCAAAACTCGAACGCGACTCAAACTCTGGCTTATTGATTGGAGTGTCATTAATCAATCCTGACAAAATGGCGTCGAAATGACATCATATTTCATTACAAAAGACGAAAAACGAAAGACACGGCCCCATCTAACACACATGAGTTAAAAGAGGTGAGGCTCCTGCAACTGTCCCAGAATTAAGAACAAAAACTATTGCAGTAATTAAAAGTTGTTCAACTTAGAAATACCCTGTAAGACTAATAATGCACCTTAAGTGTGACACCTAAACTACAGTATGAAATGTTATTTGTTTAAGAAAAGTGGAAAACATCATATTTCCTGACTATCACATTTATCTAGCTATTCCAATTTAGAAATATCATATGTGAAAAATTGCATTAACTTTATCATTAGAAATGCAATCTTTATATGCACCTTGCGGCAGTTAGCGACCTTGCATTGACTAGTATGCTGGGTATTTAAATGATATCCGTTAAAGCTTGAACTCAGCGGTCAACTGCGTCTTGCGTGCAACAAAACCAACAAGACAAATAAAATACGAACAAATTAGATAAGTCGCCAAACATATGCATGAAAAATACAACGAGATAAATAATAGAAAAAACAAAAACAACAACAAAAAAAAAAGTGAAAAAAAAATAAGAAAAATACAAACAACAATTGCCAATCCACCAATCAACAAAATTGCAAAGTGCATTTTGCAGTGGCAACGTTTTGCACTTGAGGCAATCGCAGGAGGGCGACGCATGGCCAGGGGTGGTGGGTGGAAGGGAGGGGTAGCGCTTAGACGGCGGTGACGGTGGTGACAGTGACGTGCTCGGCCCGGTTCGCTGGCTGGCAATGGACAAATGAACGCCCCTGACATCGTTAGTTGTTGTTGTTATTGTTGTTGTTTTAGTTGTTGCAGTTGTTTGTTTCTGTTTCTGTTTCTGTTTCATTTGTTGTTGTTGTTGTTGTTGCATTCGCAGTTGTTGCTGCTGCTTTAGTTGTAATTGTAATTGTCGTTAGGCGATTTAGCTGACCGGGGGACACGCAGAAATCCTGATTTGGCCATAACAACGCACATTTGAAAAGCGCGACACGATTTGAAATTCAAATTGCCAATGCTCAGTCAAAAGGCAGCCAAGAAATGCGTGCAATGTCTTGTTGTTGTTATTGTTGTTGTTGTTGTTGTAGTTGCTGCTGCTGTTGTCGATTTAGCCATGAGCCATGGCTAAAAGCATACAAGC
Source organism: Hirtodrosophila cameraria (assembly GCA_949708635.1). Taxonomy (NCBI): domain Eukaryota; kingdom Metazoa; phylum Arthropoda; class Insecta; order Diptera; family Drosophilidae; genus Hirtodrosophila; species Hirtodrosophila cameraria. The sequence goes on along the minus strand of OX453091.1, from coordinate 2,938,715 downwards.
ACACACGCATTGGCAAGTAGAATAGAAAAAATGGCAGTTAACTAATCAACCAAAGTGAACGAGGGATGGGGCAACAAAATGCGGTTGGTCGTGGAACCAATCAGGAAAACGTGGAAACAACAATGAATCCATAAATTCAATTAAACATCTCTGTTTCTATTTCCGAGAACTTTTCATTCCGCATAGGCTTTCGATTTTGTAGTACTGTTTTCAAAAGAAATATCAATCGTAATTCCCTTTTCAAGATAAGTTTTCATTTTCATTCTTAAATCGCATTTTCCATCGATATTCGGAATACAGAACAGCTAATAATTCCGTTTCCGAATGTTTTGATGGGAATCGGAAATGGGAAATTGTATTTAGTGCATTATAAATGATAAAGCAGATTCCTTCATTTAGTGGAATGCAATAGTTATTTTAACTAAAATTATTATGTTAAAATGCTTTGTACTTTATTACTGACATATGTACTATGCTATTTAACATTAGTAAAATTGGTTTTTATTCTAATATTAAAACACATTTGACAAAGCTCAATACCTCTGACCCCTTAGGAATTGAGATTTTTGATGAAGAAGTGCTTCTACTGAAGCTCAACAAAAATCTAGTACCAGGATGTTGAAGGATCTCTGACAAAAAACTTAAGTGGGATTATAATAGATCTTCATAAAAGATCGCTGTCTTTTTAACTGCACAAAATAATTACATTTTTTAAGCAGGACTTATCTAAACTTCTAACATTTGGTTGAAAGGAACTTAGAAAAGAGCACAACTGGTCAAATTTGTCAATAATAATCGTATTGTTAAACTGGATTCTTAAATTTATTGCACAAACTATCTGTAATATTTTAAGTTTTGGAAGTGGTTGCCAACCCTGAAGTGAGCGGAGTAGCCAAGTAGCGAACGCAGAAACTAACGCACTTTTCAAAAAATCAAAACTGCGGCTATATCGCTTGGTCGTGTGGAACCCCTTGACATTAATAACATGTCCAAGTCGCTTGCCACATGCCACTTGCCGCTGCATCAGAACACACAAATGCGAATAAGAAGACAAAGCGGGAAGCAAAGGGGGAGCAGGGGTTGACTGGGTGGCCGCAATAGAACCTTGGACTGTTGCTGAACCCTCCTAAAAACAAAGTGTACAATCTTTGCAGCCGCCGACGTTGCCGTCGCGTCGTCGTCATCCGTCGTTGGCCGCTTACAATGTCAACGGCTTGTTAGAGACGACGCTGCTGCTGGCGTCGCTGTCGCTATCGACGCTTGCTGTGATTGGGCAAATTGTTCGCGCAGTGTGGCCAAATAGGTGCCCACACATCAGGAGTATCCTTGAAACTGAAAATTAAAGTTCATTGCTTGAGCGGCGCTTGAACCCAAGCGACAGGACACGACCCTACCAAAGGCAAAGGCAAAAGCGAAAAACGTCTAGCGCCTGTCAGCCGACCTAAAAAAGAACCTAACCCAACCTACTCCCACATCCTTAACAGTCCAGCCTAGCGCAATCCGACTACAATAATGATTGCGCCCATTCTGGATGTCTGTTTCATTTTTACGGCTGAACTCGAACGACGAATTTCAAGTTCAAGGTTGCCGGAAAGCAGCCACCCAAACAACTCAAACAAGCCCAAACAACAACCACAACTCATCCAGCCCCAGACAGCCAATGGGGATGAGGCAGAGGCAGAGGCACATAAAACTCGTCACCGACTTCGTCCTTGTTATACACTGTTCCCAGGAGGAAAAGGAGTATATTGTTCCGTCATCAAACATATAGCAATATAATCCTGTTGAATCATCCTGGAATTTCCATTTCGATCAAAACATTAAAAATCGCAATTATTAGCTATTCTGAATTCCGAGCATCCATTAAAAACTCGGTTTAAGAATTTGTGCTTTTGAGGAGTCTTCTAGCTTGTCTTTAAACATTGCTAATTCTTCCAAAAACAGGATCACAAAATCGAAAACGATTCGGATTGAAGAGTTCTTAGAAATTTTAAGCCGAAAGAGATAGAATTTATCTATTATATATATTACCTTTTATAATATATATCAAAGCAATATCACATAGGAAAATAATTCAGCATTTTAATACCGATATTTATTCAGAACTATTCCTAATTCTTCTAAAAACACGATACTTCAGATACACGCACACTCCCGCTTGAACAAAAATAAAAACAATTTTATTGAAAACAGAGCGCAAATCAATCGGGAACTTTCGATAACAAGCTTATTATTTGTCTGCATCTTTTTCTCTCTCTCTTTCTCTGTCTCTGCCTCGGCCCAGGCACGCACAAAAAATGGTCGCCAGTGCGAAGAATATTGCGGTAGTGTGGGCCGCCATTTTGTCTGTGTGAAAAAAGGCCCCTAACACAGATGCAGAAAACGTTTCCTACACACATATTTTGAAAACGTCGGCAACGCAGCCCACAGTGGCAATATCCTTTTGACCTTGAGCGCACAATTTCCACACGCAAAATTTATTGACCCGCCAGAGGGAGAGCGACGGGCTGCGGTTTGGGAAATGGGTTTTGTGTCTGACTTGGCTTCGTTATGGCTTTCTCTCTATTTCTCTCGGTTTTGCCTGTCTGAAGGAAAACATGAAAACCCGAATAACGAAAACAAAAAAGTAAACCGAAGTCGGCACCCCGCAGACCGCTCCGAGCCCTGTCTGGGTCTGGCCTTTAAGAAAAGGAAGTAGGTGCCCGCAGAGTCAACGATGGCGACTGTGGGTGGTTGGGTGGTTAGTTGATTTTAGCTGGTACTGGTTAATTGTGTGTGTCTGCTATGTCTGTGTGTAACAGCAATTTCTCAGAAGACGTCGTTTCTTGAGTTTGCTACTCGTGTCAATAGACGCTTATTTCTCAAAAGGAGTAGGGAACATCCTGTCGGGACTTAATATACAATTGAGTGTTCTTTTTATCGTAATATCTTTTTATGTGAAGCAACATTTGATATCGACATAGAAAAATTTTTATCTACAATGCACCTTTTTTTGTATGTGTGTAATTTCCAAAATGCAAATAAATTCCCGAAAAACACATGGCTATGTTTTTATGCAAAAAATATAAATAAATATAATTTGGAGAAGAGAAATTTAAAAGAATATCTCTCTAATATTAAAAGTACGGGTACAAATGTTCAAAATTTTCCGATTTTTTTTACAATTGAGGTCCTCCTCCACTGCAAAAACGATCCTAAAAATCCGGTTTTGTCTCAAAAAAATGTAGAAAAACCGCAAATCCAGTGGCGGGAAGTCGAATTTTTGCAGAAAAAACAATAAAAAGTGCTTTGGGATTTTTATCGAAGCTGATCAGTTTGAAATTTTTGATGAATTTTGCAAGTTTTTAGCTTTGGGGGTGGTTTTGAAATAAAAAGAGGTAATGTTTCGATACAGGTACCCCAAGTGAAATCGAAAGAAAGCTAAAAAACATTTGGTTCTATAATTATAATAATTATTTTTTGATTGCTGTTTCAATAGTTTAAAGCGGTTTTTAACTTTAATTTGACTTTTTACTTTACTGAACTGAAAACATTTACTTTTATTATGTTCTCAATAGTAAAACTGACTGTTTGTTATTTTTTATTTTATTTATTATTTTCTGTGGAGCAAAAGAATTAATTTTTTTATTTAAAATGGCGCGAAACAGCTGATTTAAATCGGCGAAAAAAGAAGAAGAGCGGACGCAACAGCTGTATGTATTTTGGCTTTTTTCGGCTATTTAAAAAAAAGCCAGATCTGCAAATTTAACAGAAATTTTATTATTTTTCAAGAATTGCGGGCTTTTAACAGAGAAATGTTAAGCCTCTGTTAGAAAAATGTTAAAAACAACAACAAAATCGCGGCTGAAAATTCCAGGAAAAAATGCCGTTGTTCGTTTTCAATTTTGCGATTTTTTCAAACATTCGTTTTTTTTGATGCAGTTCGATTCGAAATAGCATAAAATGGCATGTGAGTAAAAAAAGTTGTTCTAGAGAGCCGCTAGTTTAGTGGCAAATAAGCAAAAACCGAAGTTACCGAAGGACATGCGTTCACAAACAGCAAAATTAAAGCGTAAAAGAGGGTGATTTTAAGTCTTTGGACAAAAATCAAAATTAGATAATGAAATTTCCTATTCATACATTATTCATTTTATTTCAAGATCCACCCCCAAAACCTTAAAATTCCGCAAAATAGATCAAAAATGGCCAAATCGTCAAAAACTGTTAACTACGATCAGCTGATTAAAAAACTAGCTATTTTCTGTCTTTTTTCTGTTAATTCTGAAGCTGTTTATTTTGACTGTAATCGCCCTGTTGGAGCGCTACAAACATTTAAAGCGCCATCTATGCATTTCGGTTGGCAACATGATGTTTCGAGATGACGTCGGCACCATCTTTTTGGCTGCTTTTTCGAAAATCGAATAAATCATTCTGGGTTTGGTTCAAAAAATGGAGAAAAATTTCAGAACCAGTGGCGGAGGTTGACTTTTTTGTAGGAATACTTGTTAAAAACAATAATTTTTTGATTAATTAAAATTATTTTAAATAGCGATCCAACGCGATTCAAAAGTTTCGAAAGAGTTAATTTATTTGGCAGTAATCGCCCTGTTGGCGAGCAAGAAAAATTTAAAGCGCCACCTATGTATTTAAGTTGGCGCAATACCGCCTTACCTGATTACGCACAAATGTTTGCAAAATGTTACAACAAATTCAATTCGATATCTCCACTTTTAGCAAAGTTTTCTACCAAAGGCAGGAAATGCGAATTCGACAAACCACACTTAGCAAATACAAAAACCACATCGCTGTAAACAGCCAAGTCAAAGTTACGTATGCGAATGCAAACAGCACAGTTGCCCCCAAACTGTAATACAAGCACAGTGCTTCTAAAGTTAAGTACGTACTTTAAAACAGCTTGCAGCCAACTTCACGTGAGCAAAAGCTTGCGTAAGTTCGAAACTGAGCGCTGCCAACTCAGCTCAAATATGTTTGGCGCGACATAAAATTTAAAAATTCAAATTCAAAATAGACTTACCATCTAGTTTGTCCAGACGCTTATCAAGGTTTAAGCATTTTGACATTAGCTTCTCCACCAACAAGGGATTCGCCGAGGCACTGGTCACAGTCACAAAACGTGACTCCTCCGGCGTGCAATCTCCATTGCTGTTGTTATTGTTGATTAGATCGCATGGAAGCAGGAAACCTACAGAAAATTGATAAATGCAAAATTCTCGCTTAGTTAAAACAAATACACACAATTTGTATAACTTACCCGATCGCTTAATCGAAGCGGACGCAACTGCCGCTGAGCTGGACCCAAAAGCGAGCAGCGCCTGGCCGCTGTCAGCTAAACTGGCGCCCACAGAGTCGACCAGACCCTGGACGCTCAGTTGGGCATTCTCTTTGGCTAGCAGATCATCGCTGGTGACAGCGGCGCAGGTGACGCTGGCAAAGTCGTCGTCGCCGATGACATTGTTGTTGTTCTCCTCCTAGGAAATATAGAAAGCATAGAACAAAAAGGCAAAAGCAGAAGTTTGTGTTGTTGTTGTTGTTGTTGTTAGGGAAGAAAAGAGCAAAGGAAATCAAATTATAAATGGTAAACAATTCAATTAAATTGCTCTTAACATAAAGTCCTGCGTTTAATGAGTTAAGCATTCTCTCTGGTTATGTAAGTATGTATATGCATGTATGTATGTAAGTGTATATGTATTTAAACTTGTCTGTGTTCTTGGCGCATGTACATTTTCGACTTTGACCTCAACGGTCGCCAAATCGGACAGCAGGCTCTCGATCTCAAAGCTGCTCGCAGAGAGCGACCGAAAAAGCTCATCGGAGGAATCGCTGCCACAGAGAGGCTCCACCACCACATTCACATTGCGCGCTGCTGAGCCGCTCAGTTCCTGGTTGCCCGCTGTCAGCTGCTGCTGCTGCTGCGGATGCTGCTGCTGTTGTTGTTGATGCTGCTGTTGTTGATGCTGCTGTTGTGGTTGATGCTGATGTTGTTGTTGAAGTTGTTGTAAGGCGCTGTTTGTTCCAACTGTTTGAACCGTAGGATGAATGTTCTCAGCATTGACTGTGGAATCATCCTGCAATGAGATCGTGATTAAGAAAGAGAGAGGAGTAAGTGGGAAATATTGAGTATTAAAAGAAGAGCTTTTGAAGTAATAAAAAGCTATCCATTGCAACAATGTAATCTTGTTTTTGCCACTATCGATTGTTTTTCTACCCTAAATTGAAAGAGACGTTTCCGATCCCAATATTGATAAGCATAAAAGGTCTATCCGTCTGGTTCCATGCGAACAGTGTCTCAGTTTTAAAACTATCTTCTTGGTATAGATGCATATTCATTGTTGCAGGCAGTACATGTTTTGTTGGAACTGGCCGTATTGCACCACTTGAACATGTACATAGTTGTCATAGGAACTTTTGGTCAACAATTTTGATTTTCAATACAACTCAATTAAACTTTGATAATCTGAATTTTAGGAGAAACATACCTTAAAGCTGCCATTGAATTTAACGCTTGCAAAATGATTTGTATGAAACACTTTCCTATTTTTCTCTCAGAGTTTTAGTATGTGCCTGTTTGCTAGTCAAATTTTATCAAAATCTGATACCTGTATTTTAAAGCTGTGATAGGAACAATCTATTGAACAATAAGCTTTGATAAACAATTTTTCTGTTTATACAGATATCACTTAACGTTACGAGATGGGTTATGATTTCGAGAAATGAAAGAGGGGGGAGATCCGTGAATGATTCCGAAATTCTTGTGGGTCTCTAAAACTTTCAGAAATTGTTTGTAGGAGCTTGTAAAGGTATGATAACTCTTTGAAGACAGCGCTATTGTTTGATCAATTTGATCGAAATTGGGCGACCATATTTTATAGCTGTTATAGAAACAATAGATTGAAAATTAGGTTTTTATATGAGAATCTTTTGTGCAAAGGTATATCTTCGGGTATATAAATATTTACTTATATGTAAATTGGACTGATAAAGTTTCGATAGTATTCCTGCATAAATTGAAATATCGAACTCACCGTTATGCATTGTGCCAAGTCTAAACCACCAACTAGACGACCATCGTTATCCGGACACCAGAGCAGTGCGTCATCGATAAATGGCATCGCTGATAGGGCAAAGCCTGCACTGCAAATACTGTTAACTGCCAGCGTGTAGCCGTTTCCTGATGCCCCCTTCACTTGAAAATATGTTTAAAGCAGGTGGGGGGTAGGGGGGTTATTTATATTTTTGTATTTTGTAAGTTATTAAAATTTTGGGTTTTTATTTAAGTTTTTGCTTGTATTTTTTTTGATTTGTTGTAAATTATTTACTTATCACACGTTATTTTCACTTTGTTTTTCTTTTTTTCAGCTTGAACCAAATTTAAATTTTATTATATATTTTATACAAATTTGTAGGCACTTTTTTAAGACGGTTTTGGTTTGGTTTCCGATTTGTCACACGTAAAGTTTCTATATATTTAAATGATTTTGATTTTGTTTTAGTTTATAGTCTTTTGTTTGATTTGGACGATTGTCGTTTAACCAAAAAAATAAAAAATAAGACCACTTTTCAAATTCGATTATTTACTTTGCGTACATATATCGTTTATACTAAATATATACTAAGTATATCAGTTTAGTTTTATTATTATTATTTTGGCTTAAAATTTGTTAACAGATTTGGATTTTTCCGTATTCAGTTTAAGGTCTGCAATAAAAAAGGAAACATATATTAATAAAATTAATTAAATTTTTGTTTTTAATGAAGTTCTAAGGAGTTACTCCCACAGCACAATATTTCAAATTCAAACTACAAAATCTTATAAAAACAATCCTAAAATATAATCTCTTTTCAGTTAATATAATTTCACAAGTCAATAATTAATAAAAATTATTATTTTTAATAACATACTTGAAGCATTTATTGTGACTGAAGCAAAAGATAAAACAAAAAACCCAAAGCGAATTAGGATGATGATGAGGATGATGATGGGGTTGAAGTATATAAATGTGAGATATGATGGAAGATTGAAGATCGTCACATTTCATTGTTTTGTATATATTTTGTGCATGTTTCATTTCCGGTAATAAAATAAAAAATTTTCTTTTGAATCAAAGTTAATTTTGTTTAAGTTCAATAACATTTGAAATTGCGAATTACAACATAAGACACGACAACAACAACAACAACTGTGCCCTGCAAAATGAGTTGTTGGTAAGGGGAAAAGGGGGGTTTAAATGTGCAGCAGCTGCATGAAAATTGCAAAAAAAGAAAGAAAGACTATATAAAACACAACAAAAACAAAAAGTTGCAACAAATTTTTGCCAGAAAAACACAAACAATAATAACAATAAAAAAAAAAAACAAGCAGCAGCCGCCGCAGCAGCAGCAAAAACAACTTTGGTAAAATGTTTTTTACATAACATGTTATTGAACTGCATGCAAAGCAACAGCAACAATAACAACAACAAGTTAAACTGCTGCTGTTGTTGCTGCTGCTGCTGCATTTCGCTCTCTCTAAGCTGCCAAATCCACTGCAAGTGAAAGTCTGGCAACAACAACAACTGCAACTTGCGCTCATAGCGCAAAAAGTTCGTTAACATTGAACTACGACGGCGACGGCAGCAGCAACTGCAGCAGCAGCAGTGGCTTTTGCGACGTCGCGACGGCTGACAAAAGCTAAAAGCTTTTATACAACAACAATGAGCCAGGCGCGAGAGAGATAGAGAGAGGGAGAGAAAGAGAGTAAGAGTACATTGAACAGCAACAACCACAATAATCGGCATTACAGCATTGCGCTGCCTGGCACTAGACGCCGCTGCTAACGTCGCTGCAAGCGTTGGCTGGCAGTTGCGCCTGCGCTGGTTTTTCCATTGCATGCCAGTTTGTAGTTTGTTGTTATTGTTGCTATTGCAGTTGTTGTTGTTGTTGTTGTTGTTGTTGTTATTATTGTTGTTGTTGGTGATGCGCATGCGGCGCGCGGAAAACTCGTTTTCCATTATTCAATACAAGCAGCAGCGGCAGCAGCTGGCGCGTCGGCTATTCACTTTTCTGCTGCAAGTTCATAGAAGAAAACTTGAAAGAAAAGCCAAGAGAAAAACAGCAACGATACAAACAACAACAACAATAACAAAGGCGTTCCTTTCGCTTGCATTTGAAATTGCTACAGTTGTTGTTGTTTTGTGGCGCCATAGTTGGCATCTTCTGCTGCTGCCTAATGCCCAATGATTACAAGATGTCGACGTTTATGCAAAATATTGCCTTTGCTTTAGTCTAATAACACAGCCACGGTGCGTATACACAATCTTTGATTAGACACCACAGCCAGCGACTGATTAGCTACTCCATAGTACATAGCTGCAAGCTACGTGCACTTCCTGGTGCCGCTGCACTTGGCTAATATTCTGGAAATGGGTGCGGCTCAAATGTACATGCGATATTTGAAGACAGCAAAAGATACAACACAAGTAAAAGTGTTCTAGCCTGGAGTGGGATATTTGAAAACATCAGAATCAAAACTTTAATATACATATCAATTCATCAATGTCTAATCTTTTTGAAATTTGTAGAATATACAGATCTTTACTAATTTAAGGGAGAAAGCGATTTATACCTACCTAACAACATTTTTATTTTAGGGAATGAGTAAAACTTAAATGTCAAATTGACTTGACAGGAGGGAAATCGTATAATTTTGACAAATATATAGGCATTGGATATCTTGGGAAAACATTTTCTTTATTGAGCTAGGAACTATACAAGTCAACATATTGACTCCCTGTTCCCATTAAAATGGGAAAAAGGGAGTTAAAAAGTATTGCAAATGTGTGTAACAGGCAGAAGGAGGCAATTCCGACCATATAAACTATATATATTCTTGATCAGGATCAACAGCCGAGACGAACTAGCCATGTCCGTCTGTCCGTATGAACACAAAGATCTCGGAGACTATAAGAGCTAGAGACACCAAACTTGGCATCCAGGTTCCTGTATACCGTACGCAGATCAAGTTTATTTCAAATTTCGGATGCACCCCCCCGCCATTACGCAAATCGCAAAAAACTCCCACAGCCACAATTTTAAAGATAAAGCTTTGATTATTGGTACACATATATGTTGCATCAATGTTGATCAGCTGTGTAAATTTCTACACGATCGGATAAATAGCACCAAAGTTACGGAAGAATCTATTACCTCCGTCTCAGCTGGCAGAATCAACAGTTTGACAGGAACTTTACGAGTTAAGTGAACTGCTTGAAATGCAAGTTGGGAGCAGTTAGTCTCGTGGTCGGGCACACTCGACTACAGCATTCTTAAGTGTTATATTTTGAGGAAGTGAGGGACTAAAATCTTAAATGCCAAATATACTAAACATGTTCAAAAAAAGTTTGATTTTCAGTAGATATTGGTATTGGATATCTTGGGAAAAGAATTTTTTGAATCTTATATACTTAATTCTATAAAAGAAAATGGTACGATAACTTACCTCTGATATATGTATTTGTATATATATTTTGTATTGGGTTTCCATAACGTGTTGTAAATATTGATGCACGCTTTGTCCGCCTAAAATTATTGCTGAATGGGTTTGTTACTAATATAAATATATATGTATATATATATATATATATATATATGTGTGTTTTATTTAGATAACTTTTTTGTTGTTGTTTTATTGTGTATAAAACTACAATTTTGTATTATTATTATTATCCACAAGGCAGTGTAAAGTTGTCCAAAAATGTGATTGCTTATTTGCGTAGCTTGTTAAAGTTTTAGTTGTTGCTTTAATTGTTAAGTCTTGTTTGTGGCACGTTTCCCGGCGTGCCACTTGTAGCAGTTGTTGTTGTTGTTGGTGTCTCGATCGTTGGTAGAGTAGAAGTAGCAGGAGTAGGGAGCGTTGCCAACTTTGATCGAGGTGGAAGAAGAAGTCTTTGTTTGGCGTCGTTCTTTCTGTTTCTGTTTTTGTTTTATTTTACAACGTATACGATAGATATACAAGTATAAACTTTTATTGTCATTAGCAACATGGCTGACATTGACCAAATTTGCATGTGTTCCCAGTTTTCTGCTTTGGGCACGCATTTATGGTGTTTGAACGTGCGCTGAGGCATTTAGGAAGGGGCCCACGGGGCCAGAGGCGCGTACCGTCCCCCGTTGGAGCCGGTAAACGGCTAACCAATGCAATTCCCTCAATCAGTTGTGGCTACTCAACGGCGGTCTCTGCAAAAGAATTGACGAATAAAAAATGGAAACTAATCAATAAAAATATGATTAAAACTTGAATGTGCTGCATATTTAACGAGTAAAATAACAAAACTTAACATATTCAAAACTGTCAAAAGCGAGAGACATTGAGAACTGGTTGGAAACATAGTATGACAAGCGATTGTTTGACGTACTTGCTAACATACACATTAGTACAATACATACATATATGTAATATTTAGGTGCGTTATTTTTTATACACGATATAGATAACGTGTGCTCGAACTCAATCTCCTTTTTTGGTAAAGTTGTAGAGCATATTACAATTTTGTCAGGAAATGCGTTACGCATTAAAGAAGAAGTTTCCGACCCTATAAGATAACTGAATCGAACCAGCCATGTCCGACTGTCCGTCCGCTTATATGTGATATAGTTTCTCAGTTTTAAAGCTATCTTGATGAAACAGAAAATATTTTTGATTTTTAGCATTATCTAAAAATATTTAAAAAATGTATTGAAATCTGACCACTATAGCATATAGCTGCCATAGGAACACTCAGTTAAAATATAAGTTTTTGAATGAAAAACTTGTTTGTTTCTCAAGTTTTCTTAACTAAACTCCTATTCTAAATTTCAGTACGTGCTGACCAAGTTTTATCAAAATTTGATGACTATATTTTTAAGCTACCATAGGAACAATCTGTTGAAAAACGAGTTTTTGTATGAAAATATTTTAAACCAACTAGCTAGATCTCAATTTTATAATGTTCCACGCTTGCTCACTAAGTTTAATCAAAATCGGACTACTCTATTTTGTAGCTTTCATGGTGGAAACTATTTTTACTCCCTGTTCCCATTAAAAATGGGAAAAAGGGAGTTATAAAGTACTGCAAATGTGTGTAACAGACAGAAGGAGGTATTTCCGACTATATAAACTATATATATTCTTGATCAGGATCAACAGCCGAGTCGAACTAGCCATGTCCATCTGTCTGTCTGTCTGTCCGTCTGTCTGTCTGTCCGTCTGTCTGTCCGTCTGTCTGTCTGTCCGTCTGTCTGTATGAATGCACAGATCTCAGAAACTATAAGAGCTAGAGACACCAAACTTGGTATGCAGGTTCCTGTATACCATACGCAGATCAAGTTTATTTAAACTTTCTGATGCACACCCCCGCACCATCCAAATCGCAAAAAACTCCCACAGCCACAATTTTAAAGATAAAGCTTTGATTTTTGGTACACATATATGTTGCATCAATGTTGATCAGCTGTATAAATTTCAACACGATAGGATAAATAGCACCAAAGTTACGAAAGAATCTATTACCTCCGTCTCAGCTGGCAGAATCAACAGTTTGACAGGCACTTTACGAGTTAAGTGAACTGCTTGCTTGTGTTGCCGCTGAACTGCTTGAAATGCAAGTTGGGAGCAAGGTGTGTCGTATTCGGGCATACTCGACTAGAGCATTCTTACTTGTTTTATATGCAAATCTGTTCTACTGTGCATAGTATATCTTCAGCACACCGAAGATGACTTTTCTTTCTTGTTCATGATCATGCTAAATCTGCCTAATCTATCTTTATCTGCATTGTAAGTCAAGCAGAATTTACTATCTAAAAACTATGCTCTATTTTTGTAGAGTTAACTAAACTGAGTCTAGAATTTGAAGATGATTTAAGCAACTTATGCATACTTGTGCGCATATGTATGTTTGTACAGTACATACATACAAATACAAGTAAGAACGTTGCAGTCGGATGCACCCGACTGCGATATACTCTTTTTTTCGCCTCTTTGCGGAGTCAGTGGGCGTGGCAATTGAATTTCTGCTCAAATCTTTAAAGTTTTGCCATCAATTAAAATTTGGTTGGGCCTGTTCTACAGGTTTGGGAGAAACAAACATTGCTTGATTGCAAGCGCGGGGGTGGGCGTGGCAAAAATATTTTTATCCAATCTATTAAATAGGGCAACAGAATTCAACCTGCAAAATTTGGTGATTCTAGCTAAAGGGGTGGGGGAGATACAGACTTTGCTTATTTGTGGGGGCGGGGGTGGGCGTGGCCGAATTTTTTTTTGCCAGATCAATGATGTGATCAGTAGCCCTTGTGCCAAATTTGGTTACTCTAGCTATAAAACTGTGGAAGATATAGGTTTTTGCGGTTTGTGGGGGAAGGGGTGGGGGTGGGGGGGAGATCTTGACACTTTGTCTGCCTATGGTATATACCAACATGTATACCAAGTTTGGTTGCTCTAGCTTCAAAACTGTGGAAAAAACCTGCGTTCATACAGACAGACGGACAGACGGACGGACAGACGGACATTTCACAAACCCAATATACTCTTTTTTTCCTTTTTTTTCAAAAAAGTTAAAAAAAGAGTATAATAAGCATGCTTTGGAAAGCTTTCTGGTGCAGTTACCGCAACTCGAGAATAAGCTTTTTAGTTAGCAAAGCAGCAGCAAAGCGGCGAGATAAGGTGCGACGAGTTGAGCGAATAGTTGTAGGTGCGTGAGGGAGGGAGGGAGGGGGAGTAGGGGGTTGCTGGCTATGTAGTAGGGTGTGATAGAGCGCCGGCGTCTTTGACTTTGTCTACATTGTTGTTGTTGCTCATTTACTGCGTAAATATGTTTTGTAAGCTTTTTCTCTTATTTTTGCTCTTTCCAATGTTGTTGTTCTTGTTGTTGTTATAGTAGTAGTATACAAAATATATTGTAGTAGCTGTTGTTGCTGGGCATTTGTATTTGCATGCATATTTATATGTATGTATGCATGTGTAGTTGTATGTGGTATGTGTGTATTCGTGATATTATGAATGTTTGTATATGCATCGTGACCTTCTCACACTGTCATGGCTACATATAAAAATTGTATAAATAAAAATAAAAGCTTTCGTTTTATAATTTGTATGCAGCTCCATGCGCATGAGTGTGTGTGTGCATGCGTGAGTAAATCTATGTGCATGTGTGTGTGAAGAACATAGCGACTCGTGCTTAAACGACAACAACAACAACAATTATATTTCATTGAACAAAATATTATTTATGTTCCGCTCAAGATCGCAATTTTGCCAGCTTATATGTTGTTTTTGTTGTTGTTGTTGTTATTGTTGTCTTGCAACATTTGGCGTCATTTTATTCAAATACTTCCGACTTTGTTGGTTAAAAGATAAAGTTGATAGATTACTTTGGATATGACATGATAGAATATAAAGATATGTATGTGGAGTCACAGGTGTTCAGAGCTTGGAATGTACACATAAACATATGTTGTGGATATTTCAAGGTCATTTAGAAGATGTTGTTAACGGTTAACATTAAGCGATAATCTGCTTGAAAAACCAAAGGAAACAGACATAGATACTTATGTATTTATACCCTGTACACGAACTAAGCGGGTATAATAAAGATGTGCAATATTTTGTAATAGTTGCAGGTGAGTTGAAGTTTTTGCTTGGCAACTATGTATCAATGTTTCTATAGATCCCATCGAAACCGCATGACAAAATCAATATGCTTAACGTATTAGTGCCAGTTTTACATTAACTGGGTGGTAGGGTGTTAAAACTTAAAAAAATTGTTTCCAACGTTTTGAAGATAGGGCAAGATTTTACCAATGTCCACTCTCGACTCAGCAAAGAGTGTAAAAAAGAGAATATCGCAGTCGGGAGCATCGGACTGCAAAGTTCTTACTTGTTTGTATATGAAACTACATAAGAGCCCATGGCTTTTAAAAATGTTGTCCGATGTTCAAAATCTTTGCATGTTTAAGCCATCGAGTAACTTCCAACTCACCTTGATTCTATATTCTAGTTGGGTATTCTCGAGCATTCTTAATTGTTTTTTTCAGTTTGTATACATAATTTGCAGGTTCTGTATTGTAAGGCGTCCTTTAACTAATTAAGCAAACTTTTGTTCGTTGCCAACTATTTAGCACTTAGTCACACAAATCAAATTTATAAAAACATTTTAGCAAGTGGGCAAATTGTAACCTTCCTCGAAATAATTTTTCTCTACTTTTTGTTTGTTTGTTTGTTTGTGTGTAACCGCACAAAAAGCGAAAATTGTTGCATGGCGAGTTGATTTTGCTGTTATTTGTTGTTGGTATTGGTTTTGTTGTTGTTGTTGTTGTCGTAACCTTCTCTTCTGTTCGTTCGATTCAAGTTTAAGGTCGACCCCTCTTGGTCGTCTAGTCTAGATACTAGATCTAGACGACCCTTGAGTTGCTAATGAACACTAATGTGGATTGTAGGGTGTATTGTTGTCGTTGTTGTTTTTGTTTTTGTTGCTGTTGTACCTGTTACAGGTTGCCCGCCCAAGGGCGTAGCTAATATTGCTGTACTTTGTAGTTGCACGCATGTTTGTAGCCTATGCCAACACGTATTAAATGATTTAATAGCCAAACTACATATAGGTAGTTTTAGGGAAGGGGGTCTCCAACTAAGTCTCGATATGCTATGTAACTTAACGGTACATGTATTCGAATTAGCAATGCGTAAATTTGTATTAGCTGTAACCAATGCATTGGACGGTGTTACAGACACAGTCTATTTTTTATTGTCTACCAAAACAGCAAGAATTACACACACATGCACATAAGCTAATGAAGGTTAAGTAAAAATAGTAACTATTTAACGTACATATTTGAATAGTAGCCCCCTCAGAAGTAAGCATCCTAGTTACCATCAAATAGTCCATACAATCTATAATTATCAGGCTAGAATTCATTCGTTTTATTCTTCAAATTCTAAGTAGTTCATTTAAAATACGTCTTTAAATCAAAAACCTCTTATTAAGTTCAAAGTAGTATCCAAACTTTAAAAAAACGTCCTTAATGTACAAATTTTGCACTTTTGTTACTGGTTTGTGTACATAATCCTTGACTATTTCTCTGAGTGTATAATTGTAATACTTCGTTCTAAAATAGAGAAGGGTATGTTGACTTTGAGAATGGTTGATGTTAACTAATTTTCTTATCACTGATTTGGATGCAGATTCATTATTAGATTTAAATACAGTCCAGAAAATAAGATATTGAATAGATTTAAAGTTGTACTGGCATTATAAAAATAATGCGTAATTATCATCAATATTAACAAGATGCAAATGAACAAAATTGACATTAAGCTTAAATGTTAACAATGAACAAACTCAATGAATGTTAACCTTCAGTTATGTGTATATGTATAATTTACATACATATTTAAGCCAAGAATATGATTCGCTATGGTGTTTTATTTGATAGATGACAATGTACAAAACAAACAAAGAACTGAGCGCAACTTGCATTCTGATAAATTTAATGAAATAACCATAAATTCATATGTTAAATGGAAAATTTATGCACTGCCATAAATAGTGTGATTCAAGCAGCCGAAGAAACAAGACAAGAGGTATAAAACAAATACATATGTACATATGTGTGCACTAAGTATATTAAATTATATTATGCATATAATAGAAAACATAGAAAAGTCTTAAGTGTCGCACAAGTTGCTGACGCGCCTATTGTACTTGTTCTTCTTGTTGTTGTCATTATTGTTATTGTTGTTAAACTGTAAATTCAAAAAAACAAAACAAAATGTATAATACTACATATAAAAACAGAATAGTCAAGCGCTACTAACCTTAGACAAGAACAAAAAGCAAAAGGCAAAAGCAAAAGGCATATCTAACAACAAAATAAATGTATTTATTTATGTACATATATATGTATGTTTCTATGTCTGTATGTCTAGCAGCCAGTGCATGTGTTTGTGTTTGTGTGTGTGTGTGTGTGTGTGTGCGTCTATCTGTGTGAGTTTGTATAAAATACGCAACCTTCAAAAAATCTAACAAAGCAAACTTGTTCAATAGTCATATGCGTATCAGGAAGTCAACATTTCAAGGATTGACTCATTGAAAAGTCGAATGCGACGACGACGACGACGGCAACAACAGAAACAAGTTAGCTACTACACATACACACACAAATGCAAACGTAAATACAACCACACTTGCATTAGACGAACACTTTGAAAAGCACGCCGGCTAAATGCAGTGCAAAAAATATTTACAGTAAAGCACAAACACAAGCACACACAGACGCAGCGCTCTGAGATCACTTGCAGTTGCAGCAGCACTCGCCAGTCGCGACTGCACCCGCCGCAATCTCTCTCACACACACAACAACAGCGTGCTGCGAGCTTTTAGAGCGAGCCAGAGAGCTGCAATGGCGGCTATTTGTGCTGCTGTATTGGTGAGCAGTGCATTTAAGAGCGCACTTTCCAGCGCTGTTCTCTTCGTTTAAGCTCTGACTTCATTCAACGTGCTGCTGCTGTGCTGCTGCATTTTTAAATGAAAAGTGCAAATACCGTAAGATTTGTTTGTGGTTGCTTTTGTTGTCGCGAATGACGATTACGATGTTGATGACGATGCTCCAGCATGCGTGGCGGTACAACAATTTTACTTTTCATTGTGAAATCATTTTATAAATAAAAGTTTTTATGGATGAGGTAATTTTTTTTGCAATGCATTTTTGTGACTTAAAAATGTCAAAGAAGTATGCAAGTTGTTAATAAAGCTATTTTTAACAGGTCATAGATTTATTGATAGTTTCGAAGGATACTTTGATCTCATATTAAATTTGAAGTTTTTTTTATGTATTGTACGTATTCATAGTCATATTTTGAACTTAACTATACTTTGACATTAAAATATGTTAATCTTTTTAATATACATAGTAAAATCTGTGTTTTAGCTTTTGTATACACTATCAATAGGAAAGAGACTATTGAGACCATCTCTTCAAATTGTTAATACGCCACTTTCAGTTTGAACAGGTGTAGCTTGGCCATGCTTAAAGAATCAATATATAGACCTTCAACCTCTGTTTTGGAATCCCAATCCAAAATACATACACATACCATATCTCAGGTTCACTGATCACATTCAAGGCACTAACATAATAACCTATCCCAGAGTCAGGCCTTAACGGCTCCACTTCTGTCAGTCAACGAATTTAATTTCAATAACGCGATAACTTCTTCAAAAAGCAACTGAAAAACAACTTCAATTGAAATTCGTGCCGTCGATCGCATGGAAGGTCGTTGCATTAAAAAGAGTTTAATGACCAAGGAAACTTTTTTGCCGAAATATGAAACAAAAGCTTCAACCCAAAAGCAGCAACAACAGCAACAACAACAATGACGCTGCGTAAGCTGCATCATCAACAACAAAAACAACGGCAGCAAGAACAACAATTCGCAGTCGCAGCAGTGCGCCCACAACTTACGACGCGCACTCGCACTCCGCGCTCCTTTCATGGCAACAACAACAACCACACATTGGAAAGGTCAACGAACAACATTGCTTCCGTCGGTCAAAAGCAGAGTTCACACGTATAGACACTCACACACACACACACACACACGCATACAAATGCATTGTACAGCGGCGCAGCGAAGAGCAACAAAATCCAACGGCAACGGCTGGCAAAATTTTTGTTTTGCTTTTGCTTTCGCGTTGCGTGAAGTGAAATGAGTGCAAAGTGAGTGCGATTGAGAGTGTGAGTGAAAGAGTGAGCAAACGAGTGAGCCACAGTAGCAGCCTTGTGCAGATTGAACCGTCTTTCGGCAATGATTCACACAGCTGAGTAATTAATAATTTATTAATTGTTATATTCACAGTGAGCTATTTTAACGCAGCACGCATTGGCAGGGCCAGGGCAACGCTGCGACGCTACGACGCTTACGCCTACGCGAGCGTCAGCGTCAGCCGCAGCGTAGTCAGGGTTTCATTCACTTTTGTAAACTTAAATAAAAGCGCTGCTGCTGGCGCTGCGTGCGCTGGCGCTGACGCTGCAGCTGCAGCCGACGCGAGATCAACGCACTTTGTGTGTTGATCCCACGAAACAATTTGCCGTTTAATGCACCCCAAAATGCAAAATAAAACAAAACAAACGCAACAACAACAAAATAAATGTGCAGCGAGATGCAATGACTCAAGCAGAAGCGATTTTTTGAGCGCCTTTTTTGTTTGTTTGAGTGCAATTTTATGCATTTTGTATATTTTTTGATTTGCATGGCCAGTTTCACTTTTATTTAAATAATATCTACATGTTTACATGTTTTTTTTGTATGTATGTATGTATGTATGTATGTATATGTATGTAAGCTGCAATTGCAATTATGCTTGCAGTCCAAGCAAGTTTTCATATTGAAAGCAATAATAAAATCAAAATAAAATAAATATTTATTATGGGCAGCTAACGAAAGTTGCAGGCAAAGAAAAGACATTGAACAAATTTCGTTGCCGAAAACAGAAGAGATAAACAAAAAGTACAACAGCAAAAATGACACAACATGGAAATTTGCAAAAGCAAAAAGCAAAAAAAAAAATAAAAACAAACGAAAACCAAAAAATAAAACACAAATTCCTGCCGGGCTGCACAAGACCCAGTGCAGCGGGATCCCAGACAAGACTGAGGCATGAGACGGACGCCCCGGATACAAATACAATGCACTTGGCCAGTGGACAGGCTGGAGCTGAAGCTGTAGCTGGAGTTGAAGTTGGAGCTGAAGCTCTGGTGCTAAACTTGTTTGAAAGTTGCAACTGTCGATGAAGCAACTGCAACAAGAGCAGCGGCAGGAGAAGCAGCAGAGGCGCAGCAGGCGAAGTAACAACATTTTCAATTTTTTGGTAAACTTGAAAAATATAGCGAACATCAATTAAAAATTATAAGAAAATTGAGTTTTAAATTTTAAAAAAATATTAGGAAATAAGAAAGTCAACAAATTAATTTAATTACACTATTCATGCGAGTAATTAAATTAATTTTAGCATTAGTTTTTCTTTCAAATATGAACCAGTTAAAATAGCTCTTCAAAGTGAATTTGAGAGATACAATTAACTTTATACATCTAAACTAAATAAACAAATAAACTAAATAAACTTTGTTTCAAATCATTTTTATCATCATATTTGAATAAAAGTACCATTATAGCAATAATTCCATTAAATTTAAATATCAAGATAATAATTTCATTTTGAAATGAATATCTCTTTGTAATTTGAAAGTTTATAAAATACATTACCGCAAATCATCCTTTTCTCAGCGAAAGTGCCATCTCTCTCCCACTTCCCTCTCTCTCTTTCTCTCAGATAATTTCAATACCGATTGGTATTGCGATGGCAATTCGATAAGCCCAGAAAGGCATTCAAAGCAAAGCCCAAAAATATATTTGCATAGACACGAAAAAAGAAATTAAAAGCGAATGCCAATGCTGCAGGACATAAAACAACGAAATTTCACATTGAATGCAGTGCCGCAAAGCGACGCAAATAAACATCATCAAGAGCAAAGCAACAACAACAACAACAACAGTCCACAAACATTTGAAGATGCCCCGCACCATGAACATTGCCATAAAACTGGCCGAGCCTCAAGCCCCAACCATGCCCATGCCCAACATGCCAGGCAACATTAGAAAACTGCAACAGCAGCAGCAGCACCAGCAGCACCAGCAGCAGCAGCAGCAGAGCCAGCAACAACAAATGAAGCAAATGAACGAGCGCCGTCGACGCGACGTCTCAGTCTCTGTCTCTGCCGCAGCTGCAGTTGCAGCCACAGTCTGCGTCGACGTCGAGTGTATGCATCAAAAAACAGACAGTAAATCTGATTGTTTGGGGTAATTGAACTTTCTTAAGAAATTGCGACATGTACACTTTGAAAAGCTCTGGATTTGCGAGCAGCAGCGTCAGCGTCAGCAGCAGCAGCAAAAGTCGAGACAGCGCAGCAGCAGCAGCAGCGGCGGCAGGCAGAGGCAGCAGCACACAAATGTACGCCAATGACCGAGTTCGGGTGAAAGACCTTCGATAACCATCATCATCATCATTCGCAGAGCACCAACGGCAACATCATTAGCGAGTCCGAGTCGTTCGCAACGTAGTCATTGCACTAGCTGCCAGCAAGTAAGCAAACAACAACAACAAAACAAAAACAAAGCGACAGAGAGATGGAAAGAGAGAGCGAGCGAGCGAGCGCGAGAGAGAGAAACAGAGACAGTTTGTCGTAAGAGCGAAACTGGCAAAGAGTTGGGGCCTGAAATGCAGCAACGCAAATTCATTGAACTAAATTTAGCTGTGTGCGTGTGTGTGTGTGTGTCTGTGTTCCAAAGAGAGCAGCACGCGATGCATCTCAAGCACACGCTCTCGCTCTTCCTCACTTGTTTGCTCTCACTCCAACACATGCACAAACACTAAAACAAAAGCGCGGGAGTTGTTGCTCTTAGTATTGCTATTGCTATTGCATTTTTGCATGTGCATTTGATGTTAGTTTTTATTGTTATTGCATTTGCGATTTCGAGGTGCTAGCAAGACCTCAACTAAGGCTAAACTTGCGCGTGTTGTTGTTGTGTTTGTGTGTGCGATAATAGTACGCTATAGGCGCTGCCGCATTTGGGGGCTATTGAGATAGGCGCGCGATTTGGTCAATGCAGCTCAAACTGTGAAAGCCTTGAGGCCGCATTAAGTTTGGCGCGTGTTACAGTTTGAATAACACTGCGAGTGTGCTGCTAGAACTGTAAGCGGCTTTTTTACAGTTCTAGTGAATGCACATTTATTGATTGTTTCTGATTATTTATATTTGTGCATTGCTTTTTTACATGTAGATACTGTATGTATGTGTGTGTGTGTGTATGTATATTAAATATTGTTCAGTTAATTATTAGTGTATTTTTAGCCCTATTAGCATATTACAGCATTTATGTACATATATATATTTATGAATCAGCATTGACACTAAGAATGAGTGAAAGAGAGGACACCAAAATTTGGGCATGAGCTGAAGTTGAAGTGAATGTACTCGTATTCAGTCAATGCACGCTGACGTTGACGCCAACGCAGCGTCGCTGCGCCGCAGCAAAAGCAATGACACTGATCCTGGCGTTGACCCCAGACGACGCAGGGCCGTTGCCGTTGGTAGCTGGACTGAAACAACAGCAGCAACAACAATAAAAGCGGCCACAAAATTCAGTTTCATTTTCGTTGCTTGATTCTACGCGGCATCGGCTTAGGTAGCCTCCAAGTTGCTGTTAATTATTATGCTTGAAGCTTTTTGGGCAAGGTCATTAAACAAAAAGAAAAAAAAATCAAAAAATCAAAAAAAATTATATTAAAATAAAATAAGAAGAGAGAAAAAAAACAATGCTTCTGTTGCTGTGAGCGGCAACTTCTACTTTACGTTTCTTTATATACCATACATATACATATACAAATACATATTTTAGTTCGGTTCGTTCATTCGGTCTTAATCAAGGTGAGTAACCTTGGCCTTATTTTCGAGCAGCGCACTCTTTGCCATGCGTGAGTGTATGTCAGTGTGTGTGTGTGTGTCTCACGCATTGCCAAAAAAGCTAGCTACGGCGCTCACCGAAAGCGTCGCTCACGAGGGCAACGGCAGGCAAAGGCAAAGGCAAAGGCACAGGCAGAGAGAGAGAGAGGCAACTGTTGCTGCTGGCATTGTGGAAGGTCATGATTTTTTCGGCTGCTTGCTTGCCTGTATGTGTGTATGTGTGCATGTGTGACGTGTGACGCGCAACTGTGTTGGTGTGTGCCTTTATTTGATTCGCTGGGTATTTGGTTTTGCTTTTAGCTTTGCTAAAGCTGAAGCTGTAGTTAAATGAGAATGTTAATGTGAATGTGAATTAGATTCCCTTGCTCGAAACTTAGCTTTAACTTGAGTTTGTGTGATTTGAGCTGCCGTCATCTTCATCGACTTGTGCAGAATAAATTTGAAGCTTTTGAATTCAAGATCGTAATATGAAGTTCAATTGAAGGAACAAGTTCAATCATTAAAGTGTTGCTGTTTGTTTGATTCCCTTGAGTTCCCCGTCTACATACACATTTTCGTTCGTTAGTAATTAAAATGCAAATGTTAGCAAAAATAGTAACATAAAATATATGGAAATTTTTATTTGAGCATGCTCTACATTTAACAATGTTTTTTTTTTAATGATCTCCATCTTTTAAAACAAGGGATATACATACACATGTTATAGTTTGGAACGTTTTACGTTTTAACATCTCAAAGATAACCCAAACTTGTTATAAATAAACACTGCCAAAAAGGTTTGCAATAAGAATTTAAATTAATTATACGATAAACGAACTCAAGCAGAACAGACAAGCTTGATGATGTGATGTGAATGTGCATTTTGGGGGAAATTGTTTTGAAGGATTAATTAGAAGGTATACGAAAACATAAACTTAGTTTCTTTAAAGTATAATTTTTGTAATACGAAAATATACATAAATAATATGACTTTAAGTTCTAAAAGGCGCGCGAAGACTCCAAAGTACCAACAAAAAATTACGTATACGTCATGTAAGTTTCTATCAACGAAATCTTGAGCCCGTTTCAAATATGTTTCACATGTATAATCATGAGTCATAATGAACGATTCCGATCAATTCCAACTGGTACTTTAATAATGCCGCTTGTACAGAACGAAGTTACTTATTTTTATGAAATATGTGTAGAGAAAGTAGACTGATCGGAAAAGTGGTGTTGTCAGTTCGGAACAGAAAATGAATTTCTATTCCGTCACAAACCACAAATTTATTGTACCTTGAATTTGAAAATTATCCCGCAGTTCGCGAATCCCGTCCGCATTTCTTATTTCATTAAAAATGGATGTAAATTTTGTTTTTAAATATTTCACATTATTGACATTTATTTGTAGTTTCACCCACAGACTTGTTCTATAACAAAAAACAAATGTTATAACCTAGAATATTCTACAAGGCCAAAATACAAACAGAAAAAATCCTGAGGGATGCCCGTCTCTAAAACTGGGTAGCTCCTACTTGAATATTTTCTAACTACTTGATTAAGAAAGAAACTGTACAAATGTATGTATGTAAATATATATGTATGTAATGTATGTCTCTCAAGCATACATAATCAAGAGCTGAGCTGAGACACGCCACGGCTTGCACTTGGCCTTGGCGAGCACCGCTTCGTGGTCACCTTGAACCTCAATGTGCCGAATGTTGTGTTGTGTTGTTGTGGGGGCAGCAGCAGCCGCAGCAGCAGCTTAAAAAAAAACAACAAAAAAACGAAAACGAAACTAAAACTGAAACTGATGCAGAGTTAGCGTTGAGTTGGCAGTATGTGCTTTTAGCTGGATTTTCTCGTTCATGTTATGTTGAACTTGTCCCAAGCAACAGAGCAACAGAGCTACAAACAAAGCAACATGCTGCTTAAAACAATAACAATAACAGAACGTACTGGTAACCGAAAATTAGCGGTCGCAGACCTACAAAAACAAAACGTGACTTAAGGCTAAACACTAGATATTAAACGAGTGTATGTGTGTATGTGTATCTGAGCCACAACTTTGACTTTATGCGTCTGCGACGACTTTTGGTATTGAAAAGATACATAAAGATGTATGTACAAAAGAAATATTTAGAACTAGTTTTCGTATGCACGATACATCTGCCTCGGGGGGCCTGAAGAATCCAAGGTCGAAAGCTTCTAACCCTAAATCCAACTGTTTTGCTTTACACTTGACGCATACATGCATACATACGTATACGTTATATTTTCTAAGGTTGCGCTTTATCAAGCATACGCAGCGCTGTACGCTTATCAGTTACAGAACTTAACGCTTCAACAAATATTGCCCAAAAAACAGGCCTTAGCCTGACGCAGCTGTTTCTGTGTGTGTGTGTGTGTGTGTTTGTGTGTATGCGTTTATCAACTATCTATCGGTGAATTGGCAGTCAAGTGGTTTAACTGACATTTTTATAAACAAATATTTAAATAATCATTTATCAACATTAATGGCAAGCGCTGAGTTAAAGCTGCAGAGTCTGAATAATTAAAACATAAAACTTTGCATTTCTTATATTTTAATACATACATTAGTACATAAGTAGAATGTACATCGTACAAACATATATGTACATATATTCATATATACCAGTCTGCATAGTCCGCTGCAAGCTGGTTTTTTGTCAAAATATATTATTTCTTAAGTGAAAAAACTATTTTATATATTATTAGTCCTGTTCCCATTACCGATTCCAATCAAAACATTCGAAATCGGAATTATTAGCAGTTCGGAATTCAGAATAAAAATGGGAAAAAGGGAGTTATAAAGTAATGCAAATGTGTGTAACAGACAGAAGGAGGCATTTCCGACTACATAAACTATATATATTCTTGATCAGGATCAACAGCCGAGACGAACTAGCCATGTCCGTCTGTCTGTCCGTCTGTCCGTATGAACACACAGATCTCAGAGACTATAAGAGCTAGAGACACCAAACTTGGCATGAAGGTTCGTGTATACCATACGCAGATCAAGTTTTTTTCAAATTTCGGATACACCCCCCCGCACCCCCGCAAATCGCAAAAGACTCCCACAGCCACAATTTTAAAGATAAAGCTTTAATTTTTGGTACGCATGTATGCTTAATCAATGTCTTTCGGATGTGTAAATTTCAACACGATCGGATAAATAGCACAAAAGTTATAGAAGAATCTATTACGTCCGTCTCAGTTGGCAGCAACAACAGTTTGACAAGCAGTTTACGAGTTAAGTGCACTGCTTGCTTGTGTTACGCCCGTCTCAGCTGGCAGCAACAACAGTTTGACAAGCAGTTTACGAGTTAAGTGCACTGCTTGCTTGTGTTGCCGCTGAACTGCTTGAAATGCAAGTTGGGAGCAGGGAGTCTCTTAGTCGGGCACACTCGACTAGAGTATTCTTACTTGTTTTAAAATATGATACAAATAACTTCCAGCTTTCCAATTTCTTTACAACGCGAATGCAATTTAGTGCAATCTGAATGTTCATTTTCGAAACGAAATACAACAACAACAGGAATAGTAACGAATACGCGCACAAATACAATTGCAAAATGTATAAAACAATTGCATAGTATTCAAATGTATGTACATATGTATGTATGTTTGTGTGTATGCAACTGTAGCCGACATCGGCGGCAACATGTTTAGTATATATTTTGAATGGTTGCGCTTTATATTGGCCTCCGAATGTGTCTAGCTTCAATAGCAGGCCAGGGTCATGCGACACCGGGGAGGAAAACTTACGCCAACTGACGCGAGGCACACACACAGCCACGCTACACTTACACTTATATGCATGTGTGTGTCCGTTATCGGAAGAAAACGCCAAAAGCTTTACAACAAGCATGTTTGCAAACACACACACACGCACTCACACATGAACAGAGGCAGAGACTCAAGCGCGCAAATAAATACAAAGGCAGCGACGAATGCGCGCTCGCGTTCATTGCCTTTGCAAAAGTTTAGATCTCTCACTCTCTCTCTCTCGCGATATCTCTCTCGCTAACTTATGTTCACACGGCATTAGAAGAGGCAACAATAACAAAAGAACAACAGCCATATGCAAAATGATGCGTCTGCTGCTAATTGATTGAATATAGGAAAGCAAATGGGCGATGAAGCCGAAGAACACAACACAACAAAGAATAAGAACATAAGCTCAACAGGAGAGTGCTGCCTTATCGGCCAACAACAACAACAACAACAACTACAACAACAACAACAACAAGCGGCACAGCACTCTCAAAGCAAGTCTCATTTGATTTTTGATGAACTTTGTTGCTTTGGTTTTTGCTTTGTGTCGTTTTTTTGTTAATGTATAGGGAGGTTTGGGGAATGCCCAACACAGATTGTGAGGTTGGTCAGTGTTATTTTTTTTTTTGGGGCTACAATTTGCTTGTGATGTGTCAGAGCGCTGTGCACGTGAGTGTAATGACCTTTAAAGGAAATAACTTAAATGCAATACATTTTGAACAAAAATAAATATCAATTGGAAATAAATATCAATTGAATAATATACAATTATTATTCAGAACTAATTTCTTAAAAAGCGTTGCAATTGTATTTAAACTTGTTTCAAGCTCTGCAAATAGTTCAATGGTACATTTTATTGTTTCGAAAAGAAGAATGTCGTTCAATATGAATATACAAAATGGTCTGTTTAGTCAATAAACTGATTTGATATGCACTGAGACGCTTGATCTCGGCTTGAAATGATAATTTATAAGCTTGTCACTAACGTGTGTCGAAGGTCGTAGCCATCATTTGAATTGGCAATCTTTGATTTTTTCGCCTCGATTAAGCATAAGGCAAAAACCAAAACTTAATCAATATATTCATATAAGCATAAATAATACAAATAAATTTGTGCTGTTGTTAGCAATTTTTTTTATTATTATTTTGGCGAGTGTTGCTTCTTTTGTCTCAAATTTTAATTATTGGTAAATTGTAGTATTGAAGCCAAAAAGTGGGACATTGCTCTGGCTTTAAAGTTTAAGCCCCAACAATCAACCGAAGAGCTGTAATTCGAGAAGCGTTCAAGAAAACCCAATACGAAACACTCTAGATATGAACTGCAGAAACAAAAGCAATCTAAAAAAAAATAGTACATACATGTATGAGCTTCTTGCAAAATGGTAATTCGGCAAATTCGAGAAAACAAATGAATCATCGTTATATGTAAGAAGAAAAAATAAGGAAATTTTTTAAAAGTTTCACGTCTTTTAATATTAATAAGCGAATTTTGGATTATCTCAAAGTTACAAGTTTAAAAAAACTTTAAGTTTTTTAAGCTTTACTTTCAAATACTTGTGTCCAATAACTTAAGGAAATTTAAAGATAATTCCCAATAACGCTGAATAGTTCTATTACAAACCAGTGATGAATCATTTCTTTCACCATTTCAAATACATACATGTTCATTGTACATATATTTTTGTATCTTAGTATATATCTTAGTATAAACATCAGGAAATATTTTCCTCAACTTTC
This sequence comes from Hirtodrosophila cameraria, assembly GCA_949708635.1. NCBI lineage: Eukaryota > Metazoa > Arthropoda > Insecta > Diptera > Drosophilidae > Hirtodrosophila > Hirtodrosophila cameraria. The sequence goes on along the minus strand of OX453091.1, from coordinate 2,910,677 downwards.
ATGCACATACATATAGTATATATGTAAGTATGTGAGCATAGAAAGCTTTTTGTGTTTGCCTCTTTTGATATTTGCTTCCTGCATTTTTGCACCTTTGTTTTTCAAATGCAACTCCGCAATTTCAATAATTGCGAATGCAACTCTTGATTTTAAAAAAATCAATAGAATACAAACATCTCTTGAAATATTCCAACGTTGCACGCTGCGTATGCGCAATATGCGAGAGTTGTATCCAAACGAAATTGTTTCTTACCATTTGAAGCAAAAGTAATCCAATTTGGCGTATATCCATTTTGTTTCCAGCGAGTAAAAATGATGTGTGAATTTTGATTAGCGTTTCGGTTTCGATTTTGATGTATTATAGTAAAAACAGTTGCACTTGATGCAGCTTAAAATGGCTGCTGTCTGGCAAATATTTGCATAAAAACTATTGTAAATAAGTATGTATGTATGTACATATGTGCATTTTACAATCTACATTTAACACTTTGAGGCACTGTGGGACTGCTGGGCAGTGGGTGGAAGTCGGGACGTCAATATCAATATGTATATCAACATTAAGCTTAACAAACGTTGTCAAAATACAATTACACAAGACTTTTGCAATTTGCGTGGCATTTTGGCAGTGAACTCAGATACAGATGCTGATTCTGATTCAGATTCAACTATATAACACTCACACACACTATGCGAAATACTTTTTGTTTCACTTGTAACGCATTTTGTTGTTGTTGTTGTTGTATATATTTTTGATTTGATATTGGAAATGGTAGTTTCGAAAAAACGAGAATGCGGTTGCCCGGCTGTCTGTCAGTCTTGCTGGAGCAAATTGATTTCGAGTAATTAGTGACGCGTCGGCGTGTGGGGGAAAAAAGGGGGGTCAGCGACGCGCGCGTTAACGCTGCAGTTACAATTACGTTTGGCAATTGATTTTGCTTTTTGTTTGGGGCGAAGGTTTTTATATTTGTAGCTGCTGATCGACTGTGTTGCCCAGTTCGGAATTTTGCGACCGTCCGTTACAGCAGGCAGTTGAAGACTAAACGCAAATGAACGCGTTATTTTTGCACACAGCAGTGCACTGAGTCACACACACACACACACAGATACTCGCACACACACACATTCGGACGCACACAAGCATTGACAGTGGCAGAGACACGCGCGCGGCCGCTCAAGTTCATGCTCTGAACTTCAATGCTCAGTTACCTTCATGCACGTCGTTGCGCTAGTGTGAGGGAGCGCACATCGAGCGTATGAGAGGCAGCAAGAGAGTGAGGGAGAGTAAGAGAGTGACACATGTTGGGGCTTTTGTTGTTAAGAGTGCTCGCGTTTCGTTACCGTTGCAATGTTGCAGTTAAGAGAAAACCGAAAGAGTGCATCAGTGTACAAATCCTTTTAATCGATCTACCATTGAACATAACAAAATGCATCAAAAACTTAATAAACTTAAAACATTGTTGTTATTAATAACTATATGGAAACAAGCGAGCCTGACTGTGAGGCTTTTTACATTTTTGGAAGGATGTACAAATATATGAAAACTTGAACGAAGCTAACTTATGTAGTCTTCAAAGAGGTCGGTATCTTGGGCAAGCCAAACTCATCCGTTTCAATGGTGCTCTGCAAATAATAAATTACAATTATTTTGTTTATTTTAAAAACGTTGCAAATTTGATTTACCTTGCCCGGCTTCACACTGTCGGCACCTGGCTCTCTATCCGGCGCTTCAGGCGCCTTGACAACATCATCTAAGTAGCTGGAATCATCGTCCAAGGCCATTTCATCGCCCAATGCATCGAGTTCAGCCTGCAAATCATCGTCATCCACCTCTGGCATGCCATAGGTGCGACCCATAGCCTCTTGTACCTCATCGGCCTGCTCCAGCATATCGGCCATGTCGTCTTGCATGTCCTGCATTTACAGCATGTTTTGTTTATTTTATAGCTTTAAGACCTGAGCAGAGCAACTTACTTCGATTTGATCAATGTTGATCTTTTTATATTCAGTTTTCATTTGCTTGACTCCATCCTTCATAGCTGCCACTGTGGCCTGAGTATCCTTGAGAGATTGTGCGGCATAGTTGGCCTGTTCCATGTTAAAGGACTGGTTGCGCAGAGATTCGGCTTGTTGCTCATATCTGAAATTTAAAAGACGCAATTATGAAATGGCCACGCCTCTAATTTAACAGCAGTTACGCCTTCTTTTGTTTCAGCACACGCAGCGCCTTTTGTTTTACTGAGTTTTTCGCTGGCCCCTCGCGCATCTTGCTCATTTGTTCACGGTATTTACGTAGTTCTGTCTCCAGTTTCGCAATCTTCTCCTCAATGTTGCTGGCCCGAGCATCAACCTATATGGTAAGCATAAATAACTTAATAATCTTTAGCACATTCTTCACTTTAGTTTCTACTTACGCCCGTAATGCAGTCATTTAGACTTGGACCAGGCTCCTTGGGCTTTCCACGTCCAAAAAGTCGATTCATTTTGTGGATTTACAAAACTTAATTTACAAAATATAAATATTTGTAAATTTGCTGAGCTTTTCTTTTTGTTTGATGACTAATTTTCTGCTTCTTATCTCTTCAATTTGTAAACAGCTGTGTTGGCGTAGCATCGATAAATAGTATATCGTAGTCGAAATGCCGCTACTGGTCGATATCTTTTGGAATTGAGACAGAAGCGCATATTTTGTTTGGCTAAATACAAACGTTTCAGAATGCATTGATTGTCTGTCGCGTTATCCATTGAAAATAGTTCTAATATTGTAAAATCACAAGTATCGATACCTCATGCAGTTAAGCTCGACATAAAGTCCAAAAAGCAACAACAAGTAGTAGCAACACTGAGTAATCGATAATGTTGAGAGCAGCCGTGTGCTGTTATGCCTCTGTTCTCAGTTAGCCAGATGGCGGCTGTTAAATTCAAAATCTTCATTTGGCGCCTAATCGCGCTATTTTAAATAGTTTGGCCGAGTTTTTGATCAAATACTTTTAGAGCACAAAATTGTTTTATTTGGAGCGCTATTTCGATTTTATTACAAATTAATTTGTAGGGCCGATTTTTTCGAACGCGCCCGTTTTTTTTAATAACAGTTTCGTGAAATGTTATTGAACAGCATAGCAGCAAACTGAGAACGGTTTTAACAGCGCAGCAGTACAGTCATGAAATGCAAATCAGCTGTTGCGGTGCTGCCACTCTTTTTTTTGTTAATTTTTATCGCAGCAGCTCGCCGCCGCAGTCGAACAAAAAACATACGCGGGACTCATCCCGCAAGCCCGCAACGGACTGCAAATAAAAAAAAAATGCAAGACGCATTAATTGTTACAACACCAAATTTATAATTGTTGTTTAGTTTTTGAGCAACGAGATAGAGAGAAAAGTAATGTTTATAACATTTAGCAAACAACTGACGAAAACAAATTGTTTTGTTCTTAACCGCTGACAATGAAAGCTGCAAATAATGTGCTAAAAATATACTACATAAAGCAGAAAACCGTGAACTGCGATCTACTAAATAATTACTTTCATGTGCCTGCGTCGGTGTTGATTTAATTAAATCTGCGAAAATTCAATATTTGCGCATGTTCGTTTTTCCTCGTTCGTCGTTTCTCGTTCGTTTGTCGTCCCTTTGACGTCACAGCCTCTGCCAGCTGCTTGGTGACGTAGTTGTAAAACCATGTTGCATTTGGTTATTGCTTCGTTGAATCAGTGAATAATCCAGCTTAATCAGCCAGCATTATGGATAGTTCCATGTACTACAAGGCTTTGCGCGACAGCGTTGCAGTCCAAAACGTTGTCACAGAAGCCGCTGCTTTGGTCAGCAGCAGCAGCACTGCGACGCCAGACGTCGAGGATGGCAGCGTCTCAATGGACAATTTCTATCCGGCTTTAGTTCAGTGCTTTGGCATTATCATCTGTGGGTAAGTTCCGTAAAAACTTTATTTCTGGACAGTTTTTATAAAACGATAAGTTCTTCACCTCCCTGTCCGCCTTCATTCGAACTTTGCGTTTTAAGCCCGAACTTTGCGTTTTTAGCTGATAAGTTATTTGATCCCGAAAAATCATTTTATTAGTAAAACATTTAAGAAATTGACTTCCGCTTAATAATTGCAGCAAAAAATCTCTCTATATATAAAAATATATAATGTTTTAAATAATGAATTTAATTACGATTAGCCATTTCATGACCTTAGAGATGATTTGGAGATAAGTTTTATAAACTAACAAAGTCTACAAACCAGGAACCGTAAATAGCTGTTATGAACTAATTTCGTAAAATACAAATATTTTGGAAGAAATGGCTCTATACATTATTGAAATAAATGAAACTGTTTGTTTTTTAATCGACTTTAAGAATATTACAATTGATTTTTAAAAAAACTGATTGTTTAAAAATAAAAATCAACTATAGAAATCCAATCCTAATCTGTGCAACAAAAAGGGCTTAATGTGTGTCCGCTTTAGGCAGCTTTCACTGTAATTTATTGCAAGTCCCACGCTTTTGACTTTATTGACGCACATATACACACATACACTGTACATGTTTATATATGTATGTATGTATTTATATATGAGTTTCATTTGCGGAGATAGAGTTCATGGTCTTTGTGTTTCTGCATTTGTTGGCTTTGTTTTGGTTTTGAAGCTAATTTGCTTTGTTCCAAATGTTTTTAGACGTTCCCTTAGAGTTCATTATCAAAGATTTCAGCTTCAGGCTAGTTTATTCAATCTGATAGAGCACTTGTTGTTATTGTGTACCGCTCACGCGTTGGTTCAACGACCAGTTTGATTCGGTTTTTGGTACTATTTCGTTTCTAATTTCCGTAGACAATATAATCAGTAAATTTGAATTAATTTTTATGAATTTTATATGATTCTTGCTGCAAATATGTTTGTTACGTTTCAATTTACAACTGTTGCTTAGTACTTTTTTGTGTTTTTCCATTTCATTAATGCATTCAATTTACAGCTTAGTCATCAAAGTCGATGACTTTTTGAATCAATATATTCCGGTGTGGAGAAAACTACAATGAGTTGTTATTTTGCATGCAATTAAATACCGTGGGGAAAACTAACTAACTAACTAGTTCTTATCATTCACTTGTTTAATACTAACTTTATAAAATGTAACCAATTATAAATAAAGTGCAGAGAAGCGTGAAGCGTGAAAATTTCTGTCACTTTTTAAAGTTCCAGTCTAAAAATATTGCAAAATAGCAATTGAAATTATGCAAATAAACAACAATTAGTGTCTAGCTAAATTTGAGTTGCAAAATCTTTACGCCTAATTTCGTAATTGCAATAAGCGAAAGTAAAACGTTTAGAGAGTGCGATAATAACAACAATAATAATAACATAAACAAAAACAAAGCAAAACAACACAACACAACACAACAATGAATTAAATATGACCTTGCTGCAAAATCGATCAACTTTGTTCGATTGATGTAATATGCAGGCGTCTTATGTCTAGCTTAAATGATTGTGTAATCCACAATCAACAAACGGCAAACGACTGACAATGCAATTAGATATGCATATAGTACATACATACATTAGTTTATAATAGTGGCTCAGCTGTTTTAAATGCTGATAGACAATAGACAATTCAATTATCAACTACAACAACTGTTCTATCAAGTTATCATAGACAACAACAATCTAACTGTGTTGTTATTTTGTCAGTTCTGTTTGTAACATCGTAACATCATAACATTCGTAACACATTCGTAACACAAGCGATTTTAATCAATTTACATACATTGTTGTTATTTGATTATGCACACATATAATTTGCTAACTTCGTGATAGTATTTGATACGGCTGAACAATTTTAGCAATGTTATGTGTGCATCACAAAACAAAGGGTTAAGTTAAGAATAGATGTGGTGCAACTTTAGTTTCATGAACCTATGAAATTAGAATCTCAAAAGATCTAAGAAACTGCAAGGAATTCAATTTTGAACGATGAAGATGGATTTGAATATGGGGAAAACTCAACTCAATGATAACTATAATATAGGAGCAGATAAGAATTTTTGAATAGATCTAACAGATTGAATTAGTATTAATATTAATTAATTTAAAATGCATTGAACTATAATCCATATAACTGTATAAATAAGCTTAAAACTAGTTCAAGCTTATACTAGCTCATATTGTAAACTTATGTGTGCGCAGAAGCCACAGATATCATGTTTTTTGAAATAAATGAACATTGCTTTATCTGCACAGCTGTTTATTTTGAACTGCTTCGAGAATTTTGGGTTGTCACGGTAATATTAAAATATGTAGAGCGAAAAACGCTAGCTGTTTAGTTTAATAATACTGTCTCAAGTCCAGCTGTTGCTAATCAAAAGTTCTGAGTCAGCACAGAAATCAACGCTTTAGTTGGGCACGTGACATGAGATCACATGCGTTCTTCAGAGAACAGAGACTTTGGAGACAGTCTATATAAGACATACATAAGTACATTTCTCTGGAAAACCATTTGAAAACACTTGTAGAACAAGCAAATTATAATAAATTTTATTTTGCATTCAGATGCGATTAACCAATACATTTTGTTTTCAAAGTCTACACAATTGTTTTTGTTTTAATAATGAGTTTATGCTTAAGTGGTAAATTATGTTATTTAATAAGTATGTAAGTAATATATTCTTATGTGTCGCGTGTGGTGTGGCGCTTTTCTTTTTGCTCGATTTATGCATTTTCAAAATGTTAAATGTGTAGTTTTCGGGGCTTCGGGGTTTCTCAGTGATCTCTTTTGCAGTTGTCGGCTCCATTTCAACACATGTGATCCGGCGGATAACTAGTACAAGTTTCCGTTTTTAAGTGATGCTACAGAATAATTATATTTTTGATGCCAGCGGGTGAAATACATACATTTTAAAAATAGAATAAAAAAAAATGATAAAAGTTGATTACGCGGCTGCTATGCCCGCAATCGCTTGTGCAGCAAAATGTTTAACATCCACATCGACATCAAGATTCAGTTTGTCAAGCGTGGGCTTCACCTGCGCATCAATGACACTGGCCTCCAAGAACGGCGAAATCTTTTGCAATGTTTTGGCCACATTAAAGCGCACATTGGCAACTGGATCGGCCGCAAGTTGCAAAACAGTGGGCAGCAATAGTTTTGTAGTAATATCCGTGCCACACACCTCAGCCAAAACATTGAGACAGAAAAGACATGTCATTCTGTGCAAATAGTTCTTGTTGCGTGCCATTACTAAAATCATTGGAATAATAGCTTGCTCGGCCCACGGTGCGCCAAACCGTTCAACCAATTTCTTCATGTTGAGTGTGGCCGCCTCCCGTATGGCATAAACGTGATCATTGAGCCAGCCCATGCACAAGCCGCGCAGCTTCTGATCAAAGAACTCCTGTCCCAGCTGACCTGCCAACGCTGGCATATACTCAATGATGGCCAGGCGCACGCGCCATTTGGAATCCTCAGCCAGCTCCACAATGGCAGGGAGTAGGGACTCTGAAAGTTGCTGAATGCCAATAACATCGTTGACGCAATCCAAATTTGAGATAATGTTTAAACGCACTTCTGGGCACTCGTCCTTCAGCTGGATGAGGAACAATGGCAGCAACTGCTGGACCGTTTGATAAGCGCCAAGCATTGGACTGAGTCCCATTATAACAGAGGCCAGTGCCGATTTGACATGTGGATTCGGATCGGAGACCAAATCTCGCACATATGGCAAAATGGAGCTCAGGATGATCTGCACCTGATTGGCCTTATCGAGATTGGCACAGAAATCCTTGACTTTGGTTGCCACAGCAGCGCGAACCTCAGCCTCAGCATCCTTCAGTAAATATTGAAAAGCGGGCACCAAATCAACGAGCGTAATCTCTGGACCCACCGCCTTTTGTAAATCGACAAACTTCTCGGCGACCATGTAACGTACTCCCCAGGATGAATCGCTGGCACACTGCCGCAGCGTGGGCAACACCAAGTGCTCAACATCATCCTGGGGCAGCAATTGCGAAATACTGACGCAAGCTTCAACGGCCAACAGTCGCACCAAATCCTGATCGTCCTGTGCCAACTGCACAAAGTTTGATATCAAATCGGACTTGAGATATTCCGTCTCAACGACTTTGGCAAATTCACCTAACTTATTAGCCGCTGCCCGTCGCACCATGGGTGTTTCGTCCTGGCACAGTTTTCGGAAATTGGCACGTAACTCGGCCTTCACCGGCTGTGTGACGCGTGGATAGCACACGGAGAATAAACCGCAGGCGGAGGTACGCGAGGTGAACCAATCGCCCGAGACCAAACGCTGCAGCGTCGGCACTACATGAATCTCCAAATCAAGAGCACTGTGCATTGAGGCAACGGTGCGCAAAGATTCGACTGCCTTGTCCCGCACTACCGTCTCCTTAACGGTCGCCAAATTCTCGAGGGGCGGTAACAAGTACGTGGCATATTCAGGGCCACCCACAAGACTTGTAAAATTGCCCACTGATCGGCCAGTGCCAGGAGCACCTCATCCTCATCATATATGGTTTCAGTTAGGAACGGTATTAGTTCAGAGCGCGTGCGTTCCTCGCCCAAAGCAAGTGCAATGGTTGACAGCTTTTTGATGGAGTTTAAACGCAACTGCACATCCTCATTTTTCAATTCATCAATTAGTACCGCAATGGGATAAAGAGAATCGTCGACAGATTTGTCGCTTGCTGCCATTTTTCTTTTCGCTCACACTCACACACACTCTGTCAAGGAAATCGGTTTTTTTCTTTTCTATACGGCACGAAATACAATAGTGCAAAATGATTAATGCTTTATTGGTTTTACTATATAATTAAATGCTTTCGCACAATCTTTGATTGATTTTCCAGTGAAAATGCGATGTCGTTTCCGTGCAATTTTTTTTTATTCTTTCAAAATGTTTGCTTTCTCGCAGTAAAACAGAGAGAAATGATGACAATAACTTTTACATTAATGAAGATAAACATTTTGTGTTGCGAAGCTATCATAAATGTACATATGTATGTATTCTAGATTATTTCCTGGTCGACAATAGCCAAATTATATTCAATATATATATACAATACATTGGTACATTTGTTATCAGTTATATGATGTAGCGCCACAAAACAAGAAGCAGCATATTGATTTTCAAAAGTATTTAAAGACATGACTCATGCTTGAGTTTAGATAAAAACAAGTCTCAATTAGAAGCAGAACAGAATATTCTGAGGAGTATGTTAAGTTACACAAAACACAAAACTTCTGATATAAAGTTTTGTGACGAAGTATTTTCTGATTAATATAAGAACTATTTTATATATTAAAACTTATTTTTAAAATAGTTCTTTTATTAATCAGAAAATACTTTCTCTCTTGTGGCTTGACTATGCATCGTCACTAGACGCGTTTTCAGTTTAAGAATAATTGTGCATTTAATTAGTTCACCAGCTCCAATTCTCCAAATTTTGACTCTTCCATCTGCACGCCCAGGTGCCACATTTTGCACATTTCTTAGTTAAAGCAATACCTTTCGATCGATATATAGCTCGATGTGATCGGACACTCACAGCAAATCTTTCATTCTAGTCGCCTTTCGCACCCTGCGTGCCATCCGCAGTGATAATGAATGAAATAAACAGTTCATCAAATACAACTTTATGTACTTTCCATAACAAAGAAAAAAAGTTATCATGGGCATATACAAGATATATACCCTTACAGAAAAATTCCAGACAAAATGCTGATTGTTCGACTCAGCTGTTGAAGCTGATCAAGAATATACCTACTTTACTAGTTCGTAGATGTTATCCTCGAGGCGTTACACATTTCGTATGAAAATTATAATACCTTACACAAGAGTATTCAACATAAAAAAGAAAACAAGAAAACGTCATAAATCACAATCACACGCCCAGCAATCATTGTTATCGCATCAGGTTCAAGTTTTGTGGGAAGTACTCCAGTTGCACATGCAGCGGAAAGCAGCTCTTTAGAAATATTTGCATACCAGTACATATGTTTATATACATGTATATATATTATAAATATATATTTGAAAATTGGGCGGAACTGATAATGACATGATTGACAAACCTTAATAGCCAATATTCCGAAATAAAAACTGGTTTTGTCTTTTTTATATTAATTTTTTGTGACAAGATCACGTGTTGCTCTGTTGCATGTCGAATCAGTCTGTATACGTTATTAATATGTTTGTTTATCTGATTTCCCAGACAGTTCATTAAGTAAAGTTCCGCATGCTGTGAACACCTGTATTTAAGTGCACGCACTTTACATTTGCATTTAAATTGGAACGAGAATTATTAGAGAGGTGTGGCTTGACAAACTAATTAACATTTTACTTTCTTTCATTCCGACAGTTACATAGCTGGACGCTTTAAGATCATAAGTAATGCGGAAACTAAAGGATTGGCCACCTTTGTGGGCACCTTTGCTCTGCCCTCGCTGATCTTTCTGTCTTTGGTGGAGCTCAACTGGCGCGCCGTGAACTGGACCTTTATGCTGGCCATGCTCATCTCAAAGGCAATTGTATTCTTTGCCGTGCTCATTATATGCCTGCTCGTGGCACGACCTTTGAACTATGCACGTGCCGGCTTAATGGCAATATTTTGCACGCAGAGCAATGATTTTGCTATAGGTTATCCAATAGGTAAATATTAACAACAATTCATTGTTGAAACGCACACTAACTCTTTGATTTCTTGCAGTCATGGCTCTCTATAAGGATGTGCACCCGGAGTATGCTTCGTATTTGTACCTCATGGCGCCCATTTCGTTGGCCATTCTCAATCCCATTGGCTTGGTACTTTTGGAAATAAGCAAGATTATCAAAAATAAGGAAGAGGTTAGCCGCAATCCTCCGCTGTGTCCAGAAACATGTCCAGCCGAGCAAATGAGCAAGCAACGTCGCTGCCTGGGCGAGCGCACAATACTCGTATGGAATACCATTAAGTCGCTTTTCTTCAATCCAATGCTGCTGATGACGCTGCTTGGCGTCGCCGGCGGCTTTATGTTTCCCAAGGGACTGCCCGAGATGGTGGCCGGCGTACTGCGCGTCTTTGGACAGAGTTTTTCGGCCACAGCGCTCTTTCTGCTCGGCCTGAAGATTGTCGGTGGTGGCACAGGCACGGAACGCAAAACCATGGGCATGGGTCTGCTGCTGCCCAGTGTGCTTATATTGGTTAAAATGTGAGTGTGATCATTTATATATTTAAAAGCATTCTAATCAATATCGCTCTGTTTGTAGCTTGGTGCTGCCTTTGGTCTGCCGTCAGACCGTGAACATAATTCAGGCAGGAGATAATTTCAATGACACCACTGAGCTGAGTACATTTGGATTTCTCTATGGAACCTTTCCCGCGGCTCCCGGCGCTTTTGTTATTGCCACGCAGTACAACGTTGAAGTCGAACTGGTGCGCATAATTTCAACTAGAGATTTGACGAAATAACTAAAATTATAATATATATCTTATAGATTGCTCGAAGCATGGTTTTGTGCACGTTTATATCGGCACCGCTTATGTTTATTTCGGCCAAAATGATATCCTTGACCAATCTGAAGCCCCTGGACTATTTGCATGAGCTGGACGCCTTCTCCTTTGACATAAGCGTGGCTGGTGCGGCGGCCTGTTGCTGGATGCTAACGATGTTGATTATAACCAAACGGTTTAAGCGCATGCCGCAAAGAATTACTGCTTGTTTGGTGCTTTCGCAGGTAAAACACTTCGAGTGCTTTTGTTACTTAATATGTCATTATAAACTGCGTTTTTCTTACAGCTTATGTGCTGCATTGGCGTCATACTCTGGTCAAAGCTGGATCATGTGGAACGCTGGCCTCTGTATTTGCAATTCTTTCTGTTCAACATTGGCACCTACAGCTCTCGTTTATGGACGGCTATTTTGGCCATAACGCTGCTGTTTTTGCAGTGTCGCAGCTTGTGCTTCGTGCTGAAGCTCTGGCCGTATATGGTAGTGCCTTTCAAGTTATCAATAAACATGCCATTTTATTAACTGAATATATCTCTTGCAGCTGGTCTTTGCGTGGGGTGTGCCGGCTCTTATCACCAGCCTGCTAATTGCCTTCGACTCCAAATCCATGCCCAGCGAGAAGCAGAATCCCAGCTTTCAGTATGGCAATGCTCAAGCAGCAATTGCCGTATTTATGCTCGTCATGTGTTTTATAGGTGTGCAGCAGTTTCTATAATTATTTTAACATGCTTGTTGGTTGTATGATGACAAAAATCAAGATACTTGACGCGTTAAGAAAACTTGACACGCCGCAAGATGTGGCAAGTTTACAATGATGCTCTCTAAAGTTTTCAATCTGAAACATTATGTAAACTAACAAAGTTATTTTAAGTTATATCAAGTCGAAACTCAATTTGTGATATTTGCTTTCACAGTTACCGTGGGCTGTCTGGTGCTGCATCAGCGCTACAAGAAGCGCTTTGAAAAGTATCTGACCTATACGCGTGAGTTGTCCAATCCGGAATCGGGTATGCCCTTTAAGCTCAACATTTTGAAGTGTACTTAAATTTGTTTACTTTCTAGCTTCTGATTTACATTCGACCGTTTCGACTGCCAATTTGCTAGCCAATGTCGATCGTTCCTCAGTACGGCAGAGCGTGCGCACTACATCCTATTCGTCCTCGTCGGATGATGATGAAATGATAACCACGGCTGGCATACCGGACAACAGAACCAATGAAGGCTGTGGCTCAGGCGGCAACAGCTGTTGTTCAGGCTCGGCGGTAACCACGCCCACAACAGCATCAACGGTGGTTATGGATATTGAGGACCTGCTAAATCGTAGTCGACAACGCAATGTTATGAATACCAAAGATCTGGACAGAATTGAAAGCGCGCCTGCCACTGAAGCGTAATTAAAATGTTTGTGTATGTCGAAATCATCAACTTATGTATTATTTTGTTGCAGCCACATGTGCAGCAGTTCGTACAACTGCGGCCCGAGCACTTCGCGTCAGGGCTGCCAGAATATCATAGAACGCTATGAGGAGCAGACGCGGAGTGGACTGGAGCCGTTGGAGAATACGAGCGACTGCGATGAGCATCAAACATTGAAGCACACAATCCTATTGATAATATTGCTGTGCTCAATGTTTGTCGGTCTGGCTGTGTCTATTTGGACGCTGGTCATGGAAGGCATGTCAGGCATCTACTTGGAATTGAGTTTCCTCGATGCGTTCCTCAACTTTGGTCAGGGTTTGATTGTACTGGCCGTATTCCTTAGCGACACCGGCGAGGTGCTTATGCCGCTGGTTAAGTTCTGGCGAAAGATATGGTTAGTCATAGTCTTTGTATAAATAACGAATTATTAGATCAGTTACCAACAATGTATTTTGATAGGTATGGCGCCAATGTGGTTAGTCTACCCCACTGGTCGAATCTGCGTCCTGAGACTAAACAAATTTGCGAACAATTTCGCAATCATCATCTGGAGAACTGCAAAAAGGACATTGCCAAGGACAGGAGGTAAGGGTTTCAATTGTTTGTATATCTTAGCGTTGCAATTATTTCCAGGATTGGTAAGAATGATCATAATGATCATAATCAGAATGTGCATAAAGAAAACAAAAAAACAATTAAACACCCCTTAATAGTACATGCATATATATATATTTCGAAAGATATTTGAATTAGTTGTTGTATCAATTAAGTATTATATTTTCTAAAATTGCCTCTGCTAATAAATATATTTGTTTTTCTCTTACGAACAGATGGCGCATTCGTGTTTATCGCAAGGTCTTCTATGGCAGCGAGTTTGTCAGCTGGCTCATTGAGGTGGGCCTCTCAAAGGATCGGATGGAGGCCGTGCACTATGCACGTCATCTTGTCGACGGTCGCGTGCTGCGTCACATTAATAATGTTTATCATTTCGAGGATAAACAATTGCTTTATAACTTCTGCGGTCGTATCTAGACGACAATTGAGGAAGATGCTAAGGAACTAAGCCAAATTTGTAGTTTGTTTTGTTATTATTAAGTGGAAATGTTGTAATTTGTGTGCTGTGATTGTACGCTAGGGGGCTGTAAGCACAACACACACACACCCATACACACTCTAACCCGCAGCCAAGGATAAGTGTGTGTGCGTGTGTGGGTGTAGTTTCTGTATAGTGTGAATTATTTATTTTCTATTTATACAAACGAAGAATTTGCTTTGGCATGGCTATAGTATACTAAGTAGATAGTGATTTTAGCATCTAAATTTTGAGCTATAGTGCAATAATTTAGAATACTTTAATTCTATAATTATTTTGTTAATTTTTAAAGCTTTCTTAGTCACAAGCAAACAATACCTAAACTAAACGAAAATACTGTGCATAAAACGTGTGAATGCATATATACAAATTAATAACTAAATACAAATACATATATCCTAACTTGTTTGCAAAATATACACAAATAAATTGATATATAAATATATATATATATACCTCAAGCCGTAAGGCACATAAAAATTAGAATTGTTTTCTGTAATCGTATTTAAATTTCAAATTGTTCTTATTCAGCATTTAGATAGCCTGGGCTCGCATTTAAGATTTGCAATTCTAAAACCTATATGCACACCTACAATTCGTTTATCTATCTATATAAATCTTGTGCCTCTGTCATTTATTATTGTTTTGGTGTGCACGCGTTCAACAATTTGCTTCTGCGTGTTTGTAATACCAATTGGGCTTTTAATTCCGGCCCGTTTTAATGGCTAAACTTTTTCGGACGCTCTATTGATAAAATGTTAATTATCAGAGACAGCAACTGGCTTATCGAGCCATTAAAATGCCTTGGACGATGTGTGCTATGTTTTGATATTTAAAACTTGGTAATGTTTGTATGCCTTTTATTTTAATTTCTTTCCAAAGAATCCTACCTCCCTTGCCGAGGCGTCGATAAACAATTAACATTCTTCTTTGTTTGTTATGCAAAATAGACGTTGCGTCGAAATGCATTCCGATTCTGATACTTTTGCGTAATTCTCCGACTGGACACGATGCAGCTTCCGTTCATACATACATACATATATGCATACTATATCAACTGCTGCAGTTTGTATGCAGTTCACGTCAAACACAGCTTGCGATCGGCATAAGCAACAACTGCAGCTGATTGGCATCGATTCAATGATGATGACACAACATGTATCAGCGCAGATTCATATTTCATAGAATCTAATTGCTCTAAAAAATAACATTAGACGTTGTGGTGGTATTATTTATATATTTAAAATCAACAAAATGTTTTTCAATAGCAATTGAATCAGTCATTACAATATCAGAAACTAATAAATTTTTATCATGATTTAATATAATATATTTAAAATATCGAGTCACCTTAAAACATTTCTTAAAAAACATTATGTTGTTTAATCTGAAAACAGTCATAATGCATTAAAGATTAATTTAAAGTAATATGTACATACTTTCCCATTAAAAATGGGAAAAAGGGAGTTATAAAGTACTGCAAATGTGTGTAACAGGCAGAAGGAGGCATTTCCGACTGTATAAACTATATATATTCTTGATCAGCATCAACAGCCGAGTTGATTAAGCCATGTCCGTCTGTCTGTCTGTATGAACGCACAGATCTCGGAGACTATAAGAGCTAGAGACACCAAACTTGGCATGCAGATTCATGTATACCATACGTAGATTAAGTTTATTTCAAATTTCAGGTGCAACCCCCGCAAATCACAAAAACACTCCCACAGCCACAAATTTAAAGATTTAGCTTTGGATTTTGGTACACATATATGTTTTATCAATGTTGATCAGATGCGTAAATTTCATTATGATCGGATAAATAGCACCCAAGTTATGGAAGAATCTAATACCACCGTCTCAACAGACAGAAACAACCAAATTTATTTTGTCAGATCAATCAAGCAAGTGATTAGTAGCCCTTGTGCAAAATTTGGATACTCTAGCTGTAAAACTGTGGAAGATATAGGTTTCTGCGGTTTGTGGGGGAAGGGGTGGGGGGGAGATCTTGGTACTTTGTCTTACTATGGTATATACCAACATGTATACCAAGTTTGGTTGCTCTAGCTTCAAAACTGTGGAAAAAACCTGCGTTCATACAGACGGACGGACGGACATTTCACAAACCCAATATACTCTTTTTTCCTTTTTTTTTTCAAAAAAGTTAAAAAAAGAGTATGAAAATAACAACAATATCTTCGTATTCAATAAAACATATTTTTATTTTTGTAGTTATTTGCTCTATTTAACTGACGGTTATGTTTTCCAAGTATAAATCTTATAATCTGGTTCAAATTCATTTCACGTGTCTCGCCGATCTTAAAAAGTTTATCCCACTATTGGTTAGTTCAGATATAGAACTTTTTGGTATATATGATGGAAATCATTTTTAAAGCCTTAGCTGTGATCTTTGTTACTGTAAGAACTAGAGACGGCAAATTGGGCTTTGGGCTTATATTTTTTCAGCTCCCCTTAAATAAAAGATGAAATAATTCTTTTTACAACCATTCTAAATAATAATTTATCATTGATGAGTTGTGCTAATGTACATATGTATAACTTATAACTGTGGTAGAGGGTAGCTCCGAGTTGAACTTGTTAATTTTTATTATTAATTTGAGAAATTCAGGGTATATCTTATTTACGTTATTTAAGTGCTAACCACTTATTAGTCAGTTGAATGATTATCTATCAGATATTTCATTTAAACTGCAATTTTTGTTATCTTTATTGCTTTATTGGGGGGATTTGATTATGATATCTATATGTATGTATGAATTTATAAGATACTTGAAAGGAACTAAAAAAGCCATTATTCATTACTTTTATATCTTCGCTGAGGATTAAGTTCTTTATTAACTAGTGCACTTGCGAAGAGCTTATCAAACAATAGATGAAACGAAATTCCCAGTCAAGAGTGGAGCAGTAACTATTATTCCAGACACTTTATGGAACAGCCAAGTTGGGGTCACAAATAATAAAAAGAGGGCTGCAAATAATGCGTTATTATTTATGAATTCAATTTTGCAAACAACTAAAACGTACTGTGGGGTCAGAGGTCAGTCAACTGTCGTAGCCACGCAAGCTGCCAAAAAACCATTTTTATGTGCCCCCAAAAAAAGAAAACCGAGCCAACAAAATATGACTCTGCTGTCACATGAAGCCTTCAATTGGGGGCAGACAATTAACAGTGAGTCCTTAGTATATCATGGGATACAAATTCTCAGAAATCTATTTAATAAACACTCGCAGGCCCAAGTCAAACTTAGTGTTTGTCCCTGACAAATTAGCTAAAAATAGTTGCCCGCGGTTTTTATGTTCATTCCGCTGCAGGACGTCCTTGGTTGCCCATTGAGGACGACGTCAGCATCCACAGGCTCATGAATTTGTTAGCTAAGGTCTGACTTTTGACAATATATTTATGGTGGGGGTGAGGGGTATCTCCATTAAATTACACAGGCATTGCGCATACGCCGTGGTGTCGCCCTCTTCCAAAATGGGCATGAACAGCAGCCGCTGCCGCAGTCGACGACGACGTCAGCAGCGGCGTCGTGGTGCTTACTTCCGTTTCGCTTTACGGATAATATCGCATTTAGAATGCATTTCATATGCGCCTCTTTGATCTTAAATCAACCAATTCGAAGAACGCATTGCAAAACAATTTTGTATTACCATATATTGTATTATTGCGCTTATAAATGTGCCTCAATTTTAAGTTATTGTTATGTTTGTTAGGCGTCAAAAGCCGCACGAACGATTCATCGAAACAATTTGCAAAAACAAAACATTTTAATTGTTAATTTTTGAAAAACAGCAACGCAGCTAATGCACATCAAACTACAAATCGCAAACAAATGCACTTATTTTCAAATAGTATGATTGAGCTGCATGCATTGAATAATAATTATATTTAATAAGTTATTTTTTACTAAAGTAACTAATCAAGCAGACGAACAATTAATTAATAAAGAAAACATGAATCTCTGTACGTTTGTTTTGTGAGTAATATATATATTTTTTGAATGCATGATATTCATATCAGTAGATCGTAGCAGCAAACATTATGATATGTATAAGGTTTATAAGCGATTCGAGACTGCCTATTTATAGAGTATCCAAACATTAAAATCGCCAAACTATTTTGCGTCGCTGCTGCAGTCGACGTCCAGCACATGCGGCGAATTTCAAATGGCTGGGGTGGGGATGAGGACTGAGGCCGACCACCAACGGTGGCAGCGGCGTCGACGTCGTCGTCAACATTTTGCCGAGCAATTGCGAAGTCGTCGTGCGCCAACTGTTGAGCGTTATTCTCGTCGCCGTCGGCAAGGAACTTTGGTCACCAATTCCACCCACCAGCAGCAGCAGCAGCCGCAGCAGCGTCAAATACAGTGGCAGAGCAGCAGGCATTGTCGTCGTCGTCGTCGTTGTTGTCGCTGCTGAGCTATCGAGTCGACATTCTAAATCGACGGCTCGCTGCAGACGGTGCACGGAACGGATTGACGGAGTCGTTGCTGCATCGTAGTGCTTTAAGAATCGCGCGTGCGTAACTGGTCAATAAGTATATTGGACTAAGCCCGAATGCTGTGCTGGCTAAATGATAAATGAAGTGGCCAAAACGAGAAGCGTTGTTCAATTAAATCGGTGTTGCTTGAAACTAGTTTGCAGTGGCAATAAAAGTCAGAAACAGTTAATCATTTCAATCAAATTGTGCTGTGGCAAGTGTGGCCAGACATTTTCACTGGAATACGCAATTACAATTAAGACAACATGTCAGAGGCGGCAAACACGACACCTGTGCAACACCCGCTCAATCGCACCATGGAGCACGCAGGCCCAGGCGCATATACGGATCAGCGGCGTTTGATTTTTAGCTTTATTGTCATGGGCCTGGGAGTTATTGGCAATTTTTTAGCCCTGGTTATTTTGGCGCGTAAAAAGCATAACAAAAACAGCAAATACACGTTCATGTTGCGGTGAGTTTAAAAATAAACAAATGCGCAAATTACATACATATACATAAGTAGGTATATACATATATGTGTAGTAATAGTTGTCATGTGCATAGTTGTGTGCTTAGTTCATGGCAGTTGAGGTTTATTCAACTTGCCAGATACAATATTATTGTGCGGGTCTGATTTACATTTTGGTGTTACGAATTAAGACCTTTGTCCCACACAACATACAACAACAACATCAACATCAACAACAACATTCAATTTCAATTGCCTATCTTATCTATAAGCTATGGATTTGCCATCCATATGGCTAGGGCTTATCCATAGTGTTATATCAAAAGCACTTGAATTTTTAGATAAAGCTAACCCCAATTTATCATCATAAGAAGCTATTAAGTTTATTTTTATATTTTCTCTCTCAACCAGCATCAATTTTCGCATTGAGCCCAATTTATTTCTTGTACAGTACATAAATCAAAAAGATGCTTGAATCAGCAATTTCAGCAGGCGTCGACTCGAGTCAACAAAATTATCCTTGAAGTACTCGTGTGTGCTCCCAAATGACAAAACAGCTTTGATCTTAACTTAATTTGATTGATGAGTATGTGCCCTAATACTGACACTTGATGATGAATGAAAAGGAAACATTAACAGTCGAAAATGGAATACCTTTTGCAGACATATTGATTAAATATAACACACCAATTTTCATATTGAAATATGTACTTACTTTCTTTTGCTCGGATTGCGGCTATGACACCTACATAAGTGATAAACTTTTTCCGTTGGTATCAAATTTGAAAATGCTATATGAAACTTGTGGTTTGTAAGTTTGTTTAATATATTTGTGAAAACGATACTGTTTCAATTGTATATAACATTGTGATACGATTCAGGCAGGTTCCGACATATACTGCATGCAATGCATATAAAAACATTTCGAAGTTGAGAAAATAGTTTTATGGACCCTTTATTGATCTAGTGTGGAAATGTCTCATTTAATCATTTACGAGCTTGTTTATGAAGTTATAAAACCCTCTGCTACTTATGGTTCATATATTATTCATAGTTAATATTTAACCCCTTGAGACTGTATTGTAGGTTGTAATTAAACTTACATATATACATATATATGTGTAAATACACACTTCCGTTGTGTATTTTTGCTCAGCTAAAAATTTCTTAAACATTTTACTTGTGAAATGAAATTGCAATGATCGCATGCCCTAATGGAAAATCTAGTGTTTAGTTGTATACACAACAAAATTTACAGTCACCATAAATCGCATTTCTAATAACAATTTTCGACTGTATCTTTTGTTTTTGCTTTGCCGTTATGGGGTTACACAGTCACAATGTTTAGGTCAAAAATGACAGACAGAATTTTTCTGATTTTGTAAGCTGTAAACCCCCCTTCCCTAATTGTAAATATATATGTATACACATTCACTTTTCTTTGGCCAGTTGAAAGCTGAAAATAATTATTCATAGCAGAGACAAATGATTTTCTTATGTGAGGGACGAATGACATTTTTAATGGATCTGGAAAAAAAAAAGTATATCGACAGACACAGAACTTGTTGTCTGCCACAAACTGTGCTTAAGTAATGCTAAAAGTTTTGCTACGAATGTGGCATACTCTTCTGGATATTTGAATTCTATATCTGGAATAATATTCTGTTTTATATTAAACTATTGAACCATATTGATAATATTTAAAATTTAACATTAATGTATCTCGGCTTACTGGTTAGTTTACAAACTTGTTAAACTAAGGTCTTATTATAATAAGCTTAACTCTTAGGATGTTCTTAATACGAATTTTGTTTCGACTAAAATCACACCGCTTATCCTGTTGAAGATCAATATATATTTTTTAAAGCTCTTTTTAGTTGGCTCACAATATATAAGTAAAGACAAAAGCAACGTTTTATATGTTAATATTAAGCATATATGCAGTAGTCTCAGAAATTCGAACCTTCGCAAATTACAATATTTCAGAAATAAATAATAGCTCTTGTAATGCATTGGACGCTCCAAAAAACAATCGAAAATTCTACTTTGACAGCGTTTTGAATTTGTCTTGTCTATTTTTCAACATTTTACAATATGTTTTCCATTTTTATTTTGTGATAAATCTAACAAAAATGAAACATCAATATCAAAACTTTATAAACCATCATTTTTAGCAGATTTAAGTTTACATTTTTATACTCTGTTTTCCAAAATGGAAAAAAAAAGTATATTGGGTTTGTGAAATGTCCGTCTGTCCGTCCGTCTGTCCGTATGAACGCAGGTTTTTTCCACAGTTTTGAAGCTAGAGCAACCAAACTTGGTGTACATGTTGGTATATACCATAGGCAGACAAAGTTTCAAGATTTCCCCCCCACCCCCACACCTTCCCCCACAAACCGCAAAAATCTATATCTTCTGCAGTTTTGCAGCTAAGGTCACCAAATTTGGCATGAAGACTACTGATGACATTCTCGACCGATCTGTAAAAAAAAAAAATGCCACGCCCACTACCGCCCCTGCAAATGAGCAAAATCTGTATCTCCTACACCCTTATAGCTAGAAACCCCAAATTTTGCAGTATGAATACTTTTGATCTCATCGATAGTTTGGAGAAAAAAATTTTGACACGCCCACCCCCGCCCCAGTAAACAGAAAACAGAGTATATCGCAGTCGGGTGAGCCTGACTGCAACGTTCTTACTTGTTTTTAATAATATTCAGAATATTTTCAAATAAAACTTATTTAAAACAAACTAAACTGATTTCATATTCAAAAATTTAATTTTTAAGGAACATACATGTTTATACTCTTTTTATAACTTTTTGGAAAAAAAAGGAAAAAAGAGTATATTGGGTTTGTGAAATGTCCGTCCGTCCGTCTGTATGAACGCAGGTTTTTTCCACAGTTTTGAAGCTAGAGCAACAAAACTTGGTATACATGTTGGTATATACCATAGGCAGACAAAGTGTCACCCCTTCCCCCACAAACCGCAAAAACCTATATCTTCCACAGTTTTATAGCTAGAGTAACCAAATTTGGCACAAGGGCTACTTATCACATCCTTCATTGATCTGGCAAAAAAAATTCGGCCACGCCCACCCCCGCCCCCACAAATAGGCAAAGTATCTCCCCCACCCCTTTAGCTAGAATCACCAAATTTTGCAGGTTGAATTCTGTTGCCCTATTTAATAGATTGGATAAAAATATTTTTGCCACGCCCACCCCCGCTTTTGCAATCAAGCAATGTTTGTTTCTCCCAAACCTGTAGAACAGGCCCAACCAAATTTTAATTGATGGCAAAACTTTAAAGATTTGAGCAGAAATTCAATTGCCACGCCCACTGACTCCGCAAAGAGGCGAAAAAAAGAGTATATCGCAGTCGGGTGCATCCGACTGCAACGTTCTTACTTGTTTTTTTTAGACCCGACAATTCAATTTGATCTTTAAAGCATTTGATTTCGGATATCTTAATTAAAATCATTAATGAAACCAATTTTTAGCTTTCTAGATTGCGAGCGAACATTTATACTACAACTTTAAAACTGCCATCAATTTTAAAAACATAATTTTCCAAGTATAAAATATCAAATAAAAACACCTCTAAGCGAGGTTAAAGTCTAGGGACGATGCATATTAAAGCCACAAAACTTCTGATATCTAATTTTGTGACGGACAATTTTCTGATTAATATAAGCAACATTTTAAGTAATAAAATTAATTTTGCATTTCGCACGTTGCGCAAAAAGATTCAGCTTCTTTTTATTGTACCCAAGTAACTTTTGCAGTGTCGTATGCGTATTCAGAATTACAACATTAGAAAAAAGACCAGAATTCAGTGCCCCATTCAAAAAGCCCCAAGGCCACAATTGATCCAATTTTTAAAATTTTTCCCTTTTCACCTGCTTGCCTATATCTCATGAGCCAAGTGAGTTACCAAAAAAGCATGCACTTTTCTTGGTTAAAGTAATACCTTTCGGTCGGTATATAGCTCGGTTTGATCGGACACTCCCAGAAAATCTTTCATTCTTGCTGTATATAATGCTAGTCGCTAGTCGCAGCACTTTGTGCTGCTTCTTTTTTTCTTTTCTTGCACTAAAGGCATACAAAGTGACAGATGTTAAGCAATCAATGGCAAAAGAAACAAGCCTAACAAACCCAGCAATTATAATAACTACTTATTATAAACTTGTGATTGGTTAATTCAATTGGGACAAGAATCGATAAGTAATATTTATGTGTCATTATTAACCGAATTTATTGTGTGGAAAACTTTAAGTGCGCTATTTACGAGCTTCCAAAAAACCACAGACTACACATTATTTGACATCCGAGCACGTCATTTCATCTGAACCCCAAAAAAGGCTAACTTACTTAACTGTGCTAATTTATGGGCACCATTCAACAATGTTCGACTAATCCCACATCGTTTTCTCCCTTTCTCCTTCAGCTGCCTCGCCACAAATGATCTGGTGGGTCTGTTGGGCATGTTTACAGCAGCGCTGCTCAAGTACAATTTACTCGAGGAAAAGGACCTGCCCTTGTTTATACGCCTTGACTGTATTGGCCATGTGGTGTGGCGTTTCTTTGGCGTCAGCTCCGGCTGTATTGCCGCTGTGATGGCCGCTGAGCGTTGCATGGCATTGGCACGTCCATTTATATATCACAAGGTGAGTGCTAGGTGATAAATAACCCAGCGTGTCTTCAATTTAAGTTCATTTGCTGTATCTTCAGCACATCACCTTCGAGTTGGTACAAAAGAGCATCAATAGCATCATTGTTGTTGCTTTAATCATCACATGTTTGCCATTTGCCGGATTTGGCGCCTACATTGATGAATCGGAGCCTGACAAATTGAAATGTATACGCTATCGAGATGCGCCTGGCTTATTGAACAAGACATACTCAATTTTCTTTATGGTTTTTGGTAAGATTACGTGACAAGTAATTGGAATTGGGAAAGTCAATTTGATCCTGATTATGGTCTGACTCAACAGTTTACATACTCCTAACTGATAACTGCATACTCCTAACTGATAACTGATTTACATTTGCAGGCAGCATGTTGGTCGTAGTAATTGTGGCCTGTAATTTGTTTGTGGCACGCGTGCTTTGGATCATTGGACGCAGTCGCACCCCCAAGCGGCACATGCAATACAATCTCGTCAATCGGGAGAAGAGCGTGCGCAGCATCGATCCCGAGAGCAGCAGCGGCACAACACTCTACCAAACGCAGTACAGCGCAAACAGCAGTCATCACAATATGCCACCACCAAGACAGTTCCATCACAGCAATAGCATAACCATGACGGCAGAGACGTCACCCGATGAGATCAAGTTTGCCAAGCTAATGGCATTTCTGAGCATCTCCTTTGTTATTTGCTGGATGCCCCAGATGGTAAATAAAGCTTTTATAAACATATATATTAATTACAGCTAAGCTAACGTCTATATTTTTTAAGATTGCCATACCGTTGGCCATCAGAAAGGATCGTGTGCCAAAGTCGCATCCATTTTTTATTATAGCCGATGTGTTAATGGCTTTGCATTTCACCTTGGATCCCTATATATATGTCCTGAGTCGCACCAAGTGCATCAACTGGTCCCTTCTCGGCTGCATTAAGCGTTGGCGCTGCGGCTGGCGGGGCGGTCGCCTTCAGCGTTCCCAAAGTGAGCAAAGTCGCATACGCACCACCACCACGGAGCAGAATACGCTGGATTGTAATTTCAATTGATGCCGGTGCATTTGTTAGGTACCTTCTAAGTACTTAGTTATTGAGTTTTGGGTGGAAGACCCCTTCATTGGATGACACTTAAGTATCTCAATGGACACATTCCTTCAGTCCGATGTCAGTTGAAGGAGCTGCCTGTCTCATATATTAACTTTTAAGCTATTAATAAATAACCCCATTACCATATCAGGGCTGAAACATACTCTATGCGAAGTAAACAATTTTGTTCACATAATCTCAAAAATCAACACACGATTTGTACAATAATAATAATTATATGTTATATACTTATTTATATTGTATGTATAACTATACGGAATAAAATGTCATGGCAAATGAAAATTCAAACAAATTATAATATTATAATCCAGATAGCTTAACTGGTATTTACATAACTCTTGCTTATGTTGATCCAGTTAGTCTGACTTCTCGACTGAGCGATACTTACCTCTGTATACTTGGAGAAAGCATTTGATATCTTAATGTTTAGTAAAAATCAAAGCTACATCTTTCAGAAAGTTTCAAGAAAGCTTAGTTAATTAAAAATTGATTTCTAGATATCATAACGTCTTGATAATACTAGATCCACTTGGACTTTTGATGCCAATCAAGAATGTATGCATATGTATATATTTTTTTTAGTCAACCTTTTTATATATATGGTTGTCAATTGACTAGCTCATCTCTTTGCTATAATATCCTCTGCGCAAGTATCAAAAAGACAAGAGTTTGTTTACAAGTAAGTTTTTTATTTTAAAATGTAATCATTACATAATTTGAATGCTTCGATTTTGTTAATATTGTTTTTGTTTCTTTGTATGTGGTTTTAATTGCAATCGGAGACACAAGTACTTGAAGAATATCAACCTGATTGTTGTCTGTGTCAATTACAAAAAATCTTTATGCAAAATGGGATGAAAATGTCACTAAGAAAAACCAAGTTTGCTTTTGATGGAAGGAAAGGAGAGAACGTGTTTTTAAATCTCTTGCAATGCAGGTCTTAAACGTGCGTGGAAAGTTTTTCTTTATAATAGTAATGTTAACATAACGTACAGTTATGGATTATAATGTATATTATATGTGTATATTGTGTCTTATGCCCAGAATTGACCAACCCTTAATAACGGTTGTAGCGACCACGCGCACGGTTGCGCTGTGGCGTTGCCTTCGGGCCAGCAGCAGCACGTGCTGGCGTTGCCTTCTTGGCCGGCGACGGGGAAGGATCGGGGGTAGCAGCTGCAGCTGCGACTGGTGTGGTGGCGGCAGCAGCAGCCTTGGCTGGCGTCTTGGCTGGTGTAGCCGGCTGTGAGACCGGAGCGGGAGTTGGAGCTAGAGAGGGCTCTTGTTCTGGTTCGGCCTCAGGTTCACCTTCGCCCTCGGCTTCCTCCTCTTCCTCTTCATGGGTCTCCATCTCTTCGCCGTTGTCTTCGCCAGCGACTTCCTCGTCACCGCCCTCCTCCTCGCCCTCGGCGTTCTCAGTCATCTCAAAATCTTCATCATCGCCAGTAGCTTCCGATGGATCGTAGAGGTCACCTTCAGCAGCTTCGGTTGTCTCCTCGGCACCGCCTTCAGCAGCTGGAGCCTCGGTCTCCTCCACCTTGCGCTTCTTGCGCTCATTCTCCTCAATTGCAGCGGCGGCGCGCTTCTGGGCAATCTTGGTGTCGCTGGACTTCTCATTGATGAACTTAAGGAAGTTGCGATGATGGGTGGCGGTGCGAGAGTGAATCTCTGCAGTGATCTCTGTGTCAAAGAACTTGCTGCAGACGGCACACTCAAAGCATTCCAGTTTGGAGATCAGAGCGGAGCCCACAGGGCGCTGCCAGTTGTACTTTGGCAGACGTGTGTCTACCTCGCTGGGTATGTCATCGCCCTCAGCAAAGTCGACAATGCAGTCCTCCGGATCAACGGGCAAGGCAACCTCTTCCTCCTCCTGGCTCTCGTTGAGCTCGTCACCCTCCTTGGTTTCATCGGCGGCCTCCTCACCCTCTTTGTGCTCTTCGCCTTCAACTTCCTCAGCCTCGGCACCCTCCTCTGTCTCTTTTTTAACTTCGGTAGATTCTTCACCTTCCTTTTTGACTGGCTTCTTCTTGCGCTTCTGGGGCGGGCGCAGATCGCGTGTTTCCTCTTCAGCGGTGCTGATGGGCAAAGTCTGACGTTTGCGTTCGCCCACCTTCGTGTTGTTTTCGGCAGCTTTCTTCAAATGGTCGGCCGACAACAAATGAGTGTCATAATCAATACGTGTGGCAAACTCCTTGTTGCACTCCACACACTTGGGATGCAAGAACTTCTTCAGCTGCAAGTGACCCTCCGACTTGCGATGGGTCGAAATATGGCCATGGAAGTTCAAGTCGCACATGGTGCAATAGTCCAGTTGACGCTGCTTGCTTTTGCCCATGCGCTTAAGCCGATCAAACTCAATTGACTTCAGCTGCTCAGCGATCTTGGCCTCCTGACGTATCATGTTGGCCTTTAGGCGGTAGCTCTCCTCAATCCCCTCACGCATCATCAGATGGGTTCTTCCCTTGATGTGGTTCTCAAACGAATTGGCGTCCCACATATGCTTCTTGCACAGATGACAATAGAACATATCATTGGGCACGCTAGCGTACGGCGACTCCTTCGGAGTGGTGGTACTAATTATCATAATTGTTGGTTGTGGGAGAATAGTAAAGAGAATATTCATTAGTTTTCAATATTTTAATGTGGCATGCGCATCTGCGTCTGGGAGCGTGGCTGACGATATAGACGGCAGTAGAGAGATAAGGCTGAAATGCTTTATAGTAAGGGTCACAATACATATAGATACGTATACATATAAAAATATGGAAATTTCTGACATTGAAGTGAAGTACAAATTTTTATGAAATGGTATTAAAGAGGATGAGTTCTAAAAACTGTTGATGATAAAACTGTGGAACTGTTGCAGATAGCACATGTTCCTACAGTTCAAATACTGTACGTTGTAAAGTCAACTAGAAAATTAAAATTGTATTATCATCTTGCTGACTTTCCAACGGTGTAAATACAACTGCAAATTCATTGATACTATATAAATATCACATATGCGATAAAATGTAATTATTAGGATGATGAAATGTGAAAAGTCCAATCGGACTTTGTATCAATAGTGATATTTGTAACTATTGGTAGGTAGTATCGATAATACTTGATGTACAAAGTACAAACAAAATTTAAAAAAAAAAACTATTTTTACCGTTAGTATAAAAAAGGGACACCAATGCTATAGAATTTATATATGAATATTTGTTAAGTTTTTGTATATAGTAAAATAACTAATACATCGGATATTTGCAGGGGTATTTTTCATCTTCAGTAAGCCGAAGGAAGATTCCTTTGTACAGAATGAATATAAGTTAATGAGTCCCGACCTTAAAATGATACATCAGTGAATAAACTTAAAATATACATATAAGCGCTAAGCAAAACAAAAGCAATATAAAAACATACACATGAAAAATACGTAATATATTGTAATCAAAATCTGAAAAAGAAATACTTCGTTGATCAACCCAGGCCAGACTAGTACCCAGAGTACGCTAATATCAACCAGTGAGGATGAGTTGTTATTGTTCTATTCAAAAAAGAGGTCTATTTTTATGTGTACACCCATTGAGGAAAATAATTGTAAATATATTTTGGAGAACTTATCATATGCATTTCAAAAAATTGGAAATTAAATACTTAAAATTATTTGCGTATCATTTTTTTTTTAGAAAATTGATGCATTGATATAAAAAATATTTGTAGATTGTTTTGTGGGGGAAAAAAATTGCGAATAGAGCAATTTTCGCAGTTGGTTGGTAAAATGTTGAATTGGAATTGTAATTTGTATTTTTTGGTTTTTTGATTTTTTATAGTAGTTGTACTCTTACCTCTCAATTTTCTTTTCGCCAGGAGTAATTTCCTTCTTTTTATTAGTGTTGGCATTTTTAGCCAAAAGTTTCTTGGCACGATCAAAAGCATTCTGCTTACGAATGCCGCCGGCGCCCTGCTTTTGGGGGGGCTTGGGACCACCAGTAACGCCACGATTTTGGAAACCTCCTTGGCCACCACCACGACGGTTATTGAGACGATTGCCGGCACCGCCGCCGCGATTGACCATCTTTATGTTTGTTTAAACACATACATATTTCATACATTACATTTAAGTAGTAGGTATTTAAATAGTTTCATAAATCATTTGTTGTTCATTCGATTGTTTGTTCATTTGTAAATAATTTTTCAATTTGTTGTTTGTGAAAATGCATGGAATACATGAAATGAATCATTCAATCGATATCGATAGTTAAAATCAATCGTTACAGAATTACAATTAAATTGTTATAAAAAAGTAGATAATATATCAAAAGAGCAAGAGATTTATGGCATGTTACCATTTACAATGTTTGTTCATTGATTTGAAATTATTTTCAATTTGGTTCATTTTGACAAAGGTATGAAATTAACAGTTCGTTTTAAGATACACACACACACACATTTAGTAGATGTAGATATAGATAGTAAGTTTTATATATATATATATAATATATAGATTAACATTGGTCAATTCAGCGGGACGGTCGCGCAATCAGTCGACGGGGATGTTTTTGTTGTTGAAGTCGTTGGCGTGGCGGCGCGTGGCATTTTGTGGTATTTTTGAATTTTGTGAAACACAAACGGGCGGACGGGCGGGCGTGGGCATGGAAATCGAATAAGATTTAACGGTTTCAGTTTCGAGTTCGATTTCGAGTGAGTTCGATCAGAGCAGGAACGTTGAAGAAGATTGGCGATGTATTTGTATTTATAATAATTTTTTGGTTTGTTTTGATTTTGATTTTGTTTTTGTTTTGTTATTGGTAATTGCAAGTTTCAGGTTGCAGTTGCACCATCAATCAGTACCAGTACCAGATCGGATCGGTTATATCAGTTTCAGAGCAGAGCAGATTAGAAGAGTTCAATCAATCAATCAGTGGCGTCGCATTGGAAGTGGCATCACATCGTTTACAGTATATATTTTGTATTGTTTTGCATTTTATGTGTTGCGTTGCGTATTTTGTTTATTTATTGTTTATTTGTTTGTTGCAAGTGCCACAAAATTTGCCATGTTTCATTGATTTCGTCATATTTGTTGTTGTTTACATTAATATTTGTATTTGCATTTGGGTTTTTTTTTTGCATTTTCATTGACAAATAATAAAACAAGAAATGATAATTTGCATCAACATTGTCCCAAAAGACAACAACAAGCAACAGAAAATGTTTTGACACATTTGGATACAAAATGTGGCATGGCAGACACCAGAGCAACATTGGCAACAGCAACAGCAACAATAGCAGCAACAACAACAATCACATGGAATGCACGCAGGTGACGACAACGTCGGAGACATCGGCATTATATATATATATATATATATTATATACACATGATGTATAGGCACAATGGATGCATTCGAAATACGGGTTTTCGTTTCGATTTTGCGTTTTTTTGAGTTTGTTTTTGAAAACAAGCATCGAATTGTTTATATTTTATTTCGTTTTTAGTTTTCGTGTAGAAGAGAATAAAAATAAATATTTGTAAATTAGCAAATTTGTGATTTCGATAAAAATCCAAAGATTTTCGATTTTTGTTGTTGTTTAAGTTATTGTAAAAGTTAATTAAATGTCTACATAGGTACATCTAATAATAGAAATATGAATAAATTATTTATTTTAAATTTGTCTATTATCGTAATCATCATCATACTCTTTTCATCTTTAAATGGAACATTTGTTGGCGGTACTTCATATTTATTGTTGTCAAGTCCAACAAATTGTGCAATTTATCGAGCTACACAAATTAAAATTTGCATTTAAAATGGAATAAATGCGTTTTATATTGAAAACCTTCTCCTCCTCCTCCTCCTTATCTTTACACAATCTCCATATTACACAATCTCATTTTTGACAATATTAGCAGGGTTTTCTTTTAACTTTGATCAGCAATATACAATATATATACACATAAGACGTATCGCAAATTTGTTGAATTGTTTTTAGTACATACATATATATAACTACAAACTACGCGCTCTTTGTTTTTGTTTTAAAAGGTATGCAATAACTACGCATGGTACCAAAGCTAATAAAAGTTTTGTTTGGCAAATATCTAGTTTGTGACCCTCCTCTCCAAATTTAAAAAAAAAAATTAACCCTCGATGGTCATTTACGTTTCTTTATTCTTCGAAATTAATTAATTTAATTTAATTTTAAACGTATCCATTAAGCCCCACCAATAAATATGTCGAATTGTAGTTCGTCTGGGACTATAGGGAAGTCTCGATTTCTCCAAAGACCCATTGGCCTTCAAGCAATCGGCCAGTTATACATTCTTCTACCCGCTTTTACCTAGTCTATACCCATCACCCCTGGACCACCAAAAATGTAGTCTTTAAATATTACGCTCAGAAAGCTTTTCCATTGAATAATTGCCGACCTTTTCAGGGGCACTATTAATTTTCCAGAGTTTAAATATTTTTTCTCATAAACGTTAATACATTCATTAATACATTGGCTGTTTTCAGGGTCAAGGGAAATGATTGAAACATGTTTTTTTTTTTAATGAATGCTCCAAATGCATTATAGAAGACACCGCGGATGAGCGACAAGACATTTTATCATGGTAATTCTTTATAATTCGCGATTCAAGGACAACTTCTCCAAGAACTTTGGTGAGG
Source organism: Hirtodrosophila cameraria (assembly GCA_949708635.1). Taxonomy (NCBI): domain Eukaryota; kingdom Metazoa; phylum Arthropoda; class Insecta; order Diptera; family Drosophilidae; genus Hirtodrosophila; species Hirtodrosophila cameraria. Next base: position 2,879,262 of record OX453091.1, on the reverse strand, counting down.
AAAATCACAAACCAGACATTTACCATTTCTTTTTATAAATATAAAAATAAAAGTATTTCTTGTTGTTTCTAATTCTCCAGTGGATGCGATGGACAGATATTTAAGAAGAAATTTCACTTGTCTTGTGTGATCTTTTTTCTTTCAAGAATTTAAGCCGTAAGTTCCAGATGGAGCGAACATTAATGGAACCAATGATTCGGGGTGAACCATTTCTAATTTGAAATGATATTTATGAAAATAAATTGATGTTGAAAACAAGTATATGAATAATAATCATTTGATATACATTTTGTAAATAAAAGCTGGAAAACTGCTTTAACAAATTAAAGATTGAACATCTAATTGACCACATCAGACAAGTAAACTTAAACTTAAAATGAGCTACGCTCAATCCACTAGAGATTGGAAAAGGAACAAAATAATGAATTCAGAGATGAGCAGTCATTAATTGTAATTTAAATTGAAATTTCATCTACATACCGGTCCGCCGCGTTGATTACGATTGCCCATGCCACCACGTGGCAGGTCCAGCAGCGAGGGTGGATTCTGGTTTCTGAACAGATTGTTCAGCAAGTTGTTGGCCAAATTGATGGCCTGGGCGTTCATCTGGCCACCACCTTGGCGCATGTTGTTGCCAAATTGACCGCCGCCAGGATTCTGCGACTCCCAGGGTGACATATTCATGCCGCCCATGCGATTACCGCCCATGGGTCCGCCGTATTGATTGCCGCCGCCAAAATTGCGGTTGCGATTCTGGTTGCCACGGAATGCCATGTTTGCTTTTAGGTTATTTCCGTTGGCTAAATGTGGTGAAAGTTGTTGTTGGTGTTGTTGAGGATTCCCGTTTACCTTAACGCTGTAACAACAGAAAAAGACAGTTGA
>OX453091.1:2749159-2878180 GCA_949708635.1 Hirtodrosophila cameraria | reverse complement strand
GGAATGAGAAAAAATCTTTCAACAGATACACACACATGCATCCTAAGAATATTTTCAATGCAAGAAAAAACTATAGTAAGAGTTGCAATACACTTACATTATGGAAGCGGTTGATGCTTTGCTGCTTCTTGCAATATATTTCACACTCTCCAATTATTTAACAAGTTTTTGTTATATTAGTTACTTCTAAATTAAAGATGGCCGTCTGTTGTGAAAATCTGACTTTTTTCACACACGAACGGGACAACTTCTCTGTAACGAGCTGCAAATTATGAGCAAAGCATACTTCGCCAGTGTTGATCAATTATTTTCACTGCAGGGTTGCGTTTTTGTCCAAGTGTGTCCATATATTGCAAGCTGTTGAATTCAACGCGCAGGGCTGATCGATATCAGTAATCGAATGATATTATATATCGATTATTTCAACGACATTGAACTATTATTGCGCGCCTAATTCAAATTATTTGTCTTGCAACAGTAAAAAGAATTTGAGTGATTTTTGGATTTTTATTAATATTGCATTAAACTGACGCATATTTCTGATGCGTCCTTGTAATGCATAATTTAAATTTAAATTCAATGGGATTAAACATATTAATTATAAACATTATAATAGCAATAATATATAATCATAATTATAATAGTTTTGTATTTATCTAGCAAAATTACTGCTGGCTTTTGTGTAACTGTTTAAGTACCACAGCATAGAGTAGATTGAACAGAAAAATATATGGTTGCCTATGTTTGCTAGGTGTTTGTTGCTTTCTGTGTGTCTTTGTGTCTAGAACTACTAACGAAATAGAAGCTATTGCAGTGAGACATCTATACACATTTACATATACAAATTTCATACATCAATTAAATGGCCCAATTAGCCAAAGGGTGCAGAAAACAGGATCCAAGAGATACACGTCTCGTCTCTCACTACTCTGTGTGCGCGTCTTTTTGATTTTCGACATGCTGACATAACATAAATATGTATATTTATATATATATATATATATTTATATATATATTATATATATATATATATATATGCAACATTATTAATGCTAGCTTTAACGGATTTATAAGGATTAACTTGCGCTATTAACATAACATAGTAACTACAGAAACACTAACCAATAGTAAGTTCGTATGAATTCTTTTCTTTTCTGGATCAAATTAAAAGGTTGACAAAAACGCTACTGTCGCCGTACCGTCGCATCGATTCAAACTACTCGCCCACTTAACGTATTTACATAACCCGTCGAAAGCGACGGCGACGGCGCCCGCACCTAGTAAAAGAAAAGCAGCCGCTCCTGGGCCGAGGCGGACAGCAGGCGCCAGGAGCGTTTGATGCTCACATACTGTATGAGAGCGCGTATGGCAATGAGAAAGCCAAAGGCACAGATTAGCCACCATAGCCAGGAGTCTCATGCGATGCCATGCCAGTCCGTCGAGTGCTTCACAATCAGCGTCCACTTGGCCAGCGACAAACCAAACCCGGATAGGGCACCGTAGCGCGCCGCAATGGTGTGACAGAAACAGGTAAGCATCAGAAAGCCAATCCAGTTGAACAGAAATGCAACCATAAAAGCTGTGATAAACATTATATCCGTGCCCAGCAGATTATCTGTGGTGGACAGACTGTTCTCCGGATCGCTCGCATCGATGGCAATAAATGTCAATGCCGGCTGATTGGAGCGCACCCCAGCCGGACCGTCGCGCAGCGGATTGGGCGGCAGCGGCAGCAATGGATTCGGCGGCGGCGGCAACTGTTGCGTCGAGGGCAATGTCAGAAATTCGGGCGGCAGCTCTCCATTCAATGATTTTTCCATTTGCACTTCCTCATATGTGGGCAACTTGCCATGGAGCTCCTGTGGCAGCGCCAGCTCGCTCTGCAAATGTGCCGCATCCATGCCGTGTTGGGTCAATGCCAGCGAGGGCATCTGCGGCGGTAAGGCCACCTGTTGGCCACCATGGCCATGACAATCGGGCTCGTAGGGTGGAGGTGCGCTAAAGTCGGCCTTGGGCGGTCCCAGCGGATCATCACCTGGCGCTGTGGGTGGCTGGTTGTTGTGCGGCATAACTGTAAAAGGATTCAAAGAATGATTAATGCAAGGATCACAACTTTGTCAAACTGTAAATATCAGCTTATGTTAGTTATATAAAAACGAGACTTTGTTTTTAGTTTAAAAGTTTTGTTTCTCGCATTTATTAACGCAATATGTCATACAAATTAATAAATAATTATTAAATTAGTTTCAAATGGGCGGCTAGCTGCCAAAATTGCATTGCATTAAATATCAGTTTCATCAGTTGTTTTTCAGTTAATAATACTTCTCTCCTAAGCTGCACGTCAGTAGGCACTTAATACTATAAATGTTGGTCGGGTTGAGTCGCTTTTTAAAAAGTCAAATTAAAATTCAAAACAATTAAATAAACAGTTAAAACAGATTAGACGGCATTCGCTTTAGTTTAGTTAATAGTTTCTAATGCCTGGCTCTTTCGTGGCTCAAAGCTGAGGCCAGATACGCCTGCTCCAGGCTCAAAATACGATTGTGATGCGGTCCAAAAGGACGACGCGCTATGCGCAATGGCTTAAGCCCATCTACTTCATCAATGCCCGCATTCTCAAAGGCCAAATCAGCCACATCGATATCGGTGGCGGTGGTACCATCGTGCAGCTTCTGCTTGGATAGCTTCTCATGCCGCAAATACAACACCACACAGCACATGGCCATAAAGATCACCGCCAGCGTTGCGCCACTGACAATGCTCGCCTTCTCGAGCATAACACGGTTCCGTGTGGGCAAATAGGAGCCATCGATCTCCTTATACTCGCAACGCGGACCCATAAAGCCCAATGCGCACTCGCAGTTGTATAGAATCTCGTTGTGTATCTCCACGGTGAAGCAGGTGGCATCGTTCAGGCAATACCAGGCGGCATATGTCGGCGGGCAGCTGAAGATTGGAAATGTGATATTGGGACGAGAGGTGGTGCCCAGCGCTATGACATTATCCGGCGGTGGTGTAGCTGGCGCCGCAGCATTATCATCCGGACGGGGCTTGGAAATGGCACGCGATGAGCAGGCGGTGCTTAACGACAGACAGGCGCACAGCGCACAGGCAAGCAGCAGGACTCTCATCCTTGTTAAATTTAAGAATATGTAAGTTTGGCTTAGCGGCGTTGGCGGCGGCGCATGGCAACAGCAGCAGCAGCAGCAGCGGGCGGTAGGCAGCAGGCACAGCTCGTAAGGATTACGTGGCAGGAATGTGTGATTTCGAGTTGGATTTGTGTGTTTCTTTGGTTGGCTATGATGGCAGCGAAGTCTTGTTTTTTGCTGCAACAGAATAAAAGCGAAGTGCAATTAAAAATCAACTCAAAAATTCATAAAGTGCTTTATGTGTGTGTGTGTGTGCGTTTGTGTGTGTTTTGTTGTGCCGAGCTGTGCTGTGCTGTGAGTGTGTTAGTGCCTGCCTAGGCCAGCCTTGCCCTCAATCTCATACTCATGCCTTATGCCCACTGTCTCTCTCTCTCTCTAAGCCCGCCCCGCTTTTTGGTTTGGGTATCGACCTGAGTGGAAAATATAACAAAGCAAACTTATTAATATACATATAATATTCATATTCATTTTTACAAACAAAGGTCACAAATTACACATTTTATTTACCTGGCTTAAACTGAAAGCTGTTGTTTGCACAGTTTGCACTTGTTGTTCTTTATTAGTATTATTATTGTGTTGCTCATTTGTTGAGTTTTAATATTTTTTATTTTAAACACACTCTTAACTTTGAAAAACAGCGAAAGTAGCCAGGTTCAATGCGCACTTGAACAGAACAAAAACGCGTTAAACAGTTCAACTTAACAATTAGAAGGTCAGGACAAGTAGTCAAGCTTATTCGACTAGAGAATATCCTAAGTTCGAAACATAATTGTTGTTTCTATCATTATTCGTTTTGAACAACTATCGATAATATCAATACCACGTAGCAAATACCCAGAATAAGAAAGAGATTTGTTGTTAAATCAGTTATCGCTTTTTATCAAGCGTTTTAAATAACTATCGATACTATCGAAGCTGCAACAAGTAGTCAAGTTTATTCGACTAGAGAATACCCGAAGTTAGACATAGAATTCATGATTCGTTTTAATGAACTATCGATAATATCGATAAATCAGCTATCGATACCTATGGATACCATCGAAAACTGTCACAGGTAGTTAAGGTGATTCGACTGGCAAATACCATAAATAAGAAGGAATCAGATATCGATGTTTTAATCAACTATCGATACCATAGAAAGCTCCAACAAGTACAACATACCCTATTGATATTTCAATCTATAATTTTAGATAGTTATCGATACTATCGAAATTGACTACTACTACTACTTCTTGTGAAATACCCTAAAGAAGAAAATTGTTGTTTAAGCAGATATCGATATTTCTATTGTATCACCAATTGTTTTTTGCAACTATTACTGACTCAACTAATATAACTTTCATTTTGAAATATGAATTGGTTATACTAGTTCACAACAATTATTCCATTCCACCTACGGAAAAGCACATATATTCTGGTCTATATAGTAGTCTATACACTAACGTTAAAGCGCGCTCCTGATGAACTCAATTATACCATGCGTGCGAATACCCGTTATATATGTAAATTACTCATCAAAATGACTTCATTAAAGGAGGTTTACCAGCAAATTGCTTTAATGGTTGCGATACCTGTGGTTAGTCCTTGAAATTAACGGCACTTTAGTAGCTTGAACTAGAACTGAACAAAGTTGTAAGTTAAATGGAAATGGCAACTAAACCGACTGCAGAGAATACTAGCGAACCAAAGAGAACAAGTAAAAGAGTGCAATTAGATTGACCTCTCTGGGCAATTGAATCCATGTGAATACAATTTGAATAGCTTGTGCAATACGTTATACTCGTATATAAGAATAGTTATTTAGAAACCAATCAAATATGTGCGTGGTGGATCTGTAGTCACAGCAACAGGCGCCCAAAAAGGGGGCCACAGAAATAAAAATAAAGAAAGAAACACGCAAATGCGCAGTTTGTTCAGATTTCAAGTTCGGATGCGGGTTTTCACTACTATGCGGTAAGCGGGCGGTTTGTGGGCGACTCTGAGCGTGTGCTGGACATATTATAATGTCAGGGCGAGTGTTTGCAAGCCATGGGAACTAATACTAACGGAAAACATACGATTATTATATGTGCATTTATATGTATGCACGAATATACAGCAAAAATACTTGCACAATTAAATAAAAGAAAGGCCAAAGGGCGTCCCAGTTCTTAGAAATACAATTTGAAGCTCCTTTTATTGTAAAGCAAGAACCTTTGACGGTTTGGCAAATCTTAAAAGTTCTTCATTTTGTGAATTTAAAAATGTTCTCAGTTGCAGAATGTACTCAAATAAAAAGTTAAATTAGATGCGTCTAATGGATCCATGAAATTTATGTTCATATCTATGTATATCACCCTTTATCATATGTGCCGTCTTTTACGAAACTTGTTTTAAATTGACTAACTTATCAGCTGGTAAGATATTAGGACGATAATCGCCATGGTTACGGAGATAATACCGATTTAGCTTTATCGTATGTGCCATCCAAATCATTGTTCTGTAGACTGAAAAATAAATAATTTTTGAATAGGAATGTACTCTTACGTATTCCAATTCGTTTCACCAGATCCTCATTCTCATTTTAATGGACTTTAGTTTAGTGTAAATTAATCTATTTTTTGATTAAATTTAAAAAAAAATAAACCATAAGCCCGTAATTTTTGAAATTTATATCATTAATATTCTTGCATTACGTTTTTTGTATGCAATTTGAACTATTCTGATAGTTTTTCAGGCCTGTTCTCAATTCCTACTCCGTTCGGAATTCGCAGAAACGTTTATATTGTGTACTGAATATCTCAGAACGTCAAACTTATACGTTTTTCAAAGTTTTATTTTTTTGTCTGCAAAGTGTATACCAGATTACAAAGGAAATTCAAACAACAAATTAAACTTAATTTTTCTTATTATTTTCATCTTATTCATTCATAATTACTTTTTGAAAACAGACGAAATTTGGAACAGGCCTTATGTTACTACGAAACTTAACGAAACCATTACAAAGCTTTGTGGCAAAAATATAGCATTTCCAGGAAATTTTCGATGCTGGTGGACCTTTTGCTGGAAATGCCCATGTACAATGTGCCAAAAATACGTTTGTTTTTTTTGTTTGATAACATCAACTTAATAAAATGATTAGTTAAGTTAACTAAGTCGAATATTGTAGCATATATATATGAAATTTGGTAGTTATGCTGCCAGCCAAAGCAAAGAAAGTTAGATGGAACGAACTACTAAACAATTTCGTTTTTGGAAAATATCATTTTGCGCAACAGGGTTAGTATGGTATCAATTCACGTTTTTCCGAGCATTTAAATGAACTGATTTCGCAAAATGAACATACCACAGTAAGCAGCCGCAGTAAAAGTTTTCCTTTTCACTTAAGTTTCTTACTCATTTGTTTAATTAGTGGCAACTGTGTATTCATGCAGGTTTGTTATAACAAGCAGCTGACTTTCTTACCGACTGTGCTTGAGTTTATAGCGTGGCGAAATGAACGCTGATTAGGCGATAAAACCTGATGAGTTTGTAACAAATAACAATGGAATCTATTGATAACGCCAGCAACCACAACAGCAACAACTACAACACATTCGCACAACTGAGTCACTTGAATGAAAACTTATACGAGTTAACTCTCATTATAACAAAATAGCATGAAATCAGCGAAAAATGCCGTAGGCAGCGGAAGGTGGAGGAGGAAACAAGTGCCTTGAGACTTGGCGTGGGCAGGCGAAATCAAATAGACATACACACATATGTGTAGAAATATGTATGCATGTATTTACCTGGCTTGTTAGGTAGTTAGCTGTTGTTTTGGTTAACAAAGGCGTATGAAAAAAGAAAACAAAAACAATGGCAAAAAAAGTAAAATATACCCGCACAATTTGAAGGCTTTTGTGTGCAGTGTTGATAAGAAATTTGAGAGCGACGACAGCTGCATGTCGTTGTTATGGTTATGGTCCTCTGTTTGTTGCTGCCACATGCAGCAGGTGCGAATGAAGAATACAATTCTGAAACGCACACGCACTCACACACACACTTATACAGCTGCATGCATCTGCGCCCTAAACCAGTTAAACGAGACGTGGGCAGAGGCGGAAGTCGCTCGAATGAAGACCTTAAGCAGCAGCTTCCGCCTGTTGCAGCTTCAAGTAGTTGCATGGAAAACTTGAATGAACATGCACACACATACACACATACATGCAGCTAGAATTAACAGTTACAAACACAATATGCATTAAGCTGGAATGAGGTAGAACAAGTTTAGAACGCAGCGTCGCTCAAACTGAGCAAGATGTAGTGATCTACAGCATGGTGTAATATTATCAGGTGGTCGCTCAATTTCATGTTTCCAGTTGAGAGGACAACTTGTGAATGTATTAGTGATCTACAGCATGGTGTAATAGTATTAGGTGGTGCGCTCAATTTCATGTTTCCGGTTGCCAGCAGAGCAGCGCTTACAAAGGCAAACGGGCTATGTTACCTCTTTCATGGACACTCCATTCAACTGGTAACTGACTAATCGCATCATACCACCTAATATAAATTACATCATGCTCTTCAGTTGCTTTTTTGTTGTTTGGCTCGTGTTTGGGCATGCATACCTGTGTTTGCGATAATAATCCGTTACTTTTGTACAAGGTCAAGCAAAATGTATTTACCTGAGCTTGCTTTATATTATGAATTAAATAAACAATTGTTGCTGTAAGACAGCACAAATTGCCACTTATCACATTTCCACAGCAATGCAAAGCAAAACAGCAGCAACAACTTTAATGATTAATAATTTGCTAATCAAAACACAAACAAACAAGAACATACATACGCACAGCCACATGTAAACACACACACGCCACATACAAACATACATATACGATAATGCAAGATGCTCCCCTGGAGCTGTTTTGAGCCCCCACCCCATAAACCTTTTTACATTCTTTTCTATTTCTGTTCTGTATTCTTTGGCTACCACAACAAGAACAACAAAAGCGACAGCAAGAACTCGGCACACCCAATACCTAATTTTATTTTTACTGCAATCGAAATTGAATTTCTTATACCGATTTAGGTTTTCATGTTCGGTTTTCTATTTATTCACCTTTACTATGCGTTCGTTCGTTGATTGGTTTTTCACTTTTGCGCAGCGCGTTCGCTCTCTATGAATGTATTTATTGATTTGCCAAAGAAATATAGCCAAACACACGCACAGAATACTGTTTTGTTGGATCAACAATTAACTTAAATGTAACACGTTTCGTTTTCGTTAAATTTGGTCAAATTTGAGTTATTTATCAATTATTATTATTAATAGTAAATTAAATGGAACAAAACAAATGCGACTACGTGAGCCACATTCTTCTTCTTCAATAAATATGAGCTAGCTGCCAACTTCACGTGACTCAAAGTTGCGTGAAGCGCAGTGCTGTAAAGCGCCAATCGAAGAAAATACCCGAAAATACCGAAAATACAAAGTTTGACGTAAGGCCGTCACGCAAGCACCGATAAACATATATCGACAATCGAACAAATCGATGAGCGCATAGAAAATTTGTAAACAACGACGTGGTAGATTAATTAAATTTTTGTATTAAACATGTTAAAACTCGGCTTACTTCTATTTTCACTCTTAGCCCTAAGAAGCGTAAGTGGTCTGACCCAATCTGGAGTAAGCTTATATTAACTATCAATCCCTTGCAGTGTCAGGCTGAAGCTGAATTTACGGCAGCTGATTGCCGGGAGCTTGGTTTCATCAAAACTCAGCTAATGTGCTCCAATTGTGAGAAACTGGATGATTTCGGACTTGAAGCCATTAAGTAGGTAACGGATTAGTTGTCAGTTGTGTGCAATATTAATTCTCATTTCCTGTCGCAGATCACATTGCAAAGAGTGCTGTACACAGGACCAGCAGCCCGCGGCGCAGCGTACCTACGCTAAGGCTATTCTGGAGGTGTGCACATGTAAATTCCGTGCATATCCACAAATACAGGCGTTCGTTCAAAGCGGCAGACCGGCAAAGTTCCCCAATTTACAAATCAAGTATGTGCGTGGCCTGGATCCAGTTGTCAAGCTGTTAGATTCCAGCGGCAAGGTGCAGGAAACGTTATCCATAACAAAATGGAATACGGACACCGTCGAGGAGTTCTTTGAGACGCATTTGGCCAAGGAGGGTGGCGGCAAGAGCTCCTACAGCGTGGTAGAAGATGCGGAAGGCGATGAGGAAGATTATCTTCGTACCAATAGAATATAATAAGTCAATTGTGCCTTCATTTTAGTAGTCAAATGTAATAAAGCTAGCCTAACTTTTAGGAGTCGCATGAAAATTGAGTTTTAGAGCTTTCGTGGAAGAAAGAAAAGCTTTGCAGTTTGGGAGCTAGCCTTTTCGACAGTTTGAGAGCCAGCTTTGGCAACATTTTGAGAGCCAGCGCTTGGCTGGCGTTACAGAACGTAACGCATTACGTAATTAGCTAATCCCAGCTTACCATTTTTTTATTTCGCCATTCCTGATTAATTTTGAGGAATTTTAAGATTTAGGGTGTGGTTGAATAAATAGGAACTTCATGTTCTAATATTGATTTTTTTTACAAACTTAAAATCGCCTTTCCTTTTCGCTTAATGGTGATATTTTTCCTTACGGCTTATAGCGCCCAGAAGGTCGACCATTTTCACTCAAATGCCATTTCACGCTAGCAAAATAGCAATCTTTCAAAATTATTCACGTAAGAAGAAAAAGTTTGCCCGCCAAATTCAAATTTCGTTTTTAAATAAAGAGAAGTGGAAATACGCCTTTAAATTGAAAAAATCTAATTATTGGCATGTAAAGAAAGAGGCATGGCTTATCTATTGTGGTTAACAATTCTAAATTTACCATTTATAATACTTCTGCAATGCGTACAAATTATTGATTCATCATATATATAATTAATATGTATTTTTGATTTGTATGTTATCTTGTTATCAACACTGCGGCATTCGGCAAACCAATAACAATGTCTGACTATTGTTATAATGAGCATGGGGCGAGCGAACCATTCTTTTGCCAATCTCGAGCGCTTTTTTACACGCTCCCCTTGAATGACGTATGTACTTTGTAGCTCTAAGTTTGTCAAATATTTGCTCAGATTGTTAAATAGTCATTCACAATAAATTGGCAAGGCAAATAACACAAATGTTTTTATGTTTAATTTTGTGGCGTGACGACTATTTTGTTTAAATCTCTCTCTCTCTCTCTCTATTTTTCAGATTGGCATACGGCGCATGTGAAGGCGGCTTTGCAGCCATTAACAATATATAGCAAAACTGAGGTTATGTGCATCTCTAGGCGAGAGCCATTAACAATTACATATAGTATAACATAATATATATGTATATACTGATAGGCAAATAAAATTAATTTTATGTATACTTTGTGCAATATCGCCTGTTTACGTTTCATTACAATGCATATTGCTATTTCTGCTTATTTTATTTATTGCGGTTGTCGATCTTGTTGTTGTTCTTGTTGCTGTTGGGTTTGTTTATTGTTTTTATCATAGCCTGAGCCACAGTGGTGCAAGGTTGATTACAAATCGGTGCTCAAATTATAAAACTGTGATTACAAATCAAAGCCAAATATTTTATTGCGGCAAAATCTATTTAAAGTCAATGAATGTATGTATGTATATTATTTCATACCTTCAGTCCATTATAGATTGTCACGCCCCAACCTTATTATTGTTTGCCTTGCGATCAATACTAATTACTTCCATTATGAGTTTTCTATGCATATTGCATTATTGTTATGCACGGCAGCTGCTGAGCCCAGAGTGCTAAAGCTTATCATTGTATGCCATAAAAGCGCATTCAACTGTTTGGCAAAAACTATATACATTTAGAGATATGGTATGTATAATATGCATATATATGTATATACTTAGGTATTTTTAAAGCCGCTTTTAGAGTCTCTCCTTCCACCCCCTGGTTAGCAGCATTGCCTGCCTCTTGGAATGTCGTTTAAGGCGCCCCCTAGATTGCTGAGCTGTTCTTGTTATTGTTATTATATATTTCACTCGTGTTTACTGATAACATTTGCGCCTTTGGTGTTAAGAACCGTTCGGGGAGGAGTGTTGCGGGGCAGCAGGCAATCCGATAACAATAATGACGCTATAGTCAAGGCGTCATCGCTTCTATTAGCACGTCAATTTGATTTGATTTTAGCGCTTCATTAGAAAATAACACGAAGAGCCCACTAAAAAGACGAATAGAAACGAGAACGCACGATTGGCCTGTTCTCATCGCTCTCATTATAGTTATTCTCTTCAATTCTCTCTCTATCTTTCCCCTAACAGTTAACAACAATATCAGCAAAGTCAACGCGAACAGCAACTATAAAAATCAAAAGCTTAATTTGTTAATTGCGATTTGCACTTTTTATACATTTGTAGCGAGCATTTGACTTTGTAATGAAATTTGTAACACAATAAATGCTATTTGTCGCTATAATCGATATTTTTCCGCTTCTATCGAGGTTTTTTCCACTATCGATATGCATCGATGAGCCAATAAAGCTTTTAGACTATATATGTTAATTTTGTCAAATTAGTTTGTCCATGTGTCTACTCAAATAACTAAGCATATTTTAAAGTTAAAATAAAACATGATACTAATTCTTCTAATTATTGCTTGAATTATGCCACTTAATTAATATTAATATTGTAGGCACAGAAAAAACGAAGCTCTGCTCAAAATTTGTATACTTTTGAATATAACTATAGAAATTCTGTAAATTGTAATAATATAATTGTATATACATAGATATGTACGAGGTGCGACTTTAATGTTGCGAGATTCACATTGTAAATCATTTTATTTAGATTTTCTAAATTTTCATTTATCCTTTAATATACTCCCCTTTATTTATATAATGACCATGCGAATTTTCCATTGTTTAAAACGCTGCTGGAAGACTTCTTCTGTCTTCTTCACAGGCAAACATCTCCTTTGGGAAACAGATAGTAGATGGTATTATCAAGTGCAAAAAGTATGTCTCATTGTCAATGGATTTTAAAGTGTAAGTACAAACCTTTCATGTTTTAAGCGTGAGAATTTTAGAATTTGGGAATTTTGGTATTCACTTCAAATGAAATGCTTCCGATAAACTCTATACAAAATAAATGATTGCATGAAATTATTTGAAAAATGTAGTAGACATACCCATTTTTAGTAACTGATAGAAATATTAAGTCAAACGAAAAATACCTGAATTTACAGGCCAGAATTTCATTTGAAGTGAATACCAGGTGACTTAAAATTACTGTGTAAAATTAGCCGTATGCATTTATTATTAAAAGTTATTATCATCCGTTTTGAACGCTGTTTTTTCCATGCGCATTTCTTTTGCAGCAGCGTCTGTCTCATTACTTTACAGACACACCTCGCATGTGTAGCTTTTCTAAACTTTTTGAATTTATTCATTAACATTTAGTCTTACAAATCGCACAACTGTCACCTGTACGCATGCAACAAACAACACATGTTCAAATATGTGTACATAAGATTGTCTGATTGTATGGGTGGGAACGAAGTGTCTGTGGGAAATATAGTAAATATAGTAGGATTATGTGTCCCCAGATTGAACTTTGGCTATTAAATTTAGCGCAGGCCACAAACTGCGCCGCGCTTATTAACAACAAGCAGCACACAAAGAATAAACAGCAAAAAAAAACAAAAAAAAATATATTTATAAAAATGTTGTAGCTTATTGTAATCTGCAATTGAGAAATGTGCTTTTTAATAGATTTATATGTACATTGTACATACTTACTTATGTACATACATACATAATATTACGTGCAATTATTTGCACATTTAATTATTTTTAGTATTTCAATGAACGCGCACGTAGAATAGAGAGAAAATGAATTTGAAAATTGGTGCCACAACAGGTGGTCAGAGCTGGATTTAAAATTAAATGTAAGATTTATTTGAAACAAATAACTGTGTTATTACATTGAATATACTCTTATTCCTGTTTGTTTTTGGATTCTTATTTTTGATTTGTTTTCCGTAATTTAGAAATGTAATCATATATTACATACACAATTACTTAAGTTGTAGTTTGTAATAGTATTTTAATGTATAGCCTACATATACATTTTTCACTTTCGAAATTATTTCGAACGCTCACATATTTATATAAAAAACGAAACAGCAAATAAAACAACAAAAGTTTTGCTGCAAGTTTTTTGTTTTTGTTTTTGTTATGCGCTTGTTCTCTCTTAACATCGCTCACAATTACATTATTAATATATAGGTATTTTTTTGTTTTTCGATTTTTTGCATAGTTTTTGTAAAGGATTTAAAGTTTACTTATGTAGTTTATAACTAGAGTTTTACACTTGACATTAAAAAAAGGAAAATGTATATTTATTTTATGCAAAAATTCTTGTTACTAGTATAATTAACAATATTATGTATAAGTTCTTGGTACTCAATTAATAAAACGTTTTGCACTTTTAAAGCCTGTTGTTATTTTCTCATCTTTTGTTGATTCTTAAAAATTTGTATTACTCGTATTCGCGTCAATAAATTTAGTCTATTTAATTAATTTCTTTTATATGTATGTATTGTATATATATATATCTTTTTTTTTTTATTTTGTTTTGATTTGGAATTGAAATAAAAAATATTGTAATTAAATTTTGGTACGAAGAAAATTTCATGCGATTTGTGGCAATAATGTTATTAAAGGACATTTTGATGGTTTTTTGAATTCCATTTTTGTTGCTTCCTAACTATATATTTATTTAGCTTTAAGTTTTGTAAAAAATGTTGAGTAGTTCGTTTTATTTTTGATTTACTTGTTTCTTACTTCGTGAAGTTTATCGTGTATGCGGGCGTGTGTTTTTCTTTAATGTTACAGGATTCTTAGATGCTGAGTTCTTATAGAGCTACAGTTTTGTGCTAGGACCTTGACTAATCGGAACTGTAACATTCTGGTCGCCTCGGATTGCTGGCCAAAATGGTATTGTGTTTTTATAAACTATTATATATATAGTATATTTAGCTATATATACATATGTAGATATATATTTGTGATACTGCGTTTTAAAGAGAGGGAGTGACGAAAAATGTTTTGCTTTTTGTATTCTTTTTTCGTATTCAAAAAGCACAAGGATTACTTTGAATTTTACAGCACAGGAAGGATCGATATCGAGATAATGGTAACGGTAAGGATAACGGTAACGTTATGCGGTCTTAAATACTAGTAATTGCTTCGACGGCACGTAAGGGTTTAAATTTATTGGATATATACGTTGACAAATACGTATGTATGTATATATAACTGTAGCTATGATCCTTTTATAGAACTTTTCACAGCATTATTATCTGTTATATATATAGTTGGTAAATTGTAGCTTTATTTTACAAGAATTTCTTTTGTTTTCATTTGTTGTTGATGTTTTTGTTTTTATTATAGAACGTGTACAATAATTTGGTCGTAGGTCTAAGACACTTTTTGGTTTTTATCCTTAATCCTTTTTCCTTTTTTATATAAATAAATACATATACATGTGCATGTATATATTGTTATATACAGAAAGTAGCGTTACATTTTATAGTACGTAGTAGTAGGTATTTTCGTGACTTATGTGCGTAGTTAAGTAAAATCTGAGACTCGCTGTAAAATATATCATATGTTAACGGTTGTTGTGCTTGATAACCCGGAAGGGAGCGGCTTGGAGGGGTGGTTATGGTGGGGTGTGGGCGGGCCCGGGGAATAAAAAAGGATCAATTACACTTAACGGCTAAGTTTTACGAGCTAGCTACACAAAGCACAATGAATGATGAGGACACGGACAAAGGACAAGGACGTGGACGACATAGAACAAGGACAACGACAATAAGGCTTACATCTAGGATGTGTTTTTTGTTTATCGTTATCGATAACTTGGCATGACTTAGAAGAAAAACTTGCGCACTTCCTCATCCAAGTCGGTGGTGTCGACCAGATCATCAATCACGCCCGGCAGGAGAAGCTCAACCACCTCAAGATCCCGTTTGTCCTTCTCGCTAGCTGCTGCTGCCGCCGCTGCTGCTGCCGCTGCTGCTGCCGCTGCTGCTTCCGCCTCTGCTGTTGCCGCTGCTGTCGTCGCTGCTGCTGTTGCCGTTGTCGACTGCTGGACATCCACGCAGTTGCTGCTTGGACTAGAGGACGGCAGTGGCATGGCAATGCCAGCACCCAGCAGCGCCTCGTAGGTGTCCTCGAGCAGCACGCCGCTCTCTATAGCCGCAACGGCTTCCTCATAGTATCAGTTGAGGTCGCGCCGAAAACTGTCCTCGATATTGGGATCGGCAATCATGATGGGATTCTGATCCGACAGCATCTGCAGGCCGGCCACATCCATTTGACCCAAATCCAGATCCAGGGTATCAAAGATCTCTCTGCTGAAATCGGCATTCGAGGAGTAGTCGCTAAATATTATGGAGGGTATGTTGGCTGTTGTGGGCGTATGGCTTTGTGTTTGCACCTGATGGTGGTGCGACTGATGCTGCTGGTGTTGATGGTGGTGCGTCTGATGCTGCTGCTGTTGTTGCTGCTGCTGATGCTGCTGTTGGAGGTGCGACTGATGCTGCTGCTGTTGCTGTATATGATTCATAACCATGTTCGAGTTGCAGGCGTTGTGAACGGGTGAACTGCTCGACAGCGGCGAGTTTGTGTGATGCGGCGAATGCAGCGGTGAGTGGTGCGGCGAGTGATGCGGCGAGTGGTGCAGCGACAGCGACAGCTGCTGTGGCGATGCCTGCGCCGACATGGGTATTGGCAGCGGTGAGCTGGGACAACCCAGAGGCGAGGGCACCGGTGAGGCGACCAGCGTCTCAACCACGCCCCCGCCGCCAACACCAACAACACCGCCGTTGCTGTTGTTGTTGTGGTGCTGGTGATGATGTTGGTGTTGGCTATCGGCATGTGACACGCCATTGTGCGTTGCTGCAGAGCCTACGCCATTGCTGTTGTTGTTAAGCAGTTGCTGTTGTTGCTGCTGCTGTTGTTGCTGCTGTTGTTGCTGCTGCTGTTGTTGTTGCTGCTGTTGTTGTTGCTGCTGCTGATGGTTGTTCACCCTTCTCAGATTATTGTTGTTAGCGCTGGAATCGGGACTGCCGCTCAGCTCGTTAAAGTCCAATATTTTATTTTGCTCCTGGTTGTGATATTGCCCATTAGAGCCATTTGCCGCCGCCGAAGCGCCGCCAGCATTAAAGTCCTCAAAGTCTAGAGCAACAAAGCTGTTGGCAAAACCTTGCTGCTCCGGCGACGAGTTGCTATCGCCTAGCGAGAAGTTCTCGAAATGATTGTGAAACGAGGGATTTAGACTGTTGTAGGCGGCGTCAAAGGCGCTCGCCAGCTGCTGCTGTTGCTGCTGCTGTACACGAATGGGACTGGCCGGTGCGCTGGTGTGCAGTTCGCTGCCGGAGACGCTGCTGAGCAGGCCGGGCGAGGAGCGCGGACTAGATGGATTTGCGGGCTGACGATAGTCGGTTAGATTGCCGGCAACGGAGCTGGTGTTGCCAGTGTTGTTGCTGTTATTGCTGTTGCTGGCGCCCAACGTGGGCAGCGGACTAAACGACAAATGCGGAGAGCTGCTCGGCGGCAGGGCGGGCGTGCTGGCGGCGGACGTTGGCGAGTGCTGCTGCTGATGGTAGGGCGATGGCGGACCCGCCGCATTACCGCCGCTACCCGGACTAAATGGACTGGGCGACTGATCACGCTCGCGACGTTGTTGGTGCGGTGACATGACCGGCGATAGCGTCTGATGATGCTGCTGCTGTTGCAGCTGTTGTTGTTGCTGTTGTGGTTGTTGTGGTTGTTGTGCTTGTTGTTGTTGTTGCTGTGGCGGTGCTGCATAGTGTTGCAGCGCGGTGAGATTGGGCAGGGAGCCGGTATTGGCATAGTTAGCCTGATCCTGCAGCGGCCTGAACAATGAATTGGTAAATTTGGCGTTGTATGGCGTTGGTTGTTGTTGCTGCTGCTGATGCAGTTGTTGCTGCTGCTGCTGTTGTTGCAGCTGCTGCTGTTGTGCTTGCGGCGGCTGCTGCTGCTGATGCATTTGCAACTGCTGCTGCATGTTGTGCTGGTGTTGCTGCAACTGTTGCAGCTGCAGCTGATGCGGCAACAGCGGCGGCTTTCTTCTTTGTGCCTGCGGACTGAAACTGCGTCCAATTTGATGCGGCGAATGAGATCGTTGACTATGCTGCTGCTGCTGCTGTTGTTGTTGTTGCTGCTGCTGTTGATGCTGCTGCTGTTGGTAATTGGCGTGCAGCGAGTTCATGTCCGTGGCAAAGCCACCTTCGGCAGCCACCGCCATATTAAGACTCTGATGCAGCGCCGAATCAGAGTTCGAGCGTCGCCAGTTCGTGTCCATCGGTGGACTTAAATAGAGGTTCTGTTGTGTGCCATTATTGTTGTTGTTGCTGCTGCTGCTATTGCTGTTGGGCAACCCCAATGCATTCACCAGTCCACCCGGCCCAGTGCTGCTGCCGTAAGGCGAGCGATCCTTGCGTTCTGAGGGTCTTCGCATGGGTCCAACTCCCACGCTGCGTCCACGTGACTCCCGATAGGCAGTTGGTGAACCACCGCCACCACCAGCAATGCCATCAGGTGAGGCGCCACCACTGGCACCGCTGCCATTACCACTGCCCCCACCACCACCAGCAGCACCACCCGTGCCATTGTTTGCGGCTGGCGATGCAGCGTTCTCTGCACCGCTCAAGCAGCATTCTAGTATCTTTTGATTCGCCTGCGTCTCATCCATTTTGGTGGCATACACCTCCTTCATGATCCTCTCGAATTCAGCTGTTCCCTCCGCCTGCTTCTGCTTTTGCAGCGCAATCTTCTCGCTGAACTTGCGCGGATTGGCCATTGTCCTTGTCTGTCCTTGCTGCGCCTGTGTTTAGTCTGCGAATATAATTAGCTTATCAAATTGAAAGTTGGGTCAACTTGGAACTAAGACATGTCAATTTCTGTCGCGTTCGCTTTGCTTTGCTCTGCCAACGTTGACTATAAAAGGGTTTTGGTTTTAAGAAAAAAAATATCAATAATACGATTTCCGTTGACGGATTGACTTTATTTCAGGAATTACGAAAAAATATCCTTAACAGTGCTGTCAACGTTAACAGAGTAGCAAAATGGCTCAAAAGCTCAACAGCCCTACGACTCTGTTAAAGTATGCAGCACTGTTAACGTTAACAGAACTCGGTTTGTATTTTTATTACTTGTTCGTATATTCCTCCTCAATCTGATTTATCTATCTAACAGTCTCATCATTCTTCTATTCAATCAGTTTCCACTATGCTTTCTGATGGGGATTTATTCATTGTTTGTGGTGATTTTAATTTGCCTGATGTTGTTTGGTCCACTCGCCCAAGTGTTTTGGTGCCATCTAGTTCGCACGAATTTATTGATGGCCTGCACGAGTTGTCTTTTTCTCAATTAAATCATGTGCGAAACTGTAACGACCGCATCCTTGATTTAATTTTCTTATCTGACCCATCCTTTAGTTTAATTTCTCGTACTGATCCCCTTGTATTTCCTGAAGATCCTTATCATCCTACCTTAGATCTTTCTATAGAACTCTCTTACTTTGAGCCTATTGCTGCTCATTCAACAGCAAAATTACGATGTTTTCGTAAAGCAGACTTTGTAAAACTTAATTATTTAATATTTCAAACTGACTGGTCCCAATTGTACTCTTGTGCAAATATGGATATTGCCATTTTAATCTTCTATAGTACACTGAATTCGCTTTTGGATGCTTGCGTTCCTCTTGCGTATCCTGTGAGGCTTAACAGGCCTCCCTGGTTTTCTCGAGAACTAACGAGGCTTAAAAATGTGAAATCAAGGTATTACAAAAAGTTTAAGGGATCCGGTAATCCTTCTGATTTTTCTCATTATATGGTCGCTAGATCAAATTTTATGATGCATAATTCGCTGTGCTATAAAGATTATCTGCTACGCTGTAAGCAGCAGTTCGCTCAGAATCCTAGACAGTTCTATAACTTTGTGAATGCGAAACGTAAATCTTCTTTGTTGCCACACTCTGTATTTTATGAAAATACTAAATCAAACTCAGCTCAGCATGCAGCTGATTTGTTTGCAAAGTTTTTTCAATCCACTTACACTTTTACTAACTACCCATCTAACACACCTTACCCTTATCCTTTACAAAGGTCTAATTGTATTTTTGGTCCTGCGATCGCGGAAAGTTCACTGCTTAGTGAACTTCATTCAATTAAACCTGGGTATTCACCTGGTCCTGATGGAGTACCTGGATGTATACTAAGATATTGTGCTGGATCTCTTTGTAAGCCTTTACTTAAATTATTTTCACTATCTGTTGACTCCTGCTCTTTTCCTGTTTTTTGGAAGGAATCCTTTATCATTCCTCTTCATAAGCACGGTTCAAAGTCAGATGTAAAAAATTATAGAGGTATTTGCAAATTGTCTGCAATTCCTAAGTTGTTAGAGAAAATTATAACATCTCAGTTGCAACATTTATGTAGCTCTATCATTTGTCCTTCCCAGCATGGTTTTGTTAAGCGTCGTTCTACCACTACTAACCTACTTGAGTTCACTTCTTTTGTTATTAAAGGATTTCAGAGGAAAATGCAAACTGATGCAATTTACACTGACTTCAGTAAGGCTTTTGATTCTGTTAACCACTATCTCTTGCTTCATAAACTCCACCTTATCGGATTTCCTCCCAACCTTCTTTCTTGGATTTCTAACTATTTAAATAATAGGACCCAAAAAGTTATTTTCAAAACTTCTCTATCTACTCCTGTCCTGGTCACTTCTGGCGTTCCCCAAGGTAGTCATCTAGGTCCTTTGCTTTTTAATCTTTGTATTAATGACCTTCCCTCCATCATATCACACTCTCATATACTGATGTATGCTGATGATGTGAAGCTATACTTAACGTATAATGACTTGTCCTCTTGTTTTTTACTACAGGCCGATCTTGATTCTTTTTTCTCTTGGTGTGAAGTTAATTTGCTTCAGCTGAACAGCTCTAAGTGTAAGATAATGTCATTTTATCGAAGCTTACCTCAGCTTAATAGCTACACGCTTGACAGGGTGCCGCTTGAAAGGTCAACTGAAGTGAAGGATTTAGGTTAACTTCTTGACCATAATTTAAAATTCGATTCTCATATTAAAGTGACAGTTAATAAGGCTATTCAAGTTCTCGGGTTTATCAAACGGTGGGCCAAAGAATTTGATGATCCTTATACAACTAAAACACTCTATACCGCTCTTGTTCGTCCAATTCTAGAATATGGGTCTTGTGTTTGGGCTCCTCAATACCCAATTCACCAGATCAGAGTAGAATCTGTTCAAAAGAAGTTTTTGCTATTCGCTTTGCGAGGTTTCAACTGGGTTTCAGGCATTGACCTACCTCCTTACGCTAGTAGACTCCTATTGATTAACCTCCCCTCTTTAACTAATCGTTGTATAATGCTTGGTGTAATGTTTGTAACTAGATTACTAAATGGTGAAATTGACTCCTCTATGTTGATGAGCCAAATAAATTTTTCAGTTCCTTCTCGACCTACCCGTAACTTTGTTCCACTTAATCTTTCTCGTTGTACTAGTAACTATGCCTTGCATGAACCTTTTCGAGTACTTTGTGCTGATTATAATAGACTTTTTCGTGTTTTTAATTCTGAATCCTCTCTTCTTATTATTCAAAACTCTATTTTAACTTATTTAGCTCGTAGTTAACAATTTTTGCCAACTAATTTTTACTAACTTTTTTCTTTTATTATTTTTGGTCTGATTGGGTTTTGCTGGGTTTTCCCAATCAATTTTTTGACCTATTTTTACTATTTGTATCCCAGTTAATTTTAATTATAATTTTTTTTAATTTTAATTTAAAGTATACATTTTTTTTTAATTTCTTATATTTAAAATTTTTAATTTCTCTAAAATTGCTTTAAATTGTGTCGACTGTTTTTTAGTTGACAATAAATAAAATAAAAAAATAATGCAAAAAAGTCAATTTTAAAGAATTTATTTATTATCCGAAAAGTAGCTTAAGTATAGGTTTACCTCTAAAACAAGCATGCTTCATACATATTAGAGTATTTTGCTAATGTTTTGGGTTGCTCTTGGCTTTATCAATGTGACAGCGAACGGGCCGCTGATAAGCTAGATAGTTAGCCTAACAAATCAGACATAACCGTAGCCGTAGCCGCACCGTTCTACTCTATCGCGCTCTCTCACTCACACATTCTATCTCTTGCTCGCTTCAGGCATAGCTCTATTCCTCATTCCTAATTTTCAATGCCATTGCATAACGAGCGCAATATGTAAAAAAGGGCGGGAAAAGCACTTAGAGCAAAGTAAACAATACGTTTATAGTTCTTTGGAACTGTCTACAAAAAAAAACAAAAACAAAAAACCGAAGAATAATAATATAGGGGGAACTGGGAACTGAGCACTGCGATATGCAAATGCAATATGTCAAGCGTTGCGTAGTAAACAAAATAGTTTATGCATTAAGTTGATTCCGTCTGCCGCAGTGCAAAGTTTGAAGGGCATTAAGTATTGAAGAATCGCCTTTTGATATCTAGTTTCGCCTCATTTGGATTATGCTATTCAATATTATAACAATATCTCAATATCTATGCAATCTTAAACCAGTCACACAGCTTCAACTTGATAAGCTAGTTAAGTATGGAGCGGGAAACTGATGACAAGAGATATTTGCCAAAAACAGTCAACAAGTTGGCAGCAGATCGCTGAAGAGCACACACACACACAGACACACTTACACGAACACACGCGCACACATACACACACGGACTATTACTAATACAAATCAAACTTTATCTTTGGCAAGAAAAACATGTGAATAATATGTGTGATAAAGCAAACGTGCCATGAAGTCATTTGTACTCGAATGAACTCTTCTAGGTGTATCAAATATAGACATTGAATCTTTTTTCCGATTTAAGAAATTGCCAACTGCTAAAAATGAATATATAGAGCTCAAGATACGATTTGTAGTGGAAAAGTTCTTAAAGTTTGAAACGGATTAAAATTTGTCACGTTTTAAGATCAAATATTGTTGAAAAATAATGTGGCCAAATGTGGTCGACAAGCAGATACCCTGTCCAAGTCGAAATATATACAAGTTATGGCAATATTTTGTATTATAAAGTCAAGTCATTTCAGTAGCTTTTACATGTAGGAAAGGTTGGACTGGTATCTTCTTATCAAATACTTTCAATTATCTTCTTATCATCTCAACTTTTCATGATAAATAGAACTGATCATATAGAAATTTATTAATTTAAAGAACTATACTTCTTTTGAATTGAAGGGAAGTTCTTTTGAATTGAAAGAAGAATTCAGTCTACTGAAATATTTTAGGTATTCAAAATATATTAAATTTGATGCACACAAAAATAAGATAGGATAAATTACCGACGATCGATAAGCGCACGAAAGCAAAAATCATCGATTATTAATTTCGTACACCAGAATTACGATTAAAGCCATTAATCGATTGTTTTTTACAGCTCCTATATAGAGCAGACGTTATCGCACGAGTACTTTTCAATAGTTTTTCCATCTTAAAAATACAACAATAATTTATGATCAACAAAGTCTCTTTTAAATAATACAACACTGATAAAAAGCCCAGTTAGAAGCAGATCACAAATCACAGCGATTGCCAATTCCAGCAAATTGATGACTAACAATTCGGAACTGAGTGTGATTTCCAAGGCAATGCGGGTCTTTAACTGGCGTTAACTGATTTGTAATTCAGATCATATATACGAGCTCGTGCCCATTTGAAGAAGCCTAATAGCAAAAGCACGCCCCCCAGCGTAGCGTACCGCCCCCACGTTTTCAACTCACGCTTGTTGCTGGGTGGAAATAACAACAACAATCAAACATTCCCACGAATCGATAACAAAATTGTATAATTATTTAATAACTAAAACGATACAAATTAACTTAAGCGCACATGGCCCAGGGTCGCCAATATTGTGTAGGGAGTAAGTATATCTTGTTCCTTGTTTATCCCCACGTTTTGACTTTAACCCTATTCCTATTCCTTTCTCCAATCCCTATGCGCGCTGCTTTGCTTTGCTTTTGCGGCTTATCAGCTGCTTTATCGCGGCGCGCGCTATGAAATTTTTGAATAATTTTGCATTGTTTGCTTAAAACGAGCTGACAACAACAAGAAACGAGCATATATGCTCGACTGGGAGTTACCCTACATGCAGGTTTTGTGTACCCAAAGCAAAGAATTTTTAAAAACAATTTAAGATATTTGGTTGGTATACAAAAACCCAATGTCAGAAAATAAACAAACTGTTATTTTAAAATTCATTTCGAAACGTCTTCGATGTTGTATGTCTGTTTTCGAATAAACAATCAAATGTTCTTTCTTTTTAATCGTTCGAATACTACTCATTTCAGTGTGCCAAAAGTTAAAACGATATTTGGTATTCAGAACAGCGCAGTTTTTAGTTGAAATCGGAAATAAAAACTGTCCTGAATAACTTTTTAATGTGTTATATAATCCAATAAAACTTCTCAAAGTCGAAGTTTCTGTAGCTCGCACTAAATTGAGTGGACATAGCTTTTTGAGACATGCCTTTGTAAAATTGACTTCCATAACTTGAATTCCTCGTTAAATCAAACTTAAAATTGGCGTGTGCATTATATAACTCAAATTCGTATCTGAAATAGGGGTTGAAGTGGGGCACAGGAACATAAGATTTGGAGCCTAACAGTAAGGCTGAATATGCTTTTGAAGTTAAATTTAGAGACAATCGAAAACAAACTCAGTGATCGGATCGGGATGCAAAATTCGTTTCTTATCACGCCCGTTTCAAATTTTTTCCTATCCAATTCCGACAGTCCGCGTGTCCCGAATTGCGCATGAAATTTATAAGATGTAAACAATTTGAGGAAACTGGATAAAAATGTTTCTTTTCAATGGCTTTATTTTTAGAGAGAATTGTCCAGACCCAAAAAAAAAATTTTCCATTGGTATAGCTAAGATTTCCAAAATAATTTTAAATTGGGTCCTGATCCCGACCGATTCCGAAGTGTGCTTCAGGAAATACGTTAGGACCCTTCTCGATTCCATCTCTACTTTAAATCTCTTAATAAAGTGAACAATTTCTTTTTAAAAAATATAAAGCGATATAATACCAGCCACAAATGTCTGAATATTTTATGAATGCAGCTGTTAGATATACCGATTAATTTCAATAAAACACAAATTATAGTTTAAAATTGTTCTCCAAATTGATTTTTATTTGGTTCGAGCATAGCAGCTTTGATTGTACCGTATTAGCATTAAATTTTTCGTTTTATTTTATTTAGATGAAAAAACGATGTTGGGCTTAATCGGTTGCATTTTAACAGATTTAAACTTGAAATATTAATGGAACTTTTATTCAATAGTTTCTCATTTAACTGCTATGAGCCCAACTGATGATCTAAAGAGTCTAAGGTTAACAATAAGGCCTGTTGTGAACTCCGATTCCGTTTGAAATTATCGGAAACGGAATTGATTGCTATTGTGAATCTCTCAAAACGTCAAACTTTTAATTTTTTGAAAGTTTGAGGAATGAAAAGTAATTGCCCGATAATAAAGGTAATTCCAAAATCAAGTGCTAAATTCTTCATATGATTTCTAAACGAATTAGATCATTTTATCTTAACCTTTATAATATTAAATTTAAAAACTGTCTGTAAAACAGAAACGAAAACGTTCAGTTTTTACTTTTTAAAGCCGTACGGAATTCGGAACAGGCCTGAATACCTATTTTACACACTGTGTACTTTATGTGGTCGCAAACACATTATACCCTTTCAACACAGTTTTTAATGAGTACAGGGTATACAAACATTAAGCGGCAATGACAAACACCCGCATGTCCAAAAATGCGCGGCCGGCGGTTTGCAAAACAAAACGAACGCACCGCTAGGGGGTGGAGGGATGTTGGCAGAGAGGTGTAGGGTGTGGGGGTGTAGAGTGCAGGGGTTTAAAAGGTAGCCAAGAGGGCTTTTTACTTACTTGTCAAGCGCACGCTGTGACAACAAAAATCTGCCCGCTCTCTCACTTTATAACTCTGTCTCTCTTTTTAGCGCGTTGTCAGCAAGCTTGTGGCTCTCTCTCGTGCACTCTCTCTCTCTGTCGCTCACTGTCAACTCCAATTGGCCGAATGGGCTGTGCTTAAATTTGGCTTTGGCGTTGGGTTCTGTGTTGTTTCTTAATTAAACTAAGTATACCTACATATATATATATATATATATATATATATATATATATATTTATATTATGATGGCTCTGTTATGGCAGAATATATTTTGGCGCTCTTTTAGCGCCCAGCTGCTGTCAAGCTTTTTGTTGTTGTTTTTGTTTTGTTTGTTCTAAGCTCTCACAACACAGCTTTTTTCTTACTGCGTCTTCTTCTTAGCGGTACGCGCTAAAAAACTTGTCAGCCGTTTTTATTTTGCTGTTGTTGTTGTTGTTATTGTTGTGGAGCGACTGATAAAACCAGATTTTATTTTGCGTTCTGCTTGTAAGAATGTGTGTGCTTTTTATTATATTTGAATTTTATTGTTAAATACAAAAATTGATTTCTAATTTCAGTTTTGAGCGCTGCTGCTGCTCGTTGTTGTTGTTTTTATTGTTGTTCGCGCCAGTTGGGGAATTTGTTAATGGCCGCGCGCAAAGATTTTTGTGATGTGTGCTGCCTCTTCTTTCTCTTTTAGTTGTTGTTGTTTGTTCACTTAAACACACACACACACTTACTCACACACATACACACACGCGCGCGCATTTATTGTTTTAACGCACAACTACGACGTTTTTTTTGCGCTCAGCTGCTTGGCACTTTTTTTTGCCCCTTTCGTTTTTGGTTACCAACGAAATGAAAAACTTTTGTTGCGCCTTTGACCTCTTTTCACACTGACGTCGACTGCGGACTGCGACTGAGACTGAGACAGCGGCAGCGGCGACACTTTAAAAAGTTGTATTTTTGCCTGGTGTTGTGTTTGTGCTGATTTTCCAATTGGTCCACAAAGCGTTTCCAATTGGTGTACGGGATTACAAAACGCAGCTGGGTCGTTGGGGCTGGCGGGGAGGGCCCGTTCCCGTTTTGTGACCGTTTTTGTACTGCATTTCCCTATTGATATATATATGTACGGTTGGTTTTCTTGAATGTATGAAATTATTGTAGCTACTGCTCCGATTTGGCTTTTTGTTTTTCAGCAGCAACAGCAATAGCAACAACAACAACAAGAGGCCAAACCACACTCACTCACACACACGCACACACTGACACATATGCATACACGCGCGCTCTTCGTATGTATTATGTACACACACGTATTATGTATGTTATTTTCGTTTTCGTTGCACCGCACTCGCACAAAATCATCATCACGATTCGACTGCTGCTGCTGCTGTCGTTTCTTCTTCTTCGTTCATCTTCGTAGTCTTTACGTTTTTGAGTTCGTTTATTATTGACACTTAACGTTTACAATTGCACGTTTTCAATTGTTGTTAACGCGCCATACAACTGCGCTTAGTTATCGCTGCTTTTTACAATAATATTTATCGCATTTGTTTTGTTTTTTTCACTTTTTCTTATTAGATTTCTGGTTTAGCAGCAGTGACTAAGAAATACACTAAAATTGGTCAAGCGCGTGGAACTGAACTGGTTTGCCACGGAGCTAGCTAGTTGTTTCATGTTCCCGCCAGGTGGCGTCTTACACACATGCGCCACAGCGCTCAGCTGTGACGGAACAGTGGCCTGTACTCAACAGTTGTGTTTGAAACAGCTGTTTAGTAAAAACTGTTTTTGATGAATCTTACTATTTGATGAATTTTCAAATTTTTTGTTTGTTTGAATAATGGTTTTATTCATAATCGGATGGCTAATCGTCTGATTTGATTTGTTTTTAAATCGTAAATATGCCTGCCTGGCGCTGTTACGACACTGTTTGTGTTTGTCAATTTCGGATTCTGCCCCTTTTCCGGCCGCCAGGTGCTCCGCTTTCAGGACTTGATATTCATATTTAACGTTTATATTATTATTAATATTTTAATATTCAACAAAGGTGGTGATTGACTTTATAAGAAAAACATTTTTGTTCCTAAGATTTTTTACAATTTTTTCAAAATATTTTTATTTTTGAAAAGGTTTATTTCTCAAGTTAAATCCAGAACAATTAATATTCTTCAAACGCCAGGAGCAGGAGTTTCCCAGAAAAAGAAAAATAATTTTCAATTTAAAATAAAATTGGTAAATTCATCTTTAAAAAATTGAAAAAAATAGTATTTAGTAGTATTTGGTTAGTCAATTTTCGTCTGTCTATCTGTCTGTTCGACGCAAAAACGTAAAAAAAGAGTATATAGCAGTCGGGAGCATTCGATTGCAAAGTTCTTACTTGTTTTAAAATGGATATACACACAAAAATTAAACATTCCTGTTTTATTTCACTTATTTTTAAAGTTAGGCTGATTTGGACACGCATCAACACACACACACACACACACACACACATATATATATATATAGAATTTGCAATGTCTGCCGTTGCGTGTGCGTGTGTATGTGTGTTAGTATGTATGTATGTTCGTACGCCTGTTTCCTTTTCCGTTAACATTTTGTGTCTGGTTTCCGGCATTTTTGTACGCCGTTTAAAATTGTTTCCTCAGATACAAATCTGTAGCAGCCACAAATTTCTTTTTGCAGACACTTGAATGCCAATTGCAAAGCAAATTGCCGCCTTCGGGCCAACATTTAAGTTTCTTCTGTGTCTGCCTCTTGCTCTTCTTCAGCAAGGAAACACAGCTAAGAATAACAACAAGACGAATTTCTAGTTGAACTACAATCAAATGAAAATGACACTCAAAATTGAAATTGAGGCCACGTTTAAACGGATTTTTGTCTATTTAACTGAAAGACTGTCCTTGATAAAGTCAACTATTGTACAAATTATATTTCTTCATTTCTGAATAAATGTCCAAATTAATAGCTTAAACGAGAAATATAATGAAAGACAACTGGAAATGTGTTTGAATTATTTAAAGAATGTGTGGGTGGTGTCATCTTATACAATTACTTAAGTGCCCAATTGGGTTCTATTTACATATGTAATTACCTACAATATATAGATGTGGAAGGTTTCCTTGTCTAGGGTTCTTATTACGACTTTATTTCGAAACATACTTTCAATCGGCATAGAAATAAAAAATAAATAATTAATGAAATGCCCCAAATACATTTATCGATCCGAAAGCAATTCGTAAATTAAGATACGTTGAATCTATGAGCATGTTAGTCACTATTATAATTTACTCGACATTATCTGTTATCTCAATGGTTCTGAAAAAACTAATAGAGTGTGTTTGACGAGCAGATATCCTGTACATAGTTTTAAAACTATAATTTGAAGTAGTTCTTTTGATAATCTATCTCTATTTTTGACAATTTTCAAGATTTCCAATTCTATGCATATTTATTTTAACCTTGATAACCGAGAACGATATCCATTTAATAAGTCAAACACTTGACATTTAACGAATATTAATTTTCAACTACCTTATTATGATAAGGCACTTCGAAGTTCGAACTATTCATCTCATTCCACTTTGATTTTTCTGTTTAACATTGTCGTTTTTTATCAGTGTCGCTTTTTATCATTTGATATCATCATTGATTCGTTGGCAAGAGGGGTGGCATCAGGGGCAGGCGCAGGGCAACAGTTGATATAACATAGTGATTGCCGCTAACAATATTCGCATTGATTTCTTAAATTTCAATCAAAGTTCAGCGTTGCATGGATGATTTTATTCTCTTTATTTTTTTGCAGTTATGGAGATTTTTTTCCTGAATGGCTGCGCAGTCGAGCGTCGGCATTTTCGGCACTAACAATTAAAAGTAACGGCATTTGACGCAACATTTAACGGTATGTGCATAAGTACCGTATACGTGTACTCGTGTAGGTGGGTTGTGTGTGTGTGTGTGCTCATATATATTTAAATAGTAATGTGTGGGTGTGTGATGAACTCATAATAAAGAGATAGCCAGCTGTAAAATTAAATTTGATGTTGCAATACACGAAAACAGCAAAGAGTGTTGGACTTGGAGATATCCTGAACAGTCCTTTGCTTTTTAGAAAACACTAAAGTTCTAACACAAATCAAGGTTTGATAAAAGACGAAAAGTCTTTATCGAAAATATATATTAAACTAGATTTGCTATTTACTATGTTAGTTCAATTGTAATTGCCGTCCGACCATTTAAAAATAAGTGCATAGCTTTTTTATATGCTTTCACTCAATTATTAACAGTTACAGGGTATACAATTAACGCACACACACCTATTCCTAAGCTTAAGTTCATTAATAGCAGTATTGCAACAAGCAACAACAATAAAAACAACAACAAAAAGCACTTGAAAAACAAAAAGGAATCGATGTATTTAAAATGTTCCCACAATCGGTTTCATACTCTTTTCTCCTTTAAGCATACTGCAAAAGGGTAGTCACAACTGGTACAACTGTACCAAAAATGGTAGATTGGCCATCTTGTTTTTTGCGAATTGGTGCTTTTTTCTGTTTATTATATTTATTATATGCATACTACATATAAATATGCCCTTTTTAAATCGATTAAGTAACAACTATAAAGTAGAAATGTTTATAAATCTGATAAGAAATACCATTTCAAAACGAAAGGAAACGTTTTTTAATTGAATTTTTGTAAGAATGGAAACTGAAATGATTGTTTTTTAATTTTTTGATTTCTTTGTTTGAAAAAATATGAATTTTTTACTCTCTGTTCCCATTAAAAATGGGAAAAAGGGAGTTATAAAGTACTGCAAATGTGTGTAACAAACAGAAGGAGGCATTTTCGACCATATAAACTATATATATTCTTGATCAGGATCAACAGCCGAGACGAACTAGCCATGTCCGTCTGTCTGTCCATCTGTCCGTCCGTATGAACCCGTCGATCTCAGAGACTATAAGACCTAGAGACACCAAACTTGGCATGCAGGTTCCTGTATACTGTACGCAGATCAAGTTTATTTCAAATGTCGGATGCACCCTCCCGCACCCCCGCAAATCGCAAAAGATCCCGATGGGATAAATAACACCAAAGTTACGGAAGAATCTATTACGCCCGTCTCAGCTGGCAGAATCAACAGTTTGACATGCACTATGCTGCTTGCTTGTACTGCCGCTGAACTGCTTGAAATGCAAGTTGGGAGGAGGGAGTCTCGTAGTCGGGCACACTCGACTAGAGTATTCTTACTTGTTTCTCTCTAAAACCAATTTTTCTATACCAAAATTATATGCATTGCTATTTAAACTCGTCATTGAAAAGCTTGGTTGTAAATAATTTAAAGTCATAAAAATAAAAAATCCATTTTTTGTTAACGATTTAATATTAATGCTTCCATTATAGTTCTTAAAGTTTCTCAATTACTAAGAGTGGGCGAAATTCAAAAGAATACGCTTTTAAGAACTTAATCGCAGCCCTATTCCAAATAGAGAAAAACAGAATCATTGCGCTTTTGTCTTTCGGCCCTGAAAATCTGCTTGCTCTCATTTGAGCCTTTAGTTCGTTATCGTCTTGGCTGTCGGGAGAAAAACAACAACAACAATAAGGACAACTTCTTGTTGCTTGTTTTGTTTGCCAGGCCGCAGAGACAGCAAACAGCAAAGGCAGGCAGACAGTTGCGAGGGCGTTAAGTGGGATTGGGGGTGAGTCCGTTGCTGTGGCTGGATACACTGAGAAAAAAGGAAACAATCACCAATATTTAAAATACATTTATTATTACAAATTCTTACAAAAGAGCTTAATTTGTAATAAATTGAGTAGAGAAAATAGATGTTTTTATTAATATAACTGGCGTTCCATAAATACTTTTCCCATAATTTGAGTTGGGTCGATCTGAACTACTTTAAAGGACTGGGTTTTTGAATGGAACTGACTTCGATTATAGTTCTTTTAGTTCCTTTCTTTTAAAATTGTCAAAAGTTTCAACTATTTTCAATACACTAATCCGCAAACACATATGAATGGCCGAAATAAAGGAACTAAAGGGAATTAGTTCCTGTATCCGGAAAGGTACTTCAAAAACGATTAGTTCAAAAGAACTTAAGAAAAGTTTTGTTTTATTTATATGAAAAGAAAATAAAAGAAGAATCACACATTTTATCGGGAAACGAACTACTATATCCGTAAAGAGAACAAGAATGTCCAGCTTTACCATAAATGAGTAGATTACTTTCTTTGGCTTGCATAACTTCATAATGCAGTTTAAGAAAAATTAATTGCAGCTTCCATGATTGTTGGCACAAACTTCAGATTCATTTAGTTCTCCACAAATGTTTCTATTATTTTAATACAATTTTTCTTAAAGTGTACGTGGGAAGCTGAGGTCCTGGAACTGTTTCCGCCTGCATTTGTTGTCAACGACAGGCGAGCACTTTAGTTTTGCACATTAAACGTAGCTGCCGTGTGTACTCAATGATTCCCACCCCGTATCCCTTCTCCTGTCTACAATCCCCAGTCTCAACCATACTCACATTTGTAGGGCGCGCAAAGCATCCTGTTGGTATCTTTTTTCTTATGAAATTTCGAGTGAATTGCTCGTTTATTCATTAAATTACAAGCGAGTGAGAGAGTGAACAATGCAATTTGCTGAATCTGGGGGGCAGACACGCCCCCAACTAGCTCACAGATTGCCGCCTTTTGTAAACAGACAGCAATGTTCGACATTTGCCAGTAGCAATTCAAAATGCAATTGAAGTTTTACTTTGGCGCCGATCCTAAGCCGCTTAATTGCTGCCAAAATATTCAGGCACTCGGATTTTTAAGCACGCCCTTCACCACGGATGCCTCATAAATCTTCAAATGGTCCACGCAGCGGTAACAAGAGCATCTAAAAGGATTTTTCCTATTGTGCCAGCAAATTATTACTCCTACGCAAAGTTGACCAACTGGAGCGTTAATAAGCCCCCCTTGAAAAGCTGCAGTAAAAATAAATATGCTGCGGCATGCTCTTTGTTTAAAGAGAAACATGTTTTTTTGGAAAAGATAAGATAAAGTTTATTTTTTTCGCAATTTTAAATGTAATTTTCTCTATTTTATGTAATTTTAAGAGATTAAAACTGTGCTCATGAAACATATATTTTTCTTAATTTTATTTGCTTAGCAAATATACATTATGTATACATTTTATACTTAAAAAAATAAATTATATATTGGATTTAACTTTAATTGAACTTAGAGACCTTTCTTGCGGAATGTCTTTTTTCACCGATTTATCATCTTGGTTGATTTTGCATTCAAATTCAACAAAAGAAAATGTTGAAGAAATTCAAATTTACCAATATTGCTTTTAAGCGATTGCGTATTCTAAAATAAGTATAATATATATAAAACTTTATTTTCAATGAAATTTTCTTTCTAAATTTTAACTGACGTGACGTTTTAAAAACTAAACTAATTCTAGATTGATTTTGTATTAAGTTCTGTAGCAGACTGCATGATAATATGATAATACCCCTTTGCAATTTAAGGAAAAGGGTCAACAACGCAGGACAATGCCAAGTTTCCTTGATAAGTGCATTGTTGTTTATGTGATAGACAATTGAATTGGCCCGCCAGCAGCTAGCTGCCTTTCTCAATGGCTAACAATGAATTGTTCCGTTTCATTGTATTAAGAACTTAAGAGTCGACAAACTGAATATCTCACTTGTAACTTCTCTATTGCTTATACTACAGCTGAAACTATGGGGTATAGATTGCTGACGTTATGCTGTATCCTGGCCGCTGGTCTACGCTTTTCCAACACGAATGCTGAAGACCTTTGGAGTGCCTCATTAGCACAGATGGTAGAACGAGACTCATTGAAACTGGAACAGGAACTGACAGCAGCTCAAAATGTCCTGGCCATGGGGCCCGTATCAGGTAAGCAATACATCGCCATTGCCTTTGGATGTATACGAAGTCCTTTAAACTGGCAACTATGTGAAGCTGCAATTAAGCTTGTTTATCACGCATACGCACTGTGGCGCCACTATATTTGTCACTTTTAACGCTGTCAACAGCTGTGGAATGGAGGCAGGCAAAAATGTCAACGAATTCGTAATTGGTGTTTCTATTTCTGCATTTAGTTGCGCCAGTTTAGTTTTTTGTGGGTCGCAACAACTGGCAAAAAATGAAAGAAAAAAAGCAAGATGAAAAACCCAAAAATAACTCAAGTGTCACTCGCGCATTCCATGAGAACAGCAGACAGCGAAGAGCAAAGAAAGGTACAGTGAATACTGACTAAAAGAGTTAGATACTTAGTTGATCATGAGTGAAACGGCTGTGAATTGAGGAATTATTGTCTATTTGATAATAAAACAAGTAAGAATACTCTAGTCGAGTGTGCCCGACTACGAGACTCCCTGCTCCCAACTTGCATTTCAAGCAGTTCAGCGGCAACACAAGCAAGCAGTGCACTTAACTCGTAAACTGCTTGTCAAACTGTTGTTGCTGCCAGCTGAGACGGGCGTAACACAAGCAAGCAGTGCACTTAACTCGTAAACTGCTTGTCAAACTGTTGTTGCTGCCAACTGAGACGGGCGTAATAGATTCTTCTATAACTTTTGTGCTATTTATCCGATCGTGTTGAAATTTACACATCCGAAAGACATTGATTAAACATACATGTGTACCAAAAATTAAAGCTTTATCTTTAAAATTGTGGCTGTGGGAGTCTTTTGCGATTTGCGGGGGTGCGGGGGGGTGTATCCGAAATTTGAAATAAACTTGATCTGCGTATGGTATACACGAACCTTCATGCTTCATGTTTGGTGTCTCTAGCTCTGATAGTCTCTGAGATCTGTGTGTTCATACGGACAGACGGACAGGCAGACGGACATGGCTAGTTCGTCTAGGCTGTTGATCCTGATCAAGAATATATATACTTTATATAGTCGGAAATGCCTCCTTCTGTCTGTTACACACATTTGCAGTACTTTATAACTCCCTTTTTCACATTTTTAATGGGAACAGGGAGTAATTAGGAAAACTACACTTAAAACAAAACTATTAATGACAAGTGACTTAATAAATAAGTCCTATATTGTGGCACTAGGAGGCAATTTCAATAAATAATAATAATAATAATATACAATGGTGGCCATAAGTATTTGGACATAAGACAAAATTTACTCATAATTTATACTTACTTTTTGTACATTTTGGCAGATCGGTTGAATTCTGTTTGAATGATACAAAACTTTCCTTAGCCCATTAAGTTCCCATTGAAATATTCGAATTTTTGTCAGGGGGCCCTTTTTTGACTTTTTACTCCCTGTTCCCATTAAAAATGGGAAAAAGGGTGTTATAAAGTACTGCAAATGTGTGTAACAGGCAGAAGGAGGCATTTCCGACTTATAAACCATATATATTCTTGATCAGCATCAACAGCCGAGTTGATTAAGCCATGTCCGTCTGACTGTCGGTATGAACACACAGATCTAGGAGACTATAAGAGCTAGAGACACCAAACTTGGCATGCAGGTTCCTGTATACCATACACAGATCAGATTTATTTCAAATTTCGGATACACCCCCCCGCAAATCGCAAAAAACTCCCACAGCCACAATTTTTTGATTTTTGGTACACATATATGTTGTATCAATTTTGATCAGCTGTGTAAATTTCATTACGATCGGATAAATAACACCAAAGTCATGGAAGATTCTATATCCCCAGTCTCAGCAGGCAGAAACAACAGTTTGACATTCACCGGACAAGTTAAGTGCGCTGCTTGTTTGTGTTTCCGCTGAACTGCTTGAAATGCAAGTTGGGAGCAGGGAGTCTCTTAGTCGGGCACACTCGAATAGAGCATTCTTACTTGTTTCCTCTAGCTTAAAGAAAAAAGGTTTAGATGTTTGATAATGTTACTCCAAGAAATTCTAATAATGACTGAAAAAAAAAATTTTTTCAAAAATTTCTTTGCTTATATATTTTATGATTTTTTGTATTAAATATATTTATTGATTAATGAACGTTGTTCATTTTCCCATGGACAATATAAATCACTGGATTGACTTTTAAAACATTGACAATGATACGATGTAAATACACAACGACTTTTTTGGCTGGGAATCTAGTCCGGGGTTTTGTGAGTCAGAGCCGAATGCCTTTTCACTGGGCTACAGTTGTCCACTAAATAATTAACAGATATATTAAATGTTTAAAAATGATAAAATATTATTATAATTTAAGTCTGATTTTTAATGCAAGGGATTGCAAATAAGAGTTATGGGGTCTTGAATGAATGAAAAACATGTAAGATCGTTGCAGTCGAATACTCCCGACTGCGGTATACTCTTTTGTAGCCTCTTTGCGGAGTCGGATGTGGATGTGGCAATTATATTTGTGATCGAATCTTTTAATTTTTGGCATCAATTTTGTTCTTGAAACTTTGTCTGCCTATGGAATATACCAACACGTCTACCAACTTTGGTTGCTCTATCTTCATAACTGTGCAAAACAAATGCGTTCATACGGCGGACACACAGACGGACACACGGAGAGACGGACAGAAAGTATTAAAAGCCACATGTCTTATTTTTTGATAAAAAAATGAATAACAAAATTACAATTAAGTTAAAATTTATATATCAAAGTTGTAAAATAACTGTTATTTTTCAATTTTTATAAAAAGTGGCATTAAGTCAAAATAATTTGAGAAATACTTTGTATTGATTATCTAAGAACATGTTACATATCAATGGAAAGCTATTGAAACGTAGATCATATATACATTTCAACTTTTGTGAGGCATTGCTTGTTTCAAAAGATATTTGAAATCAATTTAGTTTTTCAATTTATAAAATAAGAGTTTAAATAAGAGTTATTTGTACAACCTAATACAAAAATCCCAAAAATTGTTCTAATTTTGTAATTTGTATATTAAAAATTGTAATCGTTACAATTGCTGTTCTAATATTGTTTATTTTCAATAATCCTGCTTAGTCAGTTATCACAGCACTTCCTTAGATCGTTGTTTGCATTGTGCATCATTTTCTTCTTTTCTTGTGGCTATTCCTTTCTGAGTCTGCGTTGCTGTTGCCATCACTTGACAATTGCTGTATCCGCTTGCCACTGACAAGAGTTGTTGCTGCTGTTGCCGCTGCTGTTGCAGCACCCGCGTTTTCAATCTCTTTCCGCTGCCGTTGTTGTTGTTGTTGCTGGTGTTGTTGTTGTTGTACCGGCTTCCGTTGCAGCATTTTGATGTCACGGGTGTCATTTGTCACGCGTCGCTGTTGTGTTGTAACTGCATGTTTGTTTACTGTTGTTGCTGTTGTTCTCGCCTGCTTGCCTCATCAGCCCGCTGCTCAAGTAGTCGCCAAGTTTATTCTTGGCATCATTAAGCAGCGTCGGTGATAACACTTAACATACTTATCTGCACATATTGCAACTGCTCACGCCCACTTAATGCCAGGCAGT
Organism: Hirtodrosophila cameraria; assembly: GCA_949708635.1. Lineage (NCBI taxonomy): Eukaryota > Metazoa > Arthropoda > Insecta > Diptera > Drosophilidae > Hirtodrosophila > Hirtodrosophila cameraria. The sequence goes on along the minus strand of OX453091.1, from coordinate 2,841,505 downwards.
GTCATTAAAATGCAAATTCCTAGTGGTCACGTGATGCTAAAAGCAACAACAAATATTTAAAAATAAAGACTAACTCAACAACTTGTGTGCTTTCGCTTTTGCTTTTGCCTTTGCAAAAAAAAGTTGTTGTTTGTTGTTTGTTTTGTGTTCTTTGTTGTCGCTTTCGCAGCTGGCTGACATTTTGGGTCACTTGTCTCATTTATTTGGCGCTTTTCAACTTAAAATGTGATTTATTGCTGAGAAAAACAGTCACAAATAAAGAATGCAAGAATGAAAGAGAGAGAGAGAGAGAGTGAGTGAGTCAGAAAAAGTCTGAAAAAGTCGAAATAAACGTGCAAAAGTTTTTGCGGTGCGTTGAACATGGCGTATGATTAACGTCAGCGCGTTGTATGCATAATGCGAGTTTGCAACGTGCGACTAAAGTTGAAAACTGATTTCAAAAGAAAAAAAACTCTTCGAGTGGAGACACATGGAAAACACTTAATGCCCAATTATGAATAAATTCACTGGAAAATTAATCTCAAACGGAATCAGCATAAGAACTATTTCCGTTTCCACTTAAACAGCCCGTAGGCGAAAAAAAAAAACTGCCACAAAAGAATGTCAAAAAGCAAAATGTGGAAAGTGCGCAAGATAGTCAGATTTGGGATAATTACTGTTCAAGTCCTTGAGCGTATAATATAAGCCGATTGTAGTATGTTCGAGTATCCTGTGACTCGACTCTGCTTGTTCAACTTAAAATCCTTTTCGCAATTGCAAGTTGCTTTTCAATCTACCTTTTTTTTCGTTTGCGTATTTCTTTTGATTATCAAACAATTTGATTTCCGCTTTTCCGTTTGGGTCTGTAGAGGATTGGCTGTCTGTCTGCTTGTCGTTTTTTTTATGCCGTACTCATCACAGACAATTTCTTCGAGTATTCCCGTTGATTGCCAGCTGCCATCAATATAATGCCATTGAAGTCATTGCCGCTGCCTTTTGTTTGCCCATCAAAGTCAGAGTAACTTGTCTAATGACTGCAATTTGATACGCTTATCAATGATTCATGTGCGCATTTGCCAATCACCTGAAAAGCCAACTACAGACTAAGAACTGAGTACTGAGAACTGACAACTGGAACTGAAGGACCAAGGACTAGAAAGTGTGGAGTGGATACTACTATCTGCGATTACACATTTCATTTTTATAGCAATTGCACTTAACTTGACAGTAAGTAGCTAGTTAAATTCAAACAAAAATGCTTAACGCGCAATCTGAGAACAAAACACAAGCTCTAGACTCTAGAGTAACTCAAGTGGCTCCCACAGTTGACAGGGAGGCGGTGTATTGGGCTGATGGCTTAGACTTGAGACTTTTCAAATTAAATTTCTTGTTTAGCAGACACTTAAAAGCGAAGTTCATTTTTTCATTTCTTTTGATTTCGCCTGCAGCACGCAGCCGTTTTCTGCTCTACCAATTAGCAACGGCCATAAATTCTGGTAGCTCCGCCTGGCTGGAGCTGGAAGTGGTGCAGGAACACGAACAGGAACAGGAACAGGAGCTGCTTGTGGAGCAGCAAATGGACTCCAGCTGGCTGCCCGCAATGGCAAATGAATTTCAGGTAAGAACCACTTTAAATCCATATCGAGCACAGATATACTTTTCCTCCCTAAAAAAATACATAAATCACGCGCAGGTTCCCTTGTTGCTGCTGCTTCACTTTGGGGCATTTTAAACTTGTTTTTGTTGTTTTTTTTTGGTTTTGCTCAGATGTCTGTCAGTGCAATGGGTTCATGAACACGTGACCACGTGGTGGGCACGCTTCATTGCCCGGAATTCCATTTCGAACATAGACCACTGGCTTATAGCTTGTCCTGTGCAGAGAGAGAGAGAGAGAGAGAAGAGTTTAACAGAACAAGATTTGAATCGAGTATTTTACGCAATAGATTTCGGTTTATAGCAGTTGAAAGGCAAATCTTGCTTTTCAATTTCTAGCTTTAATATGGGTTTTGTTTGCTAAATTTTGATATTAGGCAATGAATTCAAGAGTATGTTTTTTTACTCCCTGTTCCCATTAAAAATGGGAAAAAGGGAGTTATAAAGTACTGCAAATGTGTGTAACAGGCAGAAGGAAGCATTTCCGACTATATAAACTATATCAGCATCAACAGCCGTGACGATCTAGCCATGTCCGTCTGTCTGTCCGTCTGTCCGTATGAACACACAGATCTCGGAGACTACAAAAGCTAGAGACACCAAACTTGGCATGTAGGTTACTGTATACCATACGCAGATCAAGTTTATTTCAAATTTCGGATGCACCACCCCGCACCCCCGCAAATCGCAAAAGACTCCCACAGCCGCAATTTTAAAGATAGAGCTTTAATTTTTGGTAAACATGTATGTTTAGAAAGTAAGAATAATCTAGTGGAGTGTGCCCGACTACGAGACTCCCTGCTCATAACTTGCATTTCAAGCAGTGCAGCGGCAACACAAGCAAGCAGCGCACTTAACGTGTCCAGTTCCTGTCAAACTGTTGTCTCTGCCTGCTGAGACGGGGGTAATAGATTCATCCATAACATTGGTGTTATTTATCCGATCGTGATACACAGCTGATCAACATTGATAAAACATATATGTGTACCAAAAATCAAAGCTTTTTCTTTAAAAGTGTGGCTGTGAGAGTTTTTTGTGATTTGCGTGGGTGCGGGGGGGTGCATCCGAAATTTGAAATAAACTTGATCTGCGTATGGTATACAGGAAGTAATGGGAACAGGGAGTAAAGAGCTGACTTTTATCTTAAATTATTTTTAATAAATTCCGGAACTTTTAAAAATTATTTTGACGTTTTTATACTTATGTTAGTTGTACAGCTATTTTGATGAAACTTGGCACGGAAACTTCTACTTTCTCTGACCATCATAGCATAGAGCTGCAATAGGAACAATCGATTGTATGAAAAACTCTTCTGCAAAGGTACATAAGTATCTTCAGCACGCTTTCTTGTTATTAGCTCAAATTTATTTAATTGTCAATACAAATCAAAATTTGTTGGTTCAGAATTGGCAGCATGGCTTATTGCGTTAATAAAGCAAGTGAATTTCATTTTCCGGAGTATAAATACAAAGTTTCCTCTGCTTTATATTCGAATCAATTATTCTAAAATTGTATTGTTTTCGCTTACCACTTAAATTTAATTGCACACAATTTCAGAACTCAAATTGTTATCAGTTTAAGCGCATAAGTATACGTATCCTATAGTCGTATCAGTATCAGTAATCGTTCTTATTGAATATTTATTGTCTGACAGCTAAAAACAAGCAATCTCCAAGTCTAATCAGCTCAACAGTTTCGAGTAGAAAGCAATTTCGGGTCTAGTCGGCTTTTAAAGGCGCTTGGGGCGGCCTACAAAGTTTCTAATTATTGCCAGCCATAAATGGATGCGTACAAGGATAAGAATCTGGCCTATGGGCCAGCATTTGTGTGCCATTTATAATATTTTGGGGCCATTGGGGAGCTCGAAACCGAAAATTGTTGTTGACTCTGCTTGTCTTGTTTTTAATGCATTTGCAGTATTGCTATGTTGGCTGCTGTTGCTGTTGCTGCTTTTCTGGTTGCAATATGCTCATGTCTCAGGGACAGCTGCTTTCCATTTTTAGATTGTTGAAATAATGCAAATTTTCTGTATATACCAACAACAGCAAGTGGGACAGTGTTTGCCAATGCTTGTCTGCGCAGCTTGGCTTGTTATTTGTTATGTTCAATGCGCGTTCTGTGGCTGTTTAGAATACCATATTGATAAGCAGTCGACTTTAAAGAAATATTTAAGAGCATTTATGCTATGAAAGTCATGATATCTTAAGTCATAAATGCCTGCCTTATATGTATTACTGAGTAATTCATGGTTTCTTTGATTTGTTAATTTAGTTAGTCATCGGCTTCTAACTTTCTACCTGGTCAAAGTTTTTAAAGTGATCTTTTTAGTTTTTAAATTTGGCATCGAGTAAATTTATTAAACCCTATTTGTAGTAAAGTCTTTTATAGGCGAATGACATTTTAAAACAAATATGTTCTTAATGGTAAATTTCTTGGTCGAATTGATTTGGTTGTTAATTTGGGAATTCCTTTGGATCCCAAGCTTAAGTTGGACAAGCATATTTCATCTACGGCTAATCGAACCATATAGTGTTTGGCTTCAAAACGCTTTATACTTCAGATCTTGACAATTTGTCTGCCTATGGTATATATCAACATGTACATAAAGTTTGGTTGCTCTAGCTTCAAAACTGTGCAAAAAAAACTGCGTTCATAGGGACGGACGAGTATAAAAGTTGGACACGCCCACTAACGCTCCTACAAATGAGCCAATTCAGTATCGTCCACACCCCTTTAGCTAGAAACACCAAATTTCGCAAGGTGAAATTGATTAGATAAAAACAAATTTGCCATGCTCATCCCCGCCCTTGCAATGGAGTAAAGTTTGTATCTCCCACACCTGTATAGCTGGAGCAACCAAATTTAAATTGGATGCCAACCTTAAAAGATTTTACAGAAAACACAATTTCCACGCCCACTTCCGACTCCACTTAGAGTCTAACAAAAGAGTATATCGCAGTCGGTACTATCCGAAATGAGAGTTATAAAGTACTGCAAATGTGTGTAACAGGCAGAAAAAGGCATTTCCGACCATATAAACTATATATATTCTTGATCAGGATCAACAGCCGAGACGAACTAGCCATGTCCGTCTGTCTGTCCGTCTGTCTGTCCGTATGAACGCGTCGATCTCAGAAACTATAAGAGCTAGAGACACCAAACTTGGCATGCAGGTTCCTGTATACCATACGCAGATCAAGTTTATTTCAAATTTCGGATGCACCCCCCCAAATCGCAAAAGACTTTCACAGCCACAATTTTAAAGATAAAGCTTATATGTTGTATAAATGTTGATCAGCTGTGTAAATTTCATCACGATCGGATAAATAGAACCAAAGTTATGGAAGACTCTATTTGACCTGTCTCAGCAGGCAGAAACAAAAGTTTGACAGGCACTGCACAAGTTAAGTGCACTGCTTGCTTGTGTTTCCGCTGAACTGCTTGAAATGCAAGTTGGGACCTGGGAGATTCGTAGTCGGGCACAGTCGACTAGAGTATTCTTACTTGTTAATTCTGTAATTTAAATGTTTTCTTTCTCTGTCAATAATAATGATAGGAGTAGACCCAAAAGTCACAAGACGATTTTTAGACAAATGACAAAACACATGAAAATTGAGTAGCTATTTTGGCAGCACCTCGGCATATCATGAAAATGCTTGGATTCTTGACTCGTTTCATAATATGATATACATTTCATATTTGATGTTTTGCTATTATTATTAAAATGTTGTCTTCGTTTCGGATTAGAAGACGCTAAAAAAAAAATCTTGCTTAATAAAAGTTTGGGCCTTAAAGCTGCCCAGTTTGCCAAGTTGTTAGTTTGCCGGCACGTCCAAGTTTTAGAGCTTGTCTTGGCTCAAAATAATATATATATACATTTATATACATACATATATATATACACTAGGGATTACTTTGCTTAATTCAACTGCAAATGAAAAGTGTTTGTTCGGTAAATTCAATCTGCTCTGGCGTCTTGTTGACGTTGTCATTACGCCTTGGCCCTGGCTCTGCTGCTAGCTCGTTCTCTTGTTCGGATGGATATACTCTGGTTATGGTTATGGTACTGGGAAATCCAGACTACGCCCCACTCGAGTTCATCAAAGAGTAATCTGCACAAAATGGCGGCATTTCCTCAGCGTGGTACGGTGCAAAAAAAAAAAAAAAAACAAAATAAAGAAAGAAAGATGAAATGGTCTCAACTTTAAGCTAACTATGCGTCGTTCAGCCAGGCAAGGCCTTTCGTGGCGCCTCGTCTGCTGCTTTTTTGTCGAAAACTCCCCCCAAAACGTTTCTAAGCGCCCCATCTAATGGAGTCATAATTCTTCAGCTCGTTAGCAGCAAATGCATGCAACGTAAATATGCTTGCCCCCAAAAAATAGAATGCCAGACATTTTTCCTTTCGCCTCACATTTTTGTATACCCAGCACTTTTGTCGGTTGTCCGGCTGGGTTTTCTTTATAATCTGTTTGAAAAGTGAAAATTGTATACAATTGGTTTTGTGCAATTTCTGTCCATCTGTTTGCAGGAACACAATTATTTTGACAATATTAAAGCTGGGCGAACTACTTCCGGTTTTCACTTTCGGTTAGGTTTTGCAGAAGTAAATTTCCCTTAAGAAATATATTTATATTTAGTATGTATTACAGCTTCGGCCCGCAATGATAAGATGTGCTTACATATTAAAAAATGCATTTTAAGCTTAACACTTGCCTCTAGTCATACAGGGTATCTGCCCGTCAAGCCTACTTAACTATAGCTGTCTGCATTTGCTTGCCTTTGGATGTCTGATGTGCCTGTGTATTAAGCCTTTCTGCTTTTAGGGGAAACGCCTTTTGGTCGCCCCTTCTGACGAGTTGCTTAATTGAAAAGTGTTTTGTTGGGTTTCGTCAGCGCACGAGTCACAAGCAACACCTGCCTCCAGCTGCTGATTTGGCAACTTTGTTGTTTGCATTCAATAATTTGCCGTTATTTATGCGCGTGCTTTTGGATAATTATGCCAAAGAAAGGACATCAACAGAAGCCGACAATTTTTCAAGGGTCTTCCGGCTTTTTCGGGCTTCAGCTTTTCTTTTTCTTTTTCAGAAGGCAGTGCCACTTTTCATTGCTTCCTTTTTCGCATATCGGAGTTGCCTTGTGCTGCTCGTGCCATAAATAATTATGTTATTTTAGATTTTTTGTTGAGTTGTTGTTGTTGTTGTTGTCGCCTTGAAAATTGTTACAATAATTATTACATTTTTCACACCGCCATTTTTCATGCACTCAGCAAAAAACGACGCTCAAAAAATGTTTGACACTTTTTTCCATAATTAAGCAGACTGAAGTCTGCTTCACACACAAAATGTCGCAGTTATGTTTTATGCGAAACATTAGAGCGATAAGCATTTTTTATGTATTTTTAATTAAGTCTGTTATGCTATTTCGTGTGCCGCATTATACCAAACAAACTTGGCACAACAAATTGGTCCAAATCTAAAGCAACACTCGTGGCCTAATCGAGTCTGCGTTTTGGTCCTGTCTACTCCAGGTCCTTTATGTGGCCAGCAGTCTCAAGTGTTTGTCTGTCTTATTGGCTATTTTAATTAGCAACTCTCCGTGGCACTAGCAAAATGTCCAAATGTTTGCACTGCATCCCCGTTCAATGCAGAATTCACGTGGCAAAGTCCACAAATTTTGATAAGATTGCTTAAATTTGGCCAGCAAATTTATAGACTGCAGTTTGTTGACCCTCATCGAAGAAGCTACCTACTGAAAAAGCAAACAACGCTTCGTTTACCTTCCTGTGATTGTGATGCCAGCGGAAGTGCAACGTGCAACACTCTCAGTCAAAGGCACACGCCTTGACGCAAACAGGTTAGCTTAAAGAGTTGAACTTGAATTAATTCTGCAACGATTTGACAACTTAATTTGATAAAAATATATACTATTAGGCCTGTTCCTTTTTCCGATTACGAGCAAAACATTCGGTATCGGAGTTATTAGCTGTTCTGTATTCCGAAAATCGATTGAAAATTCCGTTTAAAAGGCTGTGCTTTTGATGCAGTGAAATGGGGAGTATTTTATTATTTTAAATGGGAATAACGATTGCTTTTACTTTTGAAAACTGGTTTACAATATGAATGAATTAAGAATGAAACGTTTTCGCAAATGGGAGCAGGATTGAATATGTTTGTTAATTGTTAAATAAAAGTTGTGAAAAGTATATTATGTATTACGTACAGGGTATCATTAGACTTACTTACTTTACTTACATACTTTATAACGATTGTATCTATGGCAGCTTTAAGATATAATAATACAATTTTAATGAAATTTTGTCAGCATGCAAAAAAATGAGCTAAAACTTAGATAATGTAAGTTTGGTTAAAATATCTTTAAAATCAAAAAACGATAAACGTTAACCACATACAAATTGATGAAGTGAAACTTTGCTGTTCCAAAATGAAATTTGGGGTATGAAAAGCTAATGAATTAAGGGGTATTTTGAGATAGTTTTGTAAAAAATTAATGCGGGAAAAGGGTGGGAATATAATAACAAAAAATGTTTTATTTTGCTTTTTTGTGGTATAAAAAATGTTTTTAAAATAATAAATAATTTTATTTTAAAGTTTTAGAAATTGTCTACAAAATACATTGCTCAGATTTTCAAATAGATTCAACCGAGTAAAATTTATTGAAATTTTAATATTTTAATGCAAAAACATTTAGACACCTCATAGCATGGCATCGACGAAATAAACTGAACAAAATTACTCCAAATAATTGCTCAACATTTTTCATTGCCAGAAATATTAAAGCAATCTTCTATAATTGCTTTTTTACCAGAGAATGTGCCATATATCGTTGGTTATCCAATGGTAAGCTACTCATTCTTGTTATACTCTTTTTTAATCTTTTTGATAAAAAAAGAAAAAAGAGTATATTGGGTTTGTGAAATGTCCATCTGTCAGTCCGTCCGTCTGTCCGTCTGTCTGTATAAACGCAGGTTTTTTTTCACAGTTTTGAAGCTAGAGCAACCAATCTTGGTATACATGTTGGTATATACCATAGGCGGACAAAGTGTCAAGATCTCCCACAAAGAGGCTAAAAAAGAGTATATTGCAGTCGGGTGCATCCGACTGCAACGTTCTTACTTGTTTTGATATAAATGCACTTATATGGATTATTTGCTTGCAAGCAACCTTTCAAGCCACCCTCTTTCTTTATGGTTGTATGTATAGCAAGCATTTAAGCAGTTGCTTGATAAAAATTTGCTAAAATGCGTTGACGCTGTTTGCTGCAGCTTTCAATTAAGTTGCTGTCGTCGCTCGCCTTCCTTTTAATTAGCTGACAAACTTGCTCATTTTTTATCGCTGGCTGTAGAAGCTTGTGTTACTTAGTTACTTTTGGCTCTTACTTTTATGAATTTCATGTTGCACGGGGCAATTGCTTGTAAATTGAACATTGCTCATACGCAGCGTTCAACCGGAAATTAATTTCTGCGCAACAAAATGGCGCTCAACTTCCTACTTTAACTGCATTTTGAATAGTTAATTTGCTCATCATTTAAACGATTGTCAATTCCATTGCAGCATATCCCTCTCTATGAAAGTTTCGCCATCAACTTTGAGTCCTGGCTAATGGATAGCTATGGACTCAATGCCGCCGATGTATATCAGAACTGGCCCCTGACTCGTTCCTCCATCCATGTGCCACAGTTATGCAATGCCATTGGCCAGTGCTATGAGATGGCTCAAATTGTAGCTGCCTGCTGTCCATTTTAAGCATACTACGTACTATACCAAATAAACGCATTAAAAATCATTAAGAGAATATCATAAATTTGTGCACTGTCATGCAGCCAGGCAATGCAATGGCCAGAGCAATTATTGATGACCAGATTCGGAGTACCGTGTCCGCAATGTGACCATTAAATGTTGTTGCTGTGGTTTGCCTCATGGTCAACTCGTCGACGCGGTGTCGCAGTGACAAATAATCGAACTGCTGCCAGCTGCTGCCAAGTGCAACGACAGTTGTGGTTGCTGTCGCGGCTATTTTATACTCTATAATCGTTCTGTGTGTTATCGGTGTATGTTAGCTTGTATATTGTGGTGGGACAAGGTAACAAATATAAAATATTAAAGCATTCGGAATTGGAATCATTAGCTGTTCTGAATTCCGAACATCAATGCATAATTCAGTTCAAACAGTTATGTTTTGGGAACATTGAATTGAGATATACTCAAACTTATCTTCAAAAATTAGAAACGTTTGTTATTTTATTCGAAAAGAGCAATACAAAATCGAAAACGACTCGAAGAGAGTTTTCTGAAATGAGAGGAGACCGGATAATAAGTTGGTGTAAGAGAGTTCCAAATGATTTTTAATATATCAGAAGCTTTATTGAAGCTTTGCAGCTTTAAAAGAACATATCAAATGAGCCAGATTTCTATTTTTTGGCATAAATTCGAAAATTTGATTCAAACAAGACCAGAATCTGAATTAATTATCTCTAACCACAAACTTTATTTATAATTTGTTTAGTAGATATTCAAAGCAAAATAGAAAACGACAACAATTTTTTCATTTTATTACACATTTTTTTGAATATATGCCAAAAGAAAATGGAATTTGGCATAGTGTTCTTTAGAAAGAGTATCAAATAGTCGACTATTAAATACCATGTGAGTATTGTATTTGGACCTGTGTTTTGAGCTTTTTATGCGTGGCGGCAATCAGTGGCATGAATGTTGAAATGCGTGCAAAAAAAAGGCTGCAACAGTAACAACAAGAGTAGCTTCTGCTACAGCAGAAAAATCAACATGCAACTGCCAACAAACAACAACAACAAAAACAACAACAACAATAGAAACAATCACCGTATCACCGATTGTTGCTGTTTTCAGTTTTTTATACCCATTAACTATAAAAATAAGTATAAAGGGCATGCTTAAGTTATGTGAGTGCATGCAACCCATTAAAAATGGGAAAAAGAGAGTTATAAAGTACTGCAAATGTGTGTAAAAGTCAGAAGGTGGCATTTCCGACTCTATAAACTATATATTCTTGATCAGCATCAACAGCCGAGACGAACTAGCCATATCCGTCTGTCTGTCCGTCTGTCTGTCTGTATAAACGCACAGATCTCGGATACTATAAGAGCTAGAGAAACCAATTCCTGTATACCATACGCAGATCAAGTTTATTTCAAATTTCGGATGAAAGCCCCCGCACCCTCGCAAATCGCAAAAAGCTCCCAGACACACTATCGAAAATCAAAATTTTTTTCTCCAAACTATCGATGAGATCAAAAGTATTCATACTGCAAAATTTGGGGTTTCTAGCTATAAGGGTGTAGGAGATACAGATTTTTCTCGTTTGCAGGGGCGTTAGTGGGCGTGGCATTTTTTTTATGTCTTTATGCCAAATTTGGTGACTCTAGCTGCAAAACTGCAAAAGATATAGATTTTTGCGGTTTAAGGGAGAAGGGGTGGGGGTGGGGGGGAACACTTGACACTTTGTCTGCCTATGGTATATACCCAACATGCATACCAAGTTTGGTTGCTCTAGCCTCAAAACTGTAGAAAAAACCTGCGTTCATACGGACAGACGGACGGACAGACGGACATTTCACAAACCCAATATACTCTTTTTTTCCATTTTGGAAAACAGAGTATAAAAATAAAGCTTTGATTTGTGGTACACATGTATGTTGTATCAATTTTGATAAGCTGTGTAAATTTCATAACGATCGGATAAATAACACCAAAGCTATGGAAGAATCTATTACCCCCGTCTCCGCAGGCAGAAACAGGCACTGCACAAGTTAAGTGCACTGCTTGCTTGTGTTGCCGCTGAACTGCTTGATATGCAATTTGGGAGCAGGAAGTCTCGTAGTCGGGCACACTCGAGTTCACTAGAGTTCAGAATAAATTATATAAAAACCAAATAAAAGAAAACCATTTTTGAGATAATGCAGAATATCATCCTGACATAGTGTACTATTTGCAAAAGTAAAATTCACTTCAATATATTCTTTGGATTTTAACAGGGTGTCTTTTAGACGAACACTTTAAACTAATACACTAGTTTGAGTATGCGATTTTTGCCTTTTGTTTACCGATTTGTTTTCTGACTTTTTTCAACATGGAATTGTTTCGTTGGCAAACAATGTGATTTTCAGCGTGAAATTTTATTCAATCTACACGGACGCAGGCCAACGCGTTTCCGCCTCGTTTTGGTCCTTTCGGTCCATTGGTGAGAGTATTGGGCGAGAGCGTCGTAAAAATGTGGAGTGATTTTTTCTACTTTTTATATGGTTTTTATTTAGGTCTCTTTTTTGTAAGTAAAATATTTGATTTTGTTCGTTGCAACTTTTCTTTTTATATTACCAAATTGCTTTTAATTGATCAAATAGTTTAAACATATTTCAAGCACATGTTGTTGCAATCATGTTCGCTATTAATACATACATACATAAATATATTATGTATATACTAAATGAATTTAAGGCCAGCTTTTTATTTTTATTATATTTGTACATAAAAATCAATTATTTTCAGTCACTGCTGCTGATTAATTTTCATTTTTATCTGCGCTTTATACAGGTTTCATTAAATGTACAAATATGTTTTTTAATCAACTGGTTCTTTAAAATTAGGTTTAACAATTATGTACAATTATTACGTTAAAGAAATTATTCTTTAGTAAAACGTTATATTTTTAACTTTTTATTGAATTGATTTGCATTAATTTGCATTATTCAATGCACAAATTTGTCAATTATCTCCTTGTTTGAGTGGCATTTTGTAATCAATTAACTGAATGCTGGGTTTATTTAACTTTTCCGCTGTCAACCGTCATACAAAATGTGGCGCGAATAAAAGGTACACAAAAGGAAATTGATAAAAATAAATTTTACTCGACTGTAAAACGATTGTAAATAATTGCCGTATACCTTTTGCAGTTAAAGCAGTTACCGATTTTTCATCAGTTAATCAAAATATGCATAAAAAGAAACAACAATTTGAAAATAAAGCATGAACTGCCTATTCGAGATTGAGTCGAATAGAAGATACTCTGAAAACGGCTCTGAAGTAACATTTTATATTTTCGTTTTCAGGGAATCCACCGAGATCTAGAGTTGATACGCAGATATTGGTGCTTTCCTCTGCTTCAGTAGTTCCAATTTATATAATGTTTATTATCCGAATGTTGTTAAATATTATATTTAAGATAACCAGTTTCAAAACAAATTCACAGAAAACTGTGTAGCATACTTTTTGGATGACAGTAAAATTAAGAAGCTCAATTTTCTTCCACTTTCACTCAGTTTGAACTCGATCCTGACAGTAGCTTACCTATATTATATCTGTGGAACTGATTTGAAAGTGGAATTCAGAACAGGCTAAATAGAGACTTTGTTGATCGTTTTAGGTGAGAAGCAAGGGCAGATATACAAAATTTTAAATATAATAGTTTCTAAAATGAAATATACATATCCCCTACACCAACCTATTATACCTTATATATTTGGCATATGTTGATACACTTACATAAGTTTTTACTCCCTGTTCCCATTAAAAATGGGAAAAAGAGAGTTATAAAGTAATGCAAATGTGTGTAACAGTCAGAAGGTGGCATTTCCGACTATATAAACTATATATATTCTTGATCAGCATCAACTGCCGAGTTGATTTAGCCATGTCCGTCTGTCTGTCCGTCTGTCCGTATGAAGACACAGATCTCGGAGACTATAAGAGCTAGAGACACCAAACTTGGCATGCAGGTTCCTGTATGCCGTACGCAGATCAAATTTATTTCAAATTTCGGATGCACCCCCCCGCACCCACCATATCGCAAAACACTCCCACAGCCACAATTTTAAAGATAAAGCTTTGAATTTGGTACACATATATGTTGTATCAATGTTGATCAGCTGTGTAAATTTCATTACGATCGGATAAATAACACCAAAGTTATGGAAGAATCTATTACCCCCGTCTCAGCTGGCAGAAACAACAGTTTGACGGGAACTGGACACGTTAAGTGCACTGTTCGCTTGTGTTTCCGCTGAACTGCTTGAAATGCAAGTTGGGAGCAGGGAGTCTCGTAGTCGGGCACACTCGACTAGATTATTCTTACTTGTTTTTTTAAAATATAATAAAAAAATCACATAATTGAATATTAAACACAGTAAAATTTTCAATAAAATAAATAGTACTCAAAATGTTCATAGCTCAAAGTGCAGTTTTATACTGTAATACTATAGAGTTTTTGTTTTAAATTGGTTAAATATGCTGAATAAATTGTGTGTTTATTAAGTAATCAGGAAATTCAGAGTTAACGCGCCTCATTGCACTGTCCCAACGTTTGTTAAGTGTACTTGCCATTAAATTGAAGACCTTCAAGCGTCGAATAAAATAAATAAAAGCAAAATAAGTAAATAAACGGTAGAAAAGCCTGGCAAGCCGACATTACCCAACTGGATATCAGATATGAAAATGGTTATAACCGAAACCGACATTTGAATGATTTTGTCTGAGTTCCATAAAATGTTTGCTAAAACGGCGCCAAGAGCAATATATGTTAGCCGTGTTTAATGGTAAGCTCAAGTTCAACCTGGAGTCGACTAATGGCAATTTGTCTGAGTGCCACATTGCCACGAATTGCAAAATATGTAATGCATGTAAACGATATTGCTTCACTCAGCTGTCAGGCAGCATTAAATAATATTTTGCACTCAAAGCGTGCCAGAGCTGAGGGTCAGGACTGGGGGCAAGTACATATGTATGTATGTAGCATGCCACATCAGCATCGTTATGTCGTGTGACACTTTTGACTGCACGCCAGGAGCAAAAAGCCGCAACTGAACAGAGAATGGAGAACAGACCAACATAACGTCCCGACAGACAGACACATGGAGATGTCATCTGCAGTTTTATATAACATATGGCATTTTTAATTTTTTAAATAAACTAAATTTTGTCAGAGCCATGTCAGTTTGAAAATGAAAACCTTTGCAAAAATGGAAGCTGCGTACATTTCGAGTCGAGATGTTGAAAAACTAATGTTGAGTTTAACTGTGACAATGACCTAAAATACGAAGCTATGTAAGATATATTAGTAGATTAGAAGTATTTTGAAATAGTAGAGACATGTGTAAGAGTTATATAATAACCAAAAAAAAAAAAAAAAAATAGGCTAAAGAGTAATGTTGAAAAATAAAAACATATTAAATTCATGCATACCTTAACTAGACAGCACTTTAAATTCATGAGTTTAACACCAGAGAGATTACAGAGGGGTGCATCCGAAATTTGAAATAAACTTGATCTGCGTACAGTATACAGGAACCTACATGCCAAGTTTGGTGCCTCTAGCTCTTATAGACTCCGAGATCTGTGTGTTCATACGGACAGACGGATAGACAGACAGACGGATAGAGAGACGGACATGGCTAGTTCGTCTCGGCTGTTGATCCTGATCAAGAATATATATAGTTTATGCAGTCGGAAATGCTTCCTTCTGTCTGTTACACACATTTGCAGTACTTTATAACTCCCTTTTTCCCATTTTTTATGGGAACAGGGAGTAATAAATAGGTGTCCATAGCAATGGCAGAGTTGCCAGACTTTAGAGTTATCGAATTCACCCATTTGTTCAGAGTGGATAATCAAGTCACAGCATGACATAAAAAGGGTTTATGGATTCATTAGTAACAAATGATGTTAACGAGCTAACGATTTAGATGGTGGCCGATAAGACAACAGTTCGAAAAAGCTGAAACAGTTCGAAATAACTTACAAAATTTAAGCTCAAGTTGTAGCTTCTAAGTCCAAAATACGCTAAATATATTTTATGGAATTCAGTGAAAGGTTGAATTGGGGTCAGCCCTGCTAATAAACTGCAATAATAATGTAACTTGTACATATGTTAGAAAGTTATTCTATTATTTATGAATACTATTCTATTCTTACAAAACGACAATATTTCTTCTTATTTTTGTAGTCAATTTAACTGCATCATATTTGCGTTTTTGCAAAAACGGTTTCCCATTTAGCCAACTTTGCTGTTACTTCACCTTTCTTTATACCAAGTTAACAATGGCGTTTGGTAGTCCCCCTTGCCATTAGCCATTTACCTGCTGCTGACGTAGACGTGCCCAAAATGCGGGCATCAATAATTTTGACTCGGTTTATTATGCAGATAAACAAAATGGCGAGCACATACACACACACACACACACACACACATTCACACAGGACTCGAGCTCGTCTTGGGTAAACTAAGCTGACACAGCATAAAGTTTGCCCACACGCAGTCAGACTAGGCCCATGTCCGAGTTAGTTGCGAAAGCTGTCCAAGGGGGAAAGGTAAAAGCGGCAGCAGTTGCCAGCAATCATCTAGGCTGTTACCTTATTACAACAACAACAACAACAACAACAACAACAAATAGAAATGCTATTACGACATAACGGGAGTTATCTGCCTGTAAATACATAATCTGCTGCCCGCTGCAGTTCGTTCTTCCTGGTCATTTTGGCCCCCAACGTGCCTCCCCAAAGGTTTCGCCTTGAACTGGGATTTATTTTTATTGCCACAGTGCTTCTTGTTCGTTGGTATTAAGGGTTAAGCAGGTGCTTTATAAAACAGGCAGCATCTCTCGAACTGTAACTAAATCCCATGCCCACTCAAAATAGGTGCGTAACGTCTTTTTGTCCTTTTGTCTAGTTACTTACTGTAAAATTCACACCTCAAAATGTCTCCCCAATGTGTAATCAAGTGATTTCTGTCAGTCACTTTTCTTTTTCTTATTTTTGCTTGGCTGGCAAAAGTTAAAGAGCAGTCGAAACTTTTAGTCTTATAATTAGTTAAGCGACGCATTAAATTAAGTGTGAACATTTTTAGTACATCTGAATTATTTATTAAGCTAGCTTAATGCTGTCTGCGTCTTGCCATGACATATTTATGTGCGTCATGCTCTTTTGGATTACTAACAATATTTATGACCTTGGCCATGTAACTTTATGGCTAAGTGTGCGACTTATTACTTTTGATAGTTTTTGATTTCGTTTTGTGACTCCTTACGTTTGATAGTTTTTGACTTGGTTTTGTGAATAATCCTAAGATTAAGCTATATAAAGGATGGATTTGCTCGACTAGATTATACCCTGTGTCAAGTTTTGAAATGCATACGAGTTTTAAAGAGTCTGGTTTAACTGTCCCTTTTAAGTATATCTGCTTGAGGACGGAAAAAAAGTCATTTCTATCTTATTGTTATATTAACTAGCAAACAGTTTTCATAATTTTTATAAATTTTAAGTTTACAAAAATACAAAATTGGCCTAAAATGTAAATAAAAAACAAGTAAGAATACTCTAGTCGAGTGTGCCCGACTACGAGACTCCCTGCTCCCAACTTGCATTTCAAGCAGTTCAGCGGCAACACAAGCAACCAGTGCACTTAACTCGTAAACTGCTAATCCGAAATTTGAAATAAACTTGATCTGCGTATGGTATACAGGAACCTGCATGCCAAGTTTGGTGTCTCTAGCTCTTATAGTCTCTGAGATCGACGCGTTCATACAGACGGACAGACGGCCAGATGGACAGACGGACAGACAGACGGACATGGCTAGTTCGTCTCGGCTGTTGATCCTGATCAAGAATATATATAGTTTATATAGTCGGAAATGCCTCCTTCTGTCTGTTACACACATTTGCAGTACTTTATAACTCCCTTTTTCCCATTTTTAATGACAACAGGTAGTAAAAAATAGCTTAAAAATTTTTCTCAAAATATTCTAGAAAAATTTTAAGGTTTTGTTGAATAGCTTAGAGATAGCTAGATTGAAATAATCTTGGAAATGAACGATTGAATCCCATTGTCGTTCAACTGATTCGAATAAAACAAGTAAGAACGTTGCAGTCGAATGCACCCGACTGCGATGTACTCTTTTTTTCGCCCCTTTGCGGAGTCAGAAGTGGGCGTGGCAATTGTATTTTTGCTCAAATCTTTCAAGTTTTGCCATCAATTTCAATTTGGTTAGGCCCGTTCTACAGGTTTGGGAGAAACAAACATTACTTGATTGCAAGGGCGGGGGTGGGCGTATTTTTATCCAATCTATTAAATAGGGCAACAGAATTCAACCTGCAAAATTTGGTGATACTAGCTAAAGGGGTGGGGGAGATACAGACTTTGCTTATTTGTGGGGCCGGAAGTGGGCGTGGCCAATTTTTTTTCACCAGATCGATCAAGGAAGTGGTTAGTAGCCCTTGTGCAAAATTTGGTTACTCTAGCTCTAAAACTGTGGAAGATATAGTTTTTTGCCGTTTTTGGGGGAAGGGGTGGGGGTGGGGGGGAGATCTTGACACTTTGTCTTACTATGGTGTATACCAACATGTATACCAAGTTTGGTTGCTCTAGCTTCAAAACTGTGGAAAAAACCTGCGTTCATACAGACGGACAGACGGACAGACGGACGGACGGACGGAAATTTCACAAACCCAATATACTCTTTTTTCTTTTTTTTTTTTTTCAAAAAAATTAAAAAAAGAGTATAATGACTAGAAAAAGCACAATTTTAAGAATCGTTTGCCTAAAGCAATCCATTTACGTAATCCTGTCAAGATCCACAAAAGTCCTGAAAAAAATATATTATTGGACTTGCTTAGTCCACTATATAGATTTAATTTATGGGCGTTTGAATATCGTATTAAAAATGTTGGATACCAAATAATTGAGCTGCTAAAAAATTTTTAGAAAAAATATAAGTGGAAAAAGTTCATTTCTATATGAATCGATATATTTTTTAGAATATAAAAGAATACTGGTCAGTAGTAATCATTCCAAGTGCTTTTCTTATACAGTTTTAAAATTAAGTTTTGTTATGTGTTGCTAAAGAAATGATGGAATTTTGAAGCCCCTGAATCCACTTCTGCCACTTTCATAAATAACATCTTGTACATTTCATAGGTGGTTTGAAAGGTAGTAGAAAGCTCATGTCAGCGTATTTCAGCCTTGTTATTGGTATCGAAGTTGAATAAAGTGAGAATATTGAAATGTTGTTAAGATTTATCGGTCTTTATCACTTTCCAAATAGGAAAATTAATTTAATCGAAGTATTTTCTAGTCTTGTCTCTTTTAAACCTCAACCAACACATTTGCAGCCAATTAACAGTGTTCCACACATTTCTGAATTTCTTCAACTATTTTCCCAAATAATAGAGTAACTATACGATAAGATAGCTAAATTTGATTATTATTACTCCATTTTCCTATTAAAAATGGGAAATAGGGTGTTATAAAGTACTGCAAATGTGTGTCACAGACAGAAGGAGGCATTTCCGACTATATAAACTATATATATTCTTGATTAGGATTAACAGCCGAGACGAACTAGCCATGCCCGTCTGTCTGTCTGTATGAACGCGTCGATCTCAGAGATTAGAGGAGCTAGAGACACCAAACTTGGCATGCAGTTTCCTGTATACCATATGCAGACCAAGTTTATTTCAAATTTCAAGTTTATTCAAAAATTGATTGATTTTTGGTACACATATATGTTGTATCAATATTTATTAGCTGTGTTAATTTCATCACGATCGGATAAATAGCACCATCTCAGCAGGTAGAAACAACAGTTTGACAGGAACTTCGCACGTTAAGTGCGCTGCTTGCTTGTGTTGCCGCTGAACTGCTTGAAATGCAAGTTGGGAGCAGGGAGTCTCTTAGTCGGGCATACTCGACTAGAGTATTCTTACTTGCTTTTTTTTTTTAATTTTGTTTGATTGCACTTGTTATTAAAAAGATAGAACGGAGGATTTTAAATCTAACTAAAACTACAACCAACTGAGTTATTTCTAAAAGTGAACTTGTTCCACTTTCGTTTTTAGCAGCTCAATTTATACTTTCAGTCGAATCAGTAAACTTACTGTAATCAAATTCGAAAATCTAATCAAAAACGAAAACAAGTTGTGAAACGTCAACAGTATTAATACAATAATTCGATAACTGCAACAAATGCAAGAAATACAATTTGTTTACCCAGATTCACAACCACACAATACGATATTCAGATAAAGCCCATTCGTAGATATTGACATTCATAACTACACACAAAAACCAATTACAATATCAATTTAAAAGGGATTAAAAGGCATGTCCAAGGCTTACCAAGTAACCAAAAGTTGTTTCTCTGCTCATCGTAACTACAAACTGAACAGTACTTGGCGGTTTAGGGCAGAGTATATTCGTTATATATATATATATATTTAAGATTTATGTGTGCAAAACATAAATACATAAATGTAAATTGTAAATTATGTTTTAGCCTCTTAACTCCACATTGGCATTGTGAGAGGGAGCAAAAGTTTAAATGAAATTCTGAGCCAGCAGATTTTCATAATAAATAAACCATAATATGCCATAATGCTATTGTGAAATATCAAATACTTTATATGTGTACACATATATTTTCAACAAGTGGCTCAGGCCACTTGTGCGTATATATATATGTTTATATATTTATGCTTGAATTTTTGCATAATTTATTTTGTTTGCCAACATGTTGATAACCACAAAATTTGTGTATACAAAAGACCGCAAAGTATTTGCATTTGCAACTCAGAATCTGGCGGGGGATTTTCTTTCTGCCTCATAGCGTTAACTCGCTTTTGTTGTAGTTTTGCAATGTTTATAGCCAATGTAATTTAGTTTAGTAAAAAAAAAATTAAAATGAACAATTAGAAAAATTAAAATTGTAAATCCGCAGTAAAATTAAAACTCTTTCCTAACAACCTCTTGTAAATGTGATCTATCTGTGAATAAAAACTTATAGACTTATGTATAATTCAAATGCCATTTCAGCAGCTTTATTTGAGCTGAAATGATGTTTGTGATAAAGGTAAATTTTAGTTTGACTTGCAAATTGAGCTCAATTCGTTAAAATGGGAATGAAAAGCAAAGTACAAAAGAATAAAATATGCTAGAGAATATGTCAAATTAACATTAACTAGCGATTACAATAGCTTTAGCTGCTTTACTTAAATCGAAGGCGCAACAAGCCAATGACAATTGAAAGGATAACGAGACGCACTTCCCGCCACCTACAAAAGGGAAACACATCAACAACATCAGCAGCAGCAAAAGCAGCAACAGCACCAACAACAATCGCTTGCCTTCTTGATAAAGGAAATTAAACAAAAAAAAGTTAAGCCCGCTAGACAATTGACGTTGACTGTGGGGGAGCAGGGGCTGGACTGGTCAGGAATAGGATGAGCAGACTGAGGGACAGGGCGGCATTTGTCTGATTGTCTCGTTGACATGACGTTGCGCGATTTGTAAAAGGCTTTTGTTTTTATTTTGTGCCGCTTGCTGCCATTCTGCCTACAAGTGAGCAACACGCGCCAATGATTATGTTGCCGCTGACAGCGACAACGACAACGACAACAGCAATGACAACAACAACAACAACAGCAACAGCACTCCGAAAACTGCAAGCATTTTCTTCAACTGCTTTTTCGGTATTATTATTTGGCATCAAATGTTGAATACGAAGCTTTTCATTGAGTAAAAGTGACGCATGCGCCGCTGCATTTGGCTAAAACGACGACCAAGTTAAACTGGCAACTGGCGATTACCTTTAGTTCGTGGTTGATACTCGTGCTTGCTGGTTGTTTGCAGCGTGCAACGCGGCGTATGTGTAATATTGTCTTCATATTCCTTTCACACACAGAGTCAACAGTTCGCGCTTATTGGATTTTGGCGCAAGTAGCAAAAAGCCGGTTAAGTTTTTAAGAGCATGTGATTGTGTGCGCGTGTGTCTATGTATGCTGAGGTACAACAAATAGTACTTACCTACAGCATACAAAATACAAAATAAATACAAAAAGAAAAAGAAAAAAACAAATTCCAAGAAAATTAACTTGGCGCATTTCTTCTGCGCTTTTTCTGATTGTTATCGTGCCAGCTCGCAAGTAGGTTAATTGATGTATGTGTGGGAGCATCCAACACAATATTAAAACCAAATACCAAGTACAATACACAATTCATAGTACAAGTGGCCCAGGCTCACAAATGAACGTGCAACAATAGCCGTGGCACGCGATGAATGCAACAAGAACGCCAACTGCAAAACTGTGAATCAAGTACTCCAAACAAAAAACTAAGGTAAATATATGTGGCTCAGCAGTTTTAACTGTAATTTCCAGAATTTTTGTAATTACTGATAATATTCATTGCTTCCATTTAAGACGAAAGAACCAAAAAAAAAGTGTATAGATAGGAAAATGTGTTTTTTTCTTGTGGAAGAAAAGTTAAAGTTTAAAATCATTTTTAAAATTGCAAAAAATATATATGGGCATTTCCACGGGTCGCGAACGTACGTTCGTACGCTTTTAAAGCACAGAAAATACAGAAAAACAAAAATTTTGCTTGCTTTTTTTTATGATTCGATAGCATTTTGGTAGGTCTGTGTTTCAGCGAGTTTTAGTTTTCATAATGATGGACAGAAACATGTGGTCGCGAACGTACGCGAAATAGAAGTCATGTTTTTCTGAATCTAGTAAAACGTAAAATTCTGCGAAATGAAACGGAATATTCTAAAGCGATTAATTGATTTAAAAAGAGCATTCATGTGTTGTGCTGCCAAGTATTTACACAATAAATGACCTCAATTGTTTTTTAATTTGACTTTGCACTTAAATGTTTACAGTTAAGATAGGTTGAATTGATCATTCGTCATATTTGTTAGTTAGTTCTTGCTGCTATTGAATTTTTATAAAATAACTTTCATCAAGTATCAGCTCACTTGATGAAGTAAATATTAAACAGAAAACTGTCTAAAAATGTTGAAAATTAGAGCAAAACGAGTAAGAATACCCTAGTCGAGTGTGCCCGACTACGAGACTCCCTGCTCCCAACTTGCATTTCACGCAGTTCAGCGGCAGTACAAGCAAGCAGCGTACTTAACGTGCCCAGTTCCTGTCAAACTGTTGTTTCTGCCAGCTGAGACGGGGGTAATAGATTCTTCCATAACTTTGGTGCTATTTATCCGATCGTGATGAAATTTACACAGCTGATTAACATTGATACAAAATATATGTGTACCAAAAATCAAAGCTGTATCTGTTAAATTGTGGCTGAGGTGTTTTGCGATTTGGGGAGTGCGGGGGTGTGCATCCGAAAGTTGCAATAAACTTGATCTGCGTATGGTATATTATTGTTATTGTTATTTAACTTTATTGTAAATTGATAGATTTAAAAAATTTCTAACAATTTAATTCGATGGGAGGTTGGTTGGTTTACTTTCTGACAGAAATGCCCATATATGATCAACAAAGTTTATAATTAAATGGAAATGTTAAACTTTTTGTATTACCTTTTTTAAGTTAATTTTAATAAAATTTCTTGTCAGTCATCTGAAACGTAAAGTTGTATTGTTTAAATAGTTTAATAAACAGAAAAAGTACTACATTAAAGTGCTTTAAAAGTTCAAATTGTTTTTTAATAGAGCAAGTGATTAAATGAAAAATAAAGTTAATAATTAAAGTTAATTCTATTCGTAGAAACTTTGTTTAAGCAACAATTTAAAAAGTTGCATCTGTTGCAACATAACTATTTTAGGCCAAAAGTAAATGTTGCCCCAGAGTTTTAGAGTAATTGACTCAATGCAGTTTTTGTTCAGTTGTTGCTTAAAATTATTTATTAATATATTTTTTTTTTTGCCTGTCTACTTTTCTGTCATACTTTTAAGAACATTCACTGTTGGCTGCCTTTTTGACTGGCTTGTTGTTGCTTGTTGCTTGCAGCTTGCCGGTTGACTCTTGTGTGTTGTGTGTTGTATGTGTTTTGTTTTGTTTTATTATTTTGCGGAAGCCGTGCGCCAGCATTTATAAAAAGGTTTTTCTTGCTCGCCGGGTTACGTGAGTCACCCAAAGACACACCCAGACACACACAGCCACAACCAAGAACACAAGCGAGACTCTGCATTACCGTTATTTTTATGACGGAGGTACATTCAAGTACTTTTTTTGTACAGTTGCCTGTTTTTCCCGCAAAATAAAGAAGCGCCATGCGATCAACAAAAATTTAAATATTTTGCTTTTTTACGCTTTGCTTTCCATTTTGCTGTTTTGCCCAACAAATTTATTACCAAATATATTGCAGTGTGTAGGCCAAAAACAATAAAAAAACAAACTTTTACTCAAGCGCTGTAACAAGAGTAAGCCTTGCATTAGGCCAAGTTGTGTGACGTCTTATACAGTATTCATTTGCCTGGTTGAACACTTTTTAAAGTAAACGAAAAATCGCCAAAATTAAATTCAGCTGTCATTGTTTGAGGCACAAAGTTTTTTATATTAAAGCCAAAAATAAAAGTCCTAAATTCCCAGAAATTGTACACAAATTCGGAGAAGAAGTGTTTGAGGCATTAGCAAAGTGCTTACTAACTCTTTGATATGATAGACCTACGAAACACTCTATAAAAAATATTCTATGTATGCTTAAATAGTAATTTATTGTATCTCCTTCTAATCCTTAAGCTGAACTGTGAGCCCAACTTTTTCTTTAAATGCAAGAATTTCCTTTGTTGAGGGTCCTATGTGAACAGTTTCCACACATTCTACTACCTCAAGATTGTAGTTTGCTCAGGTGACTTTTCATTCTACAGTTTCGTATTTCTTTTATCCTGTTTTGCCTAAAATATTATATGCCATGCGTAATGAAATAATCTGTCCAGGGCGAGATTAACAAAAGTTTAGGCACATTTCTGGCTTGGTGACTTTTAGAGAGCCATTTAGATGGCAATTGAAATTTGCATAGCATTAGCTTGGGCAGAGCAGACAGCGCAGAGAAGTGGCATTTATTAAGTGTGTAAAAGTGAGCTATTCAAAATCAAAGCAGCAGAAAAAATGCTCTTGAAATGCAAACTGAAAAGCAAAGTCTAAGACGTTGCAAGCAAATCCTGCGCCTTATTGTCAGCCAAATGTTAAGAGTTACGAGCTGCGTGGCATGCCACTGATGCACCCAAGCTAAGCAGTGTGCTATGCTGCATGCTGTGTTGCGTGCTGCAAGTTTGCTCTTTGCTGCTTGCAACAATGCTCCGACATTTATGGCACGGCTTGCCGCCGTCGGCAGCTGGCAGACAAATGTCTTGAGAGTATGCCATACCATGGCATCCTGGAGGCATTAAATTCTAAGGCAATGTCACCTGCTGACATTTCTTTACCCAATGTCGTCGTCGTCGTCAACGTTGTCGTCTTCTTCCGCGTATATTAGCTATGCCATTATTCGTTGCATACTTTATGGGGTCTTTCTTATAGAAGGTCCTTAGTTTGCAGCACATACAAATGCGAATTATTTGTACGTGCGTCCTTCAGTTCTGAGATTAAAATATAGCTAGTTACAGAATTTTTGTTAGATTATGTGATAATACAAATAACGGCTGCTTATGTCATATATGTAAGTAAGTTGTTAACAGCATTTCAACAGTTGCTTGAAAATTGGGTATTCGCTTTGATTTGAATATGCAGTTAGTGCAAATGGCTTTATTGCTAAAGTTCTATGTTCTGTGCTGGACTTATTTGCCTATGTTGGTGGTTTGGTGGCTATGACAAGCCACTCAAGCCAATAGCACAGGCGTTTAGCCACCACAAACCACTGAAATCTGGTGTCTGGCGTTGGCAAATGTCAAGGCTTTATGTTATGGCTCACTAGCTGCATTTGCCATGTGCTTAAACTGGTTTTAATTAAAATGTTGTACCTTTGTTTCAGCGTGAGACTTCCCAGATTGCTAATTTATTATATGTGCATGCTATATAAACATATAAAATAGGATCATGTAGCCTGCTAGACGATAGGTTCTAGTTTCACAAGCACGGAAAAGAATGTTGCTCGAGACTTTTTGCATGAAAAGTGTGAACATTTTTATTGTGCGGAAAATTTGCTTGCTTGGTGTAAGCGCACACCTACACATATGTGTATGTGTATGTGTATGTGTATTAATGTCCACTTTTTATATGCAAGCTACAAAACTTTTACAAAATTTACAAACAAAATAAAAAGAATGGTAAGCAACCAAGGTAACAATAAAGTTCGTCTTCTTGTTATTGTTACCTGTTTGAAGCGTTTTTTTGTTGTACCTGTTGTTCTTGGTGTTGTTGTTGTTGTTGTTAATTTCCGCTTGGCCATTGTTTGTTTTAAAGGCGTTTCTTTTTGTTCATGATTTGTTTAGTTTACGCTCGCTTAGACATGATGTAGTATATACCATATATATTTAGGCAGGGAGCTTTGGCCTAATCTGTTGGTTTTTAAGTGCACAGTCACGACATGCATATTTATACCCTTGCAGAGGGTATTATAAGTTTGTCACGAAATGTGTAACGAATTGAAGGAGACGTCTCAAAAAAGAAGGGTTGTATATTCGGAAGTAGTATCAACAGCCGAGTCATGTCCGTCTGTCGGTCTGTCTGTCCGTCTGTGTATATGCGTTTTTCAGGACTTTGTTTTAAGGCTATCTTGATGAAACTTGGCACAAATACTTCTTTCTGCAGGTAGTTCCTAAGTTGGAATCGGCCAGATCAGACCATTATAGAAATTAGTTTTTGTATGAAATTTTGTTTTGTTTTTTCGAGATAGCTATATATTCTGACTAAATTTGATCAAAGTCGAATTTCTTTATCTTAAAGATGCCACAGAAACAATCTGTTACTAATTACGTTTTCTTATGCAAGGGTATTTATATTCGGCAAGCCGAAGATAACATTTCTTTCTTGTTATAAATAAACTGAAAGTATTTTTCAAATAATTGGTGCGAATTTTAATGCATTTGTGTATTTACTTAACCATTTTATTGAATGCTTACATATGTTTACATTTTAACTGGAATACTATCAAGTTCATCAAATTGTTTACCAGAAAAATACTTAATAATTTTTTATAAAAGCTAACATAAACAAGAATTCTTATACTTTTGCATATATACAACAAAAATGCAGCCAAAATAATATGTTCTTTTTGAAAACATTTTTAGGCTAGGGCTAAAACAGCACACAGACAAATTTCGTTTTTCAGTTAGCTCCTGTGTTTAATATTTTGTTTTTTAGAACCTTGCTAATTCTGTAAAATTTTTTAATTCCATATTCGCTGCCATTCAAAGCTCTTTCAAATGGACGCAATTCCCCAGGTGGAGTGGCTTCTAACATTTCTCGCCCAGACAATTAAAACCGAAAAAATACACTACTCAATGCAGCTAACCATACAAAAAAACAAGTAAGAATACTCTAGTCGAGTGTGCCCGACTACGAGACTCCCTGCTCCCAACTTTCATTTCAAGCAGTTCAGCGGCAACACAAGCAAGCAGTGCACTTAACTCGTAAACTGCTTGTCAAACTGTTGTTTCTGCCTGCTGAGACAGGGGAAAAAAGTTTTTCCATAACTTTGGTGCTATTTACCCGATCGTGTTGAAATTTACACATCAGAAAGACATTGATTAAACATACATGTGTACCAAAAATTAAAGCTCTATCTTTAAAATTGTGGCTGTGGGAGTCTTTTGCGATTTGTGGGTGTGCGGGGGGGTGCATCCGAAATTTGAAATAAACTTGATCTGCGTATGGTATACAGGAACCTACATGCCAAGTTTGGTGTCTCTAGCTTTTGTAGTCTCCGAGATCTGTGTGTTCATACGGACAGACGGACAGACAGACAGACAGATGGACATGGCTAGATCGTCATGGCTGTTGATGCTGATCAAGAATATATATAGTTAATATAGTCGGAAATGCCTCCTTCTGCCTGTTACACACATTTGCAGTACTTTATAACTCCCTTTTTCCCATTTTTAATGGGAACAGGGAGTAAAAAACGTTGCATACACAGAATGGGACAGGAGGCAACGCTGACCATCAAATATGTACAATGCAAAATGCAGCACACAAAACCCCTTTTTATTTGTAGGGTGAAAAACTGCCGAATAAAGTATAAATCTTAAATGTTCTGACATGTGTTTTGGCCAAAAAGTTGAGCAAAAAAATAAATCCGCGCAAATAAAATACTCGAACGTAAAAGTTTTCGCTGAAAAGCTGCCCGCAGCGCAGCACAAAAAGCCGAAATAAACACGAAATTCTTAGGACCAAGGGTTGTCATCCATGAGAGGTGCTGTGCGCCAAGGGGGGCTGAGGTTGACGTAGGGTTGCCATTGTTTTGCGTTGCTTAGTTGCAGCCACCGCAAATTACTTGTCAAGTGCTCTGGCAATTGACGTCGCCTACTCGACAATTTGTGTCAGCGTCGTGTCGAATTAGTTTCCACTTTCCCACTTACTTCTTTTAATTTGCTGCTGCTCCTGCCCCGCATAGTAGGCAACATTCATCCAAAATTTGAAATAAATCTGATCTGCGTATGGTATACAGGAACCTGCATGCCAAGTTTGGTGTCTCTAGCTCTTATAGTCTCCTAGATCTGTGTGTTCATACCGACAGACAGACGGACATGGCTTAATCAACTCGGCTGTTGATGCTGATCAAGAATATATATGGTTTATAAGTCCGAAATGCCTCCTTCTGCCTGTTACACACATTTACAGTACTTTATAACTCCCTTTTTCCCATTTTTAATGACAACAGGGAGTAAAAAATAGCTTAAAAATTTTTCTCAAAATATTCTAGAAAAATTTTAAGTTCGGCATCGATATCACAAAAATGAAATTAAACCAAAATTATGAAATGTTATTATGTTCATATTGAAGTGAGCATTTTGTAAAGCTTGTTAAAACTCAAAAGGCATAGAAATAAATAATGTATGTTAATATTCCAAGTTGCTTTTATAATATTTTTGTTATAATTCTCGAACCAAGAGGTGTTTTTTTCAATTTCAATGTGCTCATTTTAAAATATAATTTCATAATGAAAATATTACATTTTTTACATATTTAATTCTATGTGCCAGCATATTACAATTGTGGTGTGAAAATATTTAATTTTAACTACATTCATATTTCCAATAAGTATTTTTACAAATAAAATTTAATAATCATCATACTGAAATTTTATATGTTTTATAGAAAATTTTAACAAGTCTTTTACATTAAGTTATGTTATACCATAAATATTGTTATACACTTAATTAAATTTTATAAAAAATACAGTCATCATTTATTGTCCCGATTGGATGTAAGCCCGTTTCAAAAAAAATACATATATTTTTCAAAAATGTTTCATAATAAAATTAAACATAGATAATATTCAAATTTGGTATGAAAACTTTTCAAACTAATTTTTTTTTTATTTTGTTAAATAAAAGAATAAAATTTTTCATTTTATGATGGTTAAAATATTAGAATTACATACATATTTAAATTAAATATTTTGTATTTTAAGGGTGTTCATAGTAAAATGTATATTGATTAATGTTAAAGTTAAAAATTTTTCAAGTTAAAATGCAATTATAATATGTTTTATTTTCAATGTTAACAGAAAATAATTGATTTTAATAGAAAATATTTGATTTTAATAGAAAATATTAAATTTTAATAGAAAATATTTAAATTAAATATAAAAATATTAAAAAAAAGACCATAATAAAGTTGAATATGAAAATATTTAAAATTACAATGCATTATTTCTATTAGTGAAAAAATTACTATCAAACATGGTTCCATTTTCGAATCCACAAATTCGGATTGACAAAATAATTTCAAGGAAACCAATCTAGTAGTAACTACTACTTTCGCCATGATTATATCAAGTTATAACAGAAACTATTTTAAATTAATTTAACTTAGGCAGTTGCTTTTCTTTACGAAATTTTACATAAAGGCCTGTTCCGAATTCGTGATCTGTTCGAAATTTGCGGAAACGGAACACTCAAAACGTCGCTTTTACAAGTTTTACTTTTTTGCCTGCGGTATGAAAAGTAATTGTCATATTACAAATGGAATTCATAGTAACAAATTCTAACACTTATTTTTCTTATATTCTTCATCGTATGTGGAAAAGAAATTATCAATTTATTCATTGGATTAAAGTCAAATATCATTTATAATATTAAATTGAAAAACTGTCTGCAGAATAAAACCGAAAACGTGAAAGAAAACGTAGCTGTTCTCTTTTCAGCAATGTCTACTAGATGCCAACTAAATAGACTCTTTACTATGAAACTCAGTTTCGAACTCGGTTTCGAAAAAGAGAAAAAGAAACCATTCATAATTCGTAAGTCGTTCGAAAATTCTTTCGTTTTTGATTTTCAAAATCTTACTGTGTTCGGAAAAGGTCTGATACACTTCTTATTTCACGTCCTTATCATGTGATTTCTAAAATTATAGCATGCTTTAGTTATATATGTATATATATAAATTTTTTTCAAACTGCCTCAAAGGCGTTGTTAATCTTGCTATACGTTTCTAACTGAGAATTATATCTAAGATACAATAAAAATATAAATATATAAAAATAATATATTTTTTTTTACCAAAACAAATAGATCGCACATTTCAACAAGAACATGCTGTCAATGAATGAACAATGAGCAACACTTGCTGATTTGAAACATTTTGTGAAGCAATCGAAACACAACTGCACTTCTTGTCATATTTAATATCTTGTTTATCGAGAAACCGTTCAAAAAAATGTCTTTGCCAAAGTTTATAGAAATGCAAAAGCAGTGATTTCTAAGCATTTCTAGCTGATGAATAGCTCGGGCTTACCTCAGCCTGCGTTTTGTATTCTGATGCAGTAGCTGACTCAGACACACACATACACACACTCCGAACTATACATATCGCAATAAATTTACATTGAAAAGCCGAGCAAAAGTGCGGATATTTTTTATGCGCAAAATAAATTGAACTTGAGGCGAGGCAGAGGCAAATCATTTGGAGTAGACGAAAAGCGACGATGCGCATAAATTGTGGCTTCTCTAAGACATCTCTCACACACACACATACCACACACAAACACACACACACCCATACCAATTGGAGTCGTCCCAAATGTTGGTGTTTTGTTTTGCTTTGAGGGATTATATATGTATGTATTATACCTGGAGGAGTCCGAAGTCAGGCGGAAGTAAGAATGAAAAGCAGAAGCAGAAACCCGCATCCCGCAGCCAGTGGACGTTGAGAGCTCATCTCTAGAGATTTGCCTAAATTATGATTTATACTTAAATTTATTTTTTTTTCCATTGTATAAGGCAATTTTTTGCGCTTGTCTGCTTCGTAGTTACTGACACCGCAATTTTTGTATCCGCAAAGCAGTTCCCCAAGCTAAAAATCTTATTGAAATTTGTGCTCTAAGCATGAAATTGTTAAGATAATCCTGACCAGCAATGCTGCATTTCCAAACTGCTTACACTGCTCTGCTGCGCCACTGCCACGCCCCCTTTTGCATTTGTCGTCCATTGTTAATCGCCCAAGTATATGAGTCCCATTTGTGTGCTTGATGTCTCCATAATGTGACAGACGCTCCTTTGCTCTGCTCCAATGCGCCCATTCATTTTCGAGCCGTGAACTGAGCTAGGCCTTACATACTTTCAATTCCTTTAGATATATGTTTTCATCGTGCATGTAAATCGATAATATATACATAAAAGTATGTGTAATAAATTTAACAACGCAAATCGAAGTGCCAGACCAGCGTATTGCGCCCAGAACCCAAGGCTCAATCAGGCTCAAGTTGGTTTTCTTCTTTTTTTTTGGGTAACAGGCACAAGTCGACAACTAGTTTTTGGCTTCAAGATTTTGTTGGTTGTTGAGTGCAAGTTTAAAGTTTCGTTTAAGGACGATGTTGACTTTTTTATCCTTCTTTTGAATTCCGGAATTTGCCGTTCTAGATCAAGGGATATGGTCTTTTTGTTTTGCGTATGAAAATCGATGCTTGTTTCTAAAAATGGTGGCACGGCTAACAAAAGGCTGTATAGCCAAAAGGGTTGGCCTATTCATTTACAAATTTTGTATTGTTCTTGAGACATTATGATGAAATAAAAGAGATAAGCTTGAGGCAATTTAATGCTTGTTATAGGTTTCGAGACTTGCTTGGAACGAGGTGAGCTGAATAGGGAACTTGTTTTGGTAGATATACTATTCTTTACAATGATTGTAAGCAGATGATTAAGTAAGACAATAGTTTTAAGTAAGTTGGAGTCTTTACAGCTTGGCTTCAGTATCTGCTCTTGGCAATAAAGTGAGCTATGAGTTGCTTTACGATAAAAATTCAGTAAATGCATGATCTAGAAATACTTAAGTTTTAACATAGTATAGTTTTTTTGAACAGATCACAATTTAAACATAATATTTTGATTTTTTTTCAATTAAGTCCAATGGCAAATTAATTAAGCTTCTAACTAGCTGTACCTGGATTCAAGGCTTCTCAATTTTAAGTACTAATATGGCGACAATGTGCTCTGTGGACTCTGCTACAGAATAGACGCCAGATGTCAAATGCATAAAGGTCGAAGGGAAATGGCCAACACACACACACACACACACACACAAACACACAATACAGTGTGGTGTGTGCACACTTTCATTTTGTTTGTAATGCGTCCAGTAATGGTGGCATTACGCTTATTTAACATGCAGGCATACAAACACGCACACATACAACAAACAACTAACGCAGATGTTCAAGGAAAGCACATGCGTGAGAGGGTTACGAGTGTGTGTATGTTTGTGTGTGTGTTGCGTGTGTGGCTGCATAAAACTGTCCTTAACCCACAAAATACTGACAAGGGATAATATTAGCATAATATGAGTGGGCCGTGTGGATATGGTCATGTCTCAGTAGGAATATATGTATGTGTGTGGCTGTGTGTATGCGTGTCTGTGTTGGCCAACAAAGCCTAAGCCGCATTGGGCCAGACGTTTGGCGTAAGCGCAACCAAGCGACACAAGCCACAGAAGATACACAGAGAGAGAGAGAGAGAGTGAGTGAGCGACCAGGAGAGAGAGAGAGACAGAGAGGGGAGAGAGAGAGAAAAGCCACATTAGCCATAAATTTGTTGTTATACCCTACGAGCTTGGCCTTCAATATTTTCCTTGTGATGTTGATGACATCCGTAAGTATAAGCTGAAGTTGTTGAAAATATTGGCAACATATACGTTTGATATAATTTCTGAACATACTCAAACATAACAGATCAATTTGAATATCAAACATTGAGCTTAACTCAAGCTTTCAGATCTGCAACATAATAATATTTCTCCTCTACTACGTGGCTAAGAAATTTAATGTTAACTTAAAGAATTTTATGCATATATGAATCGATTGTGTCTTTGAAAATGTCAAAGAAATATTTACAAACAAGATTGAAATGTAAACTTCAAAAAGCCGAATATATATACCCTTGCAGAAAAGTTTTGCATAAGAAAATTTGTTTTCAACAAAATGTTTCTATAGCAGCTATAGAAGCACGATTTTGCTGAAATTTTGTCAGCATATGTGAATAGTGCTTAAACTTAGATATACTGAGTTTAGTCGAGTTATTTTTAAAAACAAAAAAGTTTTTCATACAAAATCTTATTTTCAACCGATTGTTCATATGGGAGCTTTATGTTATAGTGGTCTGATCTAGCCGATTCAAACATAGGAACTACCTGCAAATTGAAGAAGCATCTGTGCCAAGTCTCATCAAGATAGCTCTAGAACTAAGTCCTTAAAAACGCATATAAACAGACGGACGGACAGACCGACATGACACGGCTGTTATGCTGATCAAGAAAACACAATTATTTTTTTTTGAAACGTCTCCTTCAATGCGTTACACATTTCGTGACCAAATTCTGCAAGGGTATACAAAAATGTGTTAAATATATTAACAAAATTCGAAGGACTATTTTTGGGAAATAAAATAAAATAATTTGTTATGATCTTTTACATTGTCTTTGCCTTTCATAAAATCGTTTGCTTTATCAAATCTTTGTTCAATGTGTGCCTCTTAAAAAAAATGAAATGCCTTCTACTTTTATATACCACATAGATATTTACATACTTACACATATGTACATATTCCCAGCCCATTTAAAATTATAGCCAAGTTTAAAGCATCTAATGCCATAAAATACATCAACGACTTTTTTGGCATCCGGGTTGATGCGTCTTCCGTTTGTGGCGCTTCTTTGGTTCTTTATCAATGTAATTGGCACTGTGGTTTTTGTTGTTGTTGTTGTTGCTCCTGCAGCTTTATATAGGCGTCATTATGTTTTGAGGCCTGACCGGTTCAAGATTAACTATATAAGAGCGAGTGGTCGTATGTCCGTATATAGAAGGTGGCATTTTTAATAACATTTTATGCCAAGAACAACAACAACAAATTGTGAGCATGCGTTTCATGCCGCAATAAATGAGCCGTTAAACGCTTTAAGTTAGCCGCAGTCCAATAGAGGGTGAGTATGTGTATGTGTATGTCTCTCTGTGTGTGTGTGTGTGTGTGTGAGTGTGTGTATGGGTATATGGCGTTTTATTGCCGCTTTATTGTGGCCGACTAGCGGCTTTAGCCAAGTCTTAGCCAAGTTAAGCGTCATAAACGGGTTAATGACTTGGAAGTTGCTTTTAATGCGCACAGAAATGCTCAACATTTGTTGTTGTTGTTGTATGTTGCATGTTGTGTGTGTGTGGTTGCCACTCAAGTGTGGGCTTTTAAGCCGCATGCCTCGTCTCTGCTTTTCCTTTTTTGTGGCCTTTTGTCTCGTGCCTTTTTATCAATTTTACTTCGCTTTTAGTTGATATTGTTGTTGTTGTTGTTTACTCAGGCCACAATATGATTATTTTTTTATGACCAACTTTTAATTTGATTGCACATGTGTTGGGTACGTGAAATGGCAGCGAAGAATGTAAGAAAGTTGTTGCAGGGGAATGGAAAGGGGCAAAATAGCAGCCATACTTAATATCTTGCCTTTATATCGCCACTTGTCAGCGCACGCATTTATTTTCTTCATGAGTTTTCTCTCCAAAAAGAACACAAATTGCCAACCAGTTGCGTAGTTTTTCCTTTCCAAACGCTTTTCCTCCGCTTTTCCACATTTAATGTTAGACATTTCCACATTCCGCTCTATACAAATGGAAGGTCATTTTTATTTAACAATATGCGTTATTATTGTTGCTGCCATTGTTGTTGCTTGCCACCTCTTATGTGTGTGTGTGTGTTTGTGTGTGTTTCATGTGTGGAGGCATAAATATTTTATGAAGCCATATTTTGATTTATGCCGCTCTGTGCGAACTACGTTTAGGTGTTAATAGTTCGGGGTGATTGTTTTTCTCATATTCTTCATTTATATACATATTTAATGCGTGCTAATTTCTAATGTTTCATGGGTATTAAAAGAAAGCTGAGTTAAAAATTAACGGTAATTAAGATAAGCATAGTAAATTTGAATAATAATCAGGCCTGTTCCGAGTTCAGTACGTTTTTGGAACGAATGAATTCCGCACGATTAACGTATTAATGTTCTGATTTCCGATCGGAATGGTTTCGTATTCTCTTTTTACTCCCTGTTCCCATTAAAAATGGGAAAAAGGGAGTTATAAAGTACTGCAAATGTGTGTAACAGACAGAAGGAGGCATTTCCGACTATATAAAGTAGAAATATTCTTGATCAGGATCAACAGCCCAGACGAACTAGCCATGTCTGTCTGTCTGTCCGTCTGTCCGTCTGTATGAACGCGTCGATCTCAGAGACTATAAGTGCTAAAAACGCCAAACTTGGCATGCAAGTTTCTGTGTACCATACGCAGATCAAATTTATTTCAAATTTCGGATGCACCCCCTCGCACCCCCGCAACTCGCAAAAGACTCCCACAGCCACAATTTTAAAGATAAAGTTTAATTTTTGGTACACATGTATGTTCAATCAATTTCTTTCGGATGTGTAAATTTCAACACGATCGGATAAATAGCACCAAAGTTATGGAAGAACTTATTTCCCCTGTCTTAGCAGGCAGAAACAACAGTTTGACATGCACTGTGCAAGTTGAGTACGCTGCTTGCTTGTGTTGCCGCTGAAATGTTTGAAATGCAAGTTGGGAGCAGGGAGTCTCGTAGTCGGGCCCACTCGACTAGAGTATTCTTACTTGTTGAAACTGAGATCGATACCGAGTTTTCATAATAAAAAGCCTGTTTAGTTGGCATCTAGTAGGCATTGCAGAATTGAGAACAGTTACGTTTTCTTTCAAGTTTCGCTTCGGTTTTACAAGCAGTTTTTCAATTTAATAATAAATGTTATTTGATTTTAATCTAATGAATAAATTGGCTAATTCTTTTCCATACATAATGAAGAATATAAGAAAATTGAGTTTAAGAATTTGTTGTTTTGGATTCCTTGTGTAATTAGGCATTTACTTTAAAGAACGTAAATGTTTGACGTTTTGAGTAATTTAGATTGTAAAGTTTAGAACATCACGGTATTCCGTTTTCGCAAATTTGGACCGGAATACGAATTCGGAACAAGCCTGAATACAATGGAAAAGCAGTAGCTAAGTTTTTCAAACTAAAACTAAATTTTCATATCATATTTTTTCAAAATGTTTAGACAACATTAAAATTCTGGCCAATTAAGTTCAAACAAATTGAAACACCTTGTAAAAGTAAAATTTTTTATTGATTGTTCTTCAGGCAGCTATTAAACTTGAGAAAATTAAAAATAAATTATGCAAAATATGATGATTTCAGTATTAAAACAACATACATATATATGTAAAATCCAATTGCCAAAGCTTGAGTTAAGCTTTATCACAATTAATTTCTTTCTACAAGTCTTAAAACGAAGTATTTGAGATATATTTCATGGGGTTACGCCCTGCGACTTCGGTCTTCATTAAAAATATCAAGCAATTCCAAAACATATCTTCATTTGTGGTGTTAAAAATGAAAAGGAGAATTTAATTTTTGTTTTTTTTTTTGTGCTTTTACGACTGTATTTTTTTATGTGTTTACCAAGAACTCGCAGCGAGTACTTTATTTTGTAATTACCCAGTGCAGCAGTGTTAAAAATTTGTCGAGTTAATGATAGAGCATTAAAATGGAGCACATAAAAACGACACGTTGACTTATAAATTGACTTGCAAACACATACACATACAGCAAAACACTTCCGGCTGAACGTTATATCACGTAGCAGCGTTTTGGGCGCCCAAAAGTATGCATCAGTTAATTTGAATTCGAAAAACTACTTAACTGTCTGACTGGTGGCAGTCGCCTCGACGCCAACTCAGCAGGGCTGCCAACTCAGGCGAAAAATCAAAATTTCCGCACATTGCCTATTTTTCAAAGCATGTGTGTGTGCGACTGTACACAAGTATGTGTGTGTGTGTGTGTGCCTTCGGCAAGTTTATTTGAGCTTTCTTTTTTGTCTGTGGGCTTAGTTGAATTGCTGCCTGGCGGTGTCTGTTACCGTTTGTATGTCTGTGTGCGTGTGCCAGCTCGTTTCAATCACGTGGTGCACGATGCCGCCATTCAATGTTGTCAAAAATGTATAGCAAGTAGCAGGGGCAAGATAAAGGCAAGCCAGCAAAATAACGTTATCTGGAAGGTGTAGTACTCGCACAAACGTATAGTGTATAAGCAAATAAATAAAAAGGCATAAGAACATGCAAATAAAATTAACAAAAAGGAAAAAGCGGCAGTTGCCTCACCGTTTTGTACACCTGGCGGTATTCAAGAGCCCAAAGCCCAAATGCCAGATTTACCAATCAATTGATAATATTTGTGACATGTTAAGTTACTTTACGAAGAACAGTCAAAACTGCAATTTGAGATTATCGAAATTTAAAGAAGAATATCTTTAAAAATAAGCAAAGGTGTGTTCGTTTTAAAGCCGTTTGCCAAATATAACTTACCCAAGCTAAATTTGAAATAAAAACTTCCAATAATATCCTTTTGTAATATATCCAAATATATATTTGACTTTACAACCCAGACAAATCATAAGAAACTCAATACTGAAAACACAGTACATCGTATTCGAGTGTTTTTCCTTCTTCAGTTATTCAGTTAACCTTTTGCATTTGCTTTCGCATTTTTAATAACATTCTTTTCTTTAGGCAGAAACACTTTTGCCCTGCTCCCATCCAATTGTGTTGTAAAATGAATTTTGAAAAATCAATTGAATGAAATTATATAATAAATTCACGGAGAGACGAGCAAACGTCGTTAACTGTCAATATTTTTGCCATTTATTCCAATAAAATTGTTATTGATTTATTATTTTGGTAATGCAATTTAATCACTCACAAA
The DNA here is from genome assembly GCA_949708635.1 of Hirtodrosophila cameraria. Lineage (NCBI taxonomy): Eukaryota > Metazoa > Arthropoda > Insecta > Diptera > Drosophilidae > Hirtodrosophila > Hirtodrosophila cameraria. Next base: position 2,803,671 of record OX453091.1, on the reverse strand, counting down.
ACGCGTTGATTTTTAAACAGCAGCAATGCCGCAAATGGCAAAAACAGACATTAAACGTGGCTTTTTGGTCAGTTTGTAAATTTATCAGTTTGTTCATTCAAACGTCAGTCAATCAAGAGCTTAACTGCGGTTGTTGCTATGTGTTATCTACCATAAATACCCTGTAGTCAGTAGGGATGGCCAAAAAGGATGATATACAATTTAATTTATATAATCGATCTGAATCAGAGTTTATTTAGCCATATATGTATGTAGGTACTAGAGACCTGCACGAGTAAGTAAAAAAGTAACTTGCTTATAATCGCCGACTGTGATTAAAAAGAATTCGATGTTTTAAATGACATCGTCGCATCGTTTTGCTCATAAGTAATCGCATTCAAATTGTATACCAATTTTTGTCTGAGTAGGCCCACTACCTTGACAACTATTTCACAGCACTTTATATCAAGTGATTGTGCTGAGTATATCCATACAATGCCATGATTATTACTCGGTATCGTCTGAATGATTACATGATTACAAACAGGCATCGTTTCACTCATAAAATGATTACTTTTACTCCTACTCATACGATGCGAGAGTTACTTTTGCAGGTCTCTAGTAGGTACTATAAGTATGTATATCTGCCTGTCTATGATATTCGGTATGTCAATGTTCAAGTTTATAACAACATTTTCAAGTTAAAATTTAAATAAGTAACCAGCTTTTTATCTGCGTAGAATCTGCTTAAGAATCAGAAAAGTCTTAATAGGTTAGATAGCACCAAAGATGTGTAAGACACAATATTTCGATTTGAAGAAAAGTACCAAGCTCTTTAAGCATATATACGAAGTACATTTAAGTTTAAGGATATTTCAAATCAGATACAGGGTACTTTCCAGTCAAACATTCTCAGCTTAAGCACACACGCTTGTTGCTTAGAGTCTGCATTCCATATGTTCAATTGGAAAAACTCTATTTCTTGTTAACATGCAGATAAACCAATGATATAACCATGTGCCTTAAGTTAGCAACAAAAAATAAAAACTAAATGGTGCAGAAAACTGACTTAAACGCAGCCAACTCGAACAACATAAAAACCACAAAAACATGTTAAGTATTCCAGAGCCAACCACTGCCACAAAGCCCTAAAAACAAACGTAGCTCTATAATCATCAGCACTGATGAACTTCGTCTCGAAAATGCTGGAAACTGTCATTTGGTAGGATAGAAAGTGGAGAAAGTGTTAGGGGAATAGATTTCTGACAGTACGGACATGCATGAGAAATGATCCTGGGAGTGAAAGTTGTTTAAGTGTCTCGTAGTGTGGCTGGTTAAATGATGTGTGCGTTAATCCTTTTTAATATGCTTTACACATTTTTTATGGTGTATATATATAAATATAAATTTGTATGTATGTGTATGTGTGTGTAGCCTGTTGGCATGTTCCAGCTAGGGACTAGGAGAACAAAAGCCACAATAATAACAAATATCTGCTAAACTACCAAACTTGCACAAGGTCATATATTTTCGTCCGACTCATCGCAGTTGTCGTTGTTGTCGTTGTTGCTTTGCATGCTAATTAAAAATTAAAATATCTACTAAAACAAAAAAAGAAACCTGTGATTCATTAGACTGGCAGGCGGTGCCAGTGAATAATAAATAAACTCACTGGCTAATTAAGTGAGGAAACGTCTCTCCTTCTCTCACCTGTACTGACAAGATATTATACTCTTGTAATTTACATGGCACACGTGTGGCACACCTCGTCCTCTGTGAGAATGTTGCCTCATTGTGGGACTAGTCGGCTGGAAAGGCAATCGATATAAGGTCTGTGTGCCGGCACTCTGCCATGTGAATTAACTATGTCTAAAGAGATAGAGAGAGTTGGGCTTTAGAGGCAGAGAGAGCTGGCTATGAAGGCCATTAAGGGCAGGGGTCAGCTGAGGTCCTTCATGCCATGTTGTTTTAATAAAAAATACATTTTCATTTATAAAATAAATTTACTTGATGCATATTTAGATGAGACTGCATTGTCCATGATAATAAATTAACGAGAGCATGCTCATGTATGTGACCTACAAGGCTAAACCGCGCTTCAAACCAAAAACACAGTTTTTCAGGGGTGTCACGGAAACATCTAAAGATTTTCGGTGGCCAAATTAAATATTATAGATGTCAAACAACCGTCTTTCAAAGCTCCAGAAAAATTACCAGAGATTTGGTTGCAAATACCACAAAAATCATTTTAAAAAATAAAATACATTTTCGTAGTGGAAACAAAAATGTGTTCCTGAACGATCTGCAATATATTTTATAAGCATTTGACTGGATTAAGTTATTAATTTTACATTTTACAAAATTCCTATTTAGAAAATGCACCAAATTTCAAAAGCACAAACCAATCAAACATAGAGGATTTTAACTTGTTTTACATAAAAGACAAGCCACATGCTTAAAAATTTAATAATTGCCAAATAGCTTGTTAGACTTGGCGAGCAAAAAATTTTAAAGTTCTTTGCTTATAAGTTAAAAAAAAAACGACTAGACAAATAAACTAGCTTACTCAAAATTTATTCAAAAATTAACTTAATAAATTAGTTCAACAAAAAGTATAATAAAAGTGACAATAAATATTAAACAAAATTATTTGTGTTAGCTGGCAACCCTAAGGCCTTGCAAATTCAACCGAATCTATATCAGTAGAGATTTCCGTGTCTCTCCGGTATATTTCTTAAACTGAGAAAAACTTTGATAATCTTTTGAGTAAAAAGGAATTGACTTATAAGTCAAATGCTGGTAACAATAAGTGCTAATTTTTTAATCAACCTCATTATTTGTTTTGTGTTTGCGAGTTCTCTCCGAAAACTGTATTCAAATTGGAGGCTAAAATGACTTTTATTTACTACAAACACGGCTCAACATGCTCCCTCTTAACTAAGTATATACGCATATTTATTGTATTCAGGATACAAAAGATAGACCATTCAATTTCAGTAAGTTTTGCACACAATTCAGAATCACAATTACTTTTTTGGTTTCGTTGAGCGCCTTTGGCGGCTGCAACGCATAAAAATCGCAGCTGTCAGTTCAAAAAGTCAAAAACTTCAGCCGCAGCATCAATTTTCCACACGCCAGCGATTTTTTGGCAACAACACACATAGTGAAATACTGAGAAAGACTTGTGAACGCAATTTTCACGTGCAAACTTTGCACAGGGGGAAAAAAACAACAAGAAACATTGCCAATAAAACGAGTGTAAAATTGTGTAATACTTGGCAAAACGAAAATTAAATACTCTATTAATTACTTACTCTTAATAAAGAAATTTAATATGATTTAATTAAGTATTTTAATATTAGCTTTGGATAAAATAAAACTTGATAAGTATTTTCTACAGCTACCCCACTCACCAAAGATATTGGTACATTTATTAAAATCGAAATATTTTGTAAACATTTGAACTCATTTATGGAAATTACAGATTTAAATTGAGAGAGAAAAGATATAAACTGGCCTGTCCTCATTTCAATAACTTTTCATTCCGAATCGTTTTCGACTTTGTATTACTCTTTAAAACAAAAATAGTTGTGTTTTTACCTTATTAAAGATAAGTACGAATATTTCTTATTCAACTGTCCCAAAAGCAATACAATCTAATCCAAATGCTTTCTGCAGAAACGGAAATGGGAAAGCTTCATACAACAAGTTATTTTTTAGGGAGTTTCGATCGTATCGTTGGTGGCAACTCTTCTGATAGATAGACACTGCCACTTATCCGCTCACATTTGCCTTTAAAAGACTGCTCCTTTATCTCTGACAAGCTGCATGACCAACTGGCTAAACCCTGCATATCCTTCATAGAGCATCGTAAAACAAGTGTAGCGACGTGGCGCGGCATAAGTTGCCACAAATAAAGTAAAGTTAGTTGCACACTTTTATTTCGTGCGTTGCGAAAAGCACAGCGTGTAGCTGTCAGGAGTGCGGGCAGGGTGGAGAGGATAAGCTGGCGGAGAGTAAAGCGATGCGATGGAGTGTGGGGAGGGGGGGGGGGAGTGTCTCGTGCTGCCAGCTAATCTCAACAAACAAAGCGTGAAACTAACAATTCTGCAAATACGGACTAACCGCAGTCGCACCCACAGACACATTGGTAGGAAGAATGAACTGAGGGGTAGAGGGAAAACGGAAAACTTGGTCTGGCACATTCAAAGGAGATAGATAGACAAAGGGAGAGCGAGACATACCAAAATGAAACTTTATTTTCAAGTCAGACATCGAATTTATTTTCATGTCATCAGCGCGTTAAGCAAAAAAAAAAGCAGAAATGAAAGCAAAATAGAAGTAAAACTGTTTTTTGGATTGGCGTTAAATTGGCAGAGGCAATATCAAAGCAAATAATGAAGTTCTTAATTTGCTTTTGGCTTGCACACGCTTTGCGCATTTTGCACGCCAATTGGCTACAACTAGGCGTATTAGTAATGCGAGTGTTAAAGCAAATTACGCATACGCGGTGTACCACTTAAAGAAACGGAAGTGCCGTATAATGCAAAGAGAACGAGGAAGAGAGAAGCAGAGAGAGAGAGAGAGAGAGAGACAGAGAGAACGATGCAGATGAAAGGCCAAGCCGGAAAGCAACAAGCGGCTCACGATACGCGGCAGGAGAGTGAACCCAACAAGCTAAGCTCTAATTTTCTCACGTACTTGTAAATTTTGCGGAAAACCGCAACAAATTCACTTATAAAAGTAATCTAGAAAACGCGTACCAAACAGGAAGCACAAAAAGGCACGACAAAAAAAAGAAGGAAAATACTCCAAAGCAAAAGCAGAAAACTCGGTGTGTAAAGAATTGCGTTCGCGACACGGCGACAACTTTGCGTTTTATGTCGCTCCCATAGCAGGGAGATGAGAAGTGGTGCAGAGGACGGGGTTGGTGGTAAGTTGGTGGGGTTTGGTGCCTAAAGCAGAGTTGGGACTGCCTGTTTAACTCACGAAGAGAGCTTTAAGCTGCCGACACTTTATCACAGATTTAAAATGAATGCAAGCACATTAAGTGGAGAGTTTAACTTGAAACAAGTAAGAATACTCTAGTCGAGTGTGCCCGACTACGAGACTCCCTGCTCCCAACTTGCATTTCAAGCAGTTCAGCGGCAACACAAGCAAGCAGCGTACTCAACTTGCACAGTGCATGTCAAACTGTTGTTTCTGCCTGCTGAGACAGGGGAAATAAGTTCTTCCATAACTTTGGTGCTATTTATCCGATCGTGTTGAACTTTACACATCCGAAAAACATTGATTAAACATACATGTGTACCAAAAATTAAAGCTTTATCTTTAAAATTGTGGTTGTGGGAGTCTTTTGCGATTTGCGGGGGTGCGGGGGGGTGCATCCGAAATTTGAAATAAACTTGATCTGCGTATGGTATACAGGAACCTACATGCCAAGTTTGGTGTCTCTAGCTCTTATAGTCTCTGAGATCTGTGTGTTCATACGGACAGACGGACAGACAGACAGACAGACGGACATGGCTAGTTCGTCTCGGCTGTTGATCCTGATCAAGAATATATATAGTTTATATAGTCGGAAATGCCTCCTTCTGTCTGTTACACAGATTTGAAGTACTTTATAACTCCCTTTTTCCCATTTTTAAGGGGAACAGGGAGTAAAAAGCTGGGCTGGAGAAAAGTTACGAGCCCAAAGTTAGTTTATGGGAAAAACAAAAGAGTTAATTAATCAGTAAATTGTAAGACGCAACACAAACGCAAACTGTTGGCTTACAATTTAAGTTGCTTTTGTAAAACAGGTAAATGTTATGAATTATAAGCTAAAGCGTTTATAAAATGTCCTAGATATTACTTTTAAAACTTCTCAATAGAAATGTGTCAAGGATACTTTTAGGAACTTCATCAATGATTAAAGTACATCGAATGAAAGATTTTAAGTTTAATAAGGAATTTAAAATAGGCTTGATTATTTACTTATCCCTAGCAAAATATAAAATCCAAGAGCATTTGCATAATTTCATAACATTATTTGAGAGCAACTTCACGCACTTAGTGTGTAAATAGGCATAAAACTTGCCAATTTTAAAATATTTAAAGCTATTCAAATCAAAATATCATAAAAAAAGTTAATTTCAAATCGCACAAAGCAAAGGAAGTTCAAGTATAAGTTAAATTATCAAAATTGTAGCATAGCAAAAAGTTGGTTGTCTAACAAATGAGCAGAGTTAGCCCGTAACAGCCACAGGACTTTGTCAGGGGCCTGCAGCTATGTGTCAAATTTTGTAGGACCTTCATCATTATCACTATGTTCATGTTTATGATTGTTATTAGCAGGCGGCAAACTTTCGACGACGCTTTTAATAAACTTTTGGCCGTCATTTCACAATGAGTTTATGTAAATTGTAACCAAGAATTCGAGTTGGTTTTTTTGGAGGGGGATTGGGCCATAACAACAAATTTCAATTATGCCATAAAATCTATTTAGGTGTATAAATATTTGGAAAATTTGTGAACGCCACAAAAGTTGGTCGTCTCTCTCTCACGCTGGCGTGTAATTCACAGATTTTCTCGTTAAGATTATGCCAAAGTTTTGTGGCGCCATTGTAGTTAAGAAAGAGCTCCTTCTCGACATCGACGCATAATTGGTAGGAACATGAAAAGTCAATAAACGAATCAAAACAACAAGCGACTCTTACTTTCGTATATGGCTTGTTAAGCAAGTTGTTAAATAAATTTTCAGCTTAATATTAAACCTCATCAAATTGTTTTTGTATTGTAATGCGTAATTAGAATTGTGGTTTTGTGCATTTCACTAAATTTGAATTCAATTAGAAAACATAACTGGCATGCAAACTTGCACTGCAGGAGGGGTCAACCAAGACATAGCCCAAGTTCATTAACCAAATTAAGCGTGTTCGTGTGCCTAACCAGGCTAAAAGTTGCTTCAAACATGCGAAAACACTTGAAGCAGCTTAAGGCGGCTCTATAGAGCCAGGACTCCTCCATTGAATGAAACTTTATTTAATGCTGCCTACTTTCGGGCGGAGGCTGAAGCACTTCAAATAATCAAGTATACGCATATTATGCAACGAGTGCTGTTGTGAGCTCTTGTAATGTTTATGTATTACTGGGTCAATTTACTTAATTAATAAAAATGGCTTAATGAATGAGTCTACAAATAACGAAGATATTGTGGCCCAACTTTGAATAATTGTTAGTGAGCTTATATGGATTAGATTGGATTGGAAACGGAACTTTGTGCAGTAAATGCTGTATTTATTATACATATATTTCTCAGAACTAACGAGCTGCATATTTATCTTAAATCACTTATCATATTACTTTTTTGTAAACACTTTTCAAATGATTTTGAAGCTGATTTGTAAAAGAAAGAAAATGACCAATCAACCAGCAAAACAAGTTCAGTTTCACTTATGAATATACTCAAACACCTCCACAATAGACAAAAGCAACCAGTCTGGGCAATTTAGCTTTGTTCCAAATCTCTCCACAAATCTTTGCGCTATACTCGTAATAAACATTTACTTGGGGGCGCATCAAAAACACGTTTGCACATGTGGCAAAGACATGTGTATCTGAAGTGGCTTGCCCATTTAGTTTATTGATTACAGCTTTTCCTTCGCATTGATTGAACTCAAGAGTGTGTGTGTGTGTGTGTGTGTGTGTGTGTGTGCGAGGAGGCAAAGCAACTTCTATTTGTATATACTGAAACAAAACAAAAAAAAAACAAAAAAAAAATCAAAAGCAATAGTAGAAAAACAATTTGGATGTTTTGCTATTAAGGCAATACAGAGAGCTTAAACTAGAGAAAGTAGAGAAAATAGGCTATTGTCAGTGCTTGGTAAAGATACTTTAGGCCAAGTTTTGTTGATTAAAGTTGCTGCGGGAGATTTTGTTCATTGTTTTTATATATGTATAGAACTAGCGATCATATTGACTAGCAACAAAAATGTATTTTCAATTTTCGTAAGATAAGTAAATAAAAATAAACTGAGTAAGGTAAACTGACATAATTTATTTAGTTTATCAATTTGTGTTGTAGGAAGTTCCTGTCAGCCGGTTTGAAGTCCAATGCCAAACGCATTTGTGTCAATTTAAATTTATGTAAACATAAAATGGCCAACCAAAATGTCCTGCGAGATCACATATCACATATTTCATATGAATACATATATAGTATATGTTATATAGTATATCTTTTTTTTTATTTTTGTTGCTGCTGCTGCTCCTTTTTTTATGATTTAATGCGCGCGGCACGCCACGACGTTCACTTGGGCATGGGCACAATAAAAATGTAGCTACAACAACAACAACAACAGCAACAAGAACAGCAGCAGCAGACGGAGCAGCAGGACACGCTTGCCTCTTGCGCACTTTTGACATTTCATTATCCTGTTAAGTATTCAAAAGTCAACCAAGCAACCAGCCGACGCACAAATTGTGGGCGCTGGTCCTCCTTTATCCCTGCCCATGTCCTTGTTCGTGTCTGGTCATTGCCACGCCCACTCTACCAGCGCCCTCTCCCCCCTGCTGAGTAGCAAGCTTATCATTTATGCCAAACGCATACTTTTTGGCTTTTACCTCATATCCTTCCTCCTTCCTCCTGCCTCTTTCCTCATGTGTCCCTGTCTCTGTCTCGCCAGTGCCATTGTTGTTTCGCCGTTTGTTTTGTCTGCCTGTAATGTTATGCGGAATTGCCTTTGTGTCCTTGGCGTTTATGACATTATATTTGTGTTTCTGTTTCTCTGTGTGTGTTTGTTTCTGTGTGTGCGTGTGTATGTGTGTATATATAAATTACATTACACAACAAGCAATATAACAAACGATAACAAACACCTTGCCATACAAAACAAGAAAAACATAACGAAAACAACGAAAACAATTTAATAAAAATATTTTCTCGTCCAGCCTCATGGCTTTATGTTGTATAATTTGCTCATGACACTGCTAATGACTGTCATTGCTTGTGCTCCCCGCAGGACCCTTCACACAAGGATCTTTGACATTGGAGCTGTCAGTTCGAGTGCCTGACATTGCATTTTCCTTTTGCTGCATTTAGCACTGACAAAAATGTCGGTGCCGTTGGAAATGGAAATTTTTTTTTTTTTTTTTGTGTTTGCAGCAATTTTGATTTTCAGCATTTCCATTTACAGTTCGAATGCGCACGTGCTCTCAGTGTGCGCTTGAGTCCTCAATGTCGTGTTCATTGGCAATATTTTGTGTATATTTGCCATCGATTGATTAAATACAAAATGCACAGCAAAAGTGTTGGTCAGTTTCAGTCTGACTCTATATCATAGATCTGTCAACCTCGAAGAAAGCTCAAAAGTGTGCTCAATATTGTCTAAGGGCTGAAAAACAATTGATGCTTCTATTTATGCCAATTTGGAGGCTTATCCCTTCCATTGATATTATCGAATGGAACTGGAAAGCTACTTAGCTAATAATATTTATTTTTTGAAATGATATCGAACTATTGTCTTTTTTCAATAAAATTTCTTCTGGTTTCGAACGAAAGGTACAGCTGTTTTCCAAGCTCAATGTAAATCTCTGTTATACGTAGTTTAATTGTCTTTTAAAACTCAGTACAACTAAAAATTTCGATACCGAATGTTTAGTTTGAAAACAGAGCTGAAAATCTCTTGTTTTCCGATTAAATGAAACATTCTTTTGCAATTTCCACTATATTTTACTATTTCAAACGTTGTTTGTACAATCGATGTATCAAAACTATCGAATGTTGCTACAATTGCAACATCACTTAGCGAAATCTACACCATAAACATATATCATCGATAGCTTACCCTTTCAATTTAGTTTAAAATAGCAACTTATTGATTTCACAGAGTCTTAAGTGTTGTGGAATCTGTAACTCTATATCCATTTAAGTATCTTAAAAGCAATCAATGCCACAGAGCTGACTGGAATACATATAAATTCTTTACCTTTTGCAGACATTGCCTTAATACCTAAGAGCCAGCCAGTCACCCAGTCACCTGGTTGCCGAGTCATCGAGTCAGCCTTGAAGGAGTAGCCAATGCAACCTGCACAGACATCGTTAGAAGTGACTACCAACAACACGTAAGGAAGAAACAGTTGGCCCAAAGGGTGAACACGTTAGAGTACACACCTTACACAGACTTCTATATATACATATATATATATATATATATATATATATATATATATATCGGTACTATATATCTTGGACATGTGTTGACCATCAACTTATGCAATCAACGATTTGGCTTTGACCAGGCAAACTGACTGCCGTTGGGTGCTATGTAAACTACACAAAGGAGACGGCGACGAAGAGGATGTTGAAGAAGACGAAGAGGATGAAGACCGAACAACCGACCAACCACGACGACAAATGTTTATTTAAGCATAAAGCCACGTACACTGCAATCATAGACACACACCCACATCCACACACACTCACACATGCACATTCCCCTACATACAAACACATGTTCAAGTCATTTATGTGTGTGCGAATGTTTATGTACTTAGGCGCAGCTGTACTTGGAGACTACGCCTGGTAATTACATACAGCATGTGGGGGGATTCACATTCTTCTCCTTTTTTGCCCATTCTGCCAGGGCTGCTGCATAAATATTTGTTTTAACCTTTTTTCCTTTTCTGTGGAGATGGCTTTGTATTTGCTTTTGGTTTTATGCCAGCGTCTGTGTCACTATTTCATTTCGATTTAAACAAACTTTGCAACGCTTTTTTGCAGATTTGTATCCTTAATTTATTTATTTGGTGATTCCTTGCTGATATTCGGTAATTGAGTTTTTGGTTTAACTCATCGCTGATACAAAAATATAAAACTGGCTCTGCTACTACTAAATTTCCTGGACTAGGCACGTTTTGGGGCCACAACAACACAAATGTGAGCCGGTTGCCCTCCTTAAGGATATTTATGTAGACGTGTGCGACAGCAGTCAGACTAAAGGCTACTCCATCCGCTACTTCTCCGTCTACGACTATATGGGTATAACATAAAGTTTGAATAAAATTGTGTCCCTGGGGGAACTCGATGTCGCTGCCGTGTCGTCGTCTGTTTAGACTTTTTGTCTTAATTTATCGTTATGAATGAATCACTTTGTGCCACTTGCCACTTGCCGGCTGCTTGTCCTTCTTTCTGGCTTTTGTTTGCCAGCACGTAGACAGCAGTGACATTTCCAGGACCAGGATGTACGTACTTTTGACTTAATTTGATTTGCTCAAATGAATTTCAATTAACCTGAAATGAAATGTATGTGCTGCGTTCACAACTCTAAAGTGTAAATAACACAATGAATGGCAAAGAATGGTTAAATGAATGTTTCTTAGAACTCTCAAAGAGGTTTTAAGTAAATACTTTTCAGTATACTAAAAGGCGTGTCTAAGTTACAGTTAATTATAAATATCAGGCTTCTTCTGATTTTTACTTTGTGCAAGCATTTTAGAAGGATGTTTGCCTTGAATGTTCTGATCTAATCCTCAAAATCGTAAATAGTTACATCTTGTGAAAATTCACCAAGTAAGCTAATCAAAAGTGGAAACTGAAACAGGTCTGTTTAATTGTGAACACTCAAGAGTGGAAATGTTATTGTGGGAGTTATCGATAGTAAGAAGGGATCGATTCCGTTTGTCAACATAGGATGTTATTTTCACTATCGACAGTTCGTATTTCTCTTCTTCGAATTTTAAATATTATAATCTATTGATTGTATGGTTGAAACCAGCAAGTGGTAGCACTTCCCAGGACTACAATACACTTATCAAAGCTCTTGAATGGAATTTCTATACATTTTGATTTCATCATTAATTCCATGTCATATTTTTGTGAGGATTCAGGCATTTAGGATAGAGAACACAACGCTGATTGTTTGACTGCTCATCATTCATAAGCGTGATGTCTGATATCTGTGTGTGTAGTTGAATCTGTGCGTCGTCTATGCGTAAATATGTTATAATGCAACGTAGGCGCTTATTATGCCAAACACATATGAGTACATATGAATAGGGTTTGTCAACAATGATGAGTATGAGGATGAGGATGATAACAACTCGCTAGAGTGCCGACGACGATGACAATGCTGACACATCGATAGTTTGTCATTTCATCAATTATGCAAGAACACGCAAATCAACAACAAAACTCTCAGCCCCCAATTGAAGAGTCATCGTCAACGATAGTGCAAACAACTCCAATAGCAGGCAGGCATCCTGACGTGGCAGGAGAAGAAGACAGGCAGACAACTCGAGAACGTCAAAATGCAGTCCGCATCAGGGGGAAAACTACGAGAAAAAAAAATAACCAAATATTAAGTGATACAATTTGTATTTGGAACGGTTGCCGCAGGCAACCAATGAATAACAGGCCAGAAAAAATATCATCGACATGAATATCTGAGTGTTTTTATTTATGACTGTACGTCAACATTCCTGGGCCTGCTCGTATTGCTCGGATTTGGGTGTGCTCTATGACACAACTACAGCAAAAATCAATCAATTCAACGCTCCAGCCGCTCCAAGCCGTAAAAACTAAGAGCCGACGCAAGCTTAGAAGTTGCTGAGTAACAAGCGTTAAGAGATTCAAGTGGTGGAGATGGGCAGAAGGGGGTTGGAGCAATAAATCGAGGATTGACATGGTTAAGTGTTGGTGCTTAACAATGGCTTAGACCCTAGTGAACCTTGTATCGTTTCTGCTACGGATGTTGTGCCAGTTTCTGATAAGAGGCGTGAACAATTCAGGTCTACCATAAGTTTGTTCCTCATTAGCTTAGGATATGAAATAAATTTGCTATAATTTGGCATCGGGGTCAAGGGTCACAATTTTGCAAATTTGTCTATTATCTTGATTAAGCAGTTATTGCTTTAAGTGCTTTAAGTTATTCCGCTTGTAAACACAATTGAGTGTGATTTAATTGCTACTCTCATTAACATTTGAATTTCAGTTAACTACCAATTGAACTTGAAGTAAATTTAAAGCTTAAATAGAAATTATTAGAAGCTAATATTAGCCATGAAAGCAGGTCTTCAGAAATTAAAGAAGATTAATTGTTTGCTTATTCAAAATGCTTCATATCATTAATTTTATTCACATTAAATACAGGGTGTAAAAACATATTCAGAGCAGTCGACTTCAAAACGCTTTAAAACAAGCAGATTGCCAAAATCTTTGCTTTCTTACACATTAATCAATTTATGTACTTAAAAAAACGTCGTTTAATGAAATCATTTTAACAACTTTTTTATGGTATCATAATCATCTTTGTTTATGTCTGCTTTACATTGCATAAACTTAGAATTTAATAACTTTTCATACCCGTTGATATTCATTAATTTTCCTAAACTTGCATTGGTGTAGCGTACTGAATTATGATTCCTTCCGTAACCTTCAGGTCACAGTGTGCTTTCAGACCATTCAGTTTTCATTTCTTTTTGCTGCCATTTTCCCAGTTCATTTCCGTAGTGACACACAAAAATTTTTGCCATGTTTGCCTTCGGCACAAAGCATGTTGAGATTGGAAGCTTTTCTAGTGTTGATGAATTTCCCCTCTTCATCATAATTATAAGCATCCAAGAGACAGCAGTAGTTTTTATACCCTTACATTGGGTATTATAATTTTGTCACGAAATGTGTAACGCATTGAAGAAGACTTCTCAGAAAAAACACGGTTGCATAACAGCCGAGTCATGTCCATCATGTCCGTCTACCTGTCCGTCGGCCTATATGCGTTTTTCAGGACTTAGTTCTAGAGCTATCTTGATGAAACTTAGCACAGATGCTTTTTACTCCCTGTTCCCATTTAAAATGAGAAAAAGGGAGTTATAAAGAACTGCAAATGTGTGTAACAGGCAGAATTAGGCATTTCCGACTATATAAAATATATATATTCTTTATCAGCATCAACAGCCGAGACGAACTAGCCATGTCCGTCTGTCCGTATGAACACACAGATCTCGGAGACTTTAAGAGCTAGAGACACCAAACTTGGCATGCAGGTTCCTGTATACCGTACGCAGATCAAGTTTATTTCAAATTTCGGATGCATCCCCCCCCCACCGCACCCCCGCAAATCGCAAAAAACTCCCACAGGCACAATTTTAATGATAAAGCTTTGATTTTTGGTACACATATATGTTCAATCAATGTTGATCAGCTGTGTAAGTTTCATCACGATCGGATAAATAGCACCAAAGTTATGGAAGAAGCTATTACCCCCACCTCAGCAGGCAGAACAACAGTTTGACAGGCACTGCACAAGTTAAGTGCACTGCTTGCTTGTGTTGCGGCTAAACTTCTTGAAATGCAAGTTGGGAGCAGGGAGTCTCGTAGTCGGGCACACTCGACTAGAGCATTCTTACTTGATCTTTTTTGAAATTGTTGAATTGGCCAGATCGGACCATTACAACATATAGCTGCCATAGGAACGATCGGTTGAAAAGGAACTTTTTGCTTAGAAAAGTTTTTTGTTTTTTTAAATAGTTCAACCAAACTTATTATGCCTAAATTTGACCACATTTTGTGCATCCTTACAAAATTTCATCGAAATCGAACTACTATACCTTATAGCTGCCATAGGAACAATCTGTTCAAAATTTAATTTTCTAATGCAAAACATTTCTGCAAGGGTAAATATCTTCGGTACGCCGAAGATAACATTTCTTTCTCGTTTGTTTTTGTTTCTGTTCTTTAGCAACATGTGGCAAAATTTGCTGCCCTACTTTGGTTGCATGAAAGTTGTTGTCTCTCTTTTTGTGTAGTTGCAATTAAAAGTGTCAATGACAATGTTGCCACTGTTGTTGCTGTTGCTGTTGCATATGATGTTGCTTTTTGTATTGCTGCTGCTGTTGCTGTTGCTGTTGCTCTTGGCTGTTGCTCTTGGCTGTTGGTGTTGCTGTTCGGCTCGTTAGCTTTTATTATTGTTGGCAGTAGCATCGTTATAGCCATTGCCGTCCTCATCACTCATTGTAATTACGATAATTACGACAAGGACTGCAAATGCAGCTCCTTTGGCGACACCTTAATGAAGCAGCATTCAATGCAATTTCGCCTCAGCGAATGTCCTGCGAATGTGTGTACTGCTCTTGGCTTGGTCCAGTGTATGCTTCTTTACCTTCCTTTTCCCAGCTTGCACGTTCTGTTTATCCACTTAGCATCACACAACATTGCGTCGTTAATTGAAAACTGGCGCATTAAGCGAAAGTTCCCTTATTTTTGCCACCCACCCTTCGGCTTGGTTGTTTTTTTATATTTTCTGCTTTTAATTTTTCACTTTGTAATGCCTCTTGTGCTGCGCGTATTTATTTATTAAAGTTTAATTAAATACCTTTTAAAATTCTTGCGCATGACTGGCAAATATTTTTAATGAGTTTTCGCTTTTGTGTAAAATATACATAAGTTCGCTGCCCTACATGCAACATGTCATATGTGTGTGTGTTGCTGTTGTTGTTGTTGTTGTTGCTTCTTCACACAAAAACCGCTTAAAATATCATTAAACATATGATTATTTAACTACCTGTAGCTAAATTGAAACATTATATTAACAAATTGCTGATGAAAATATCTTTTTAAAGTCCTTACAATTTTGTTTTCCCATTTGTTTACTTAAAACATTTCAAGGTTATGGTCTTTACCGTTTTTTCGTCAAGTACTTTATTTTCTTTTGATTTTATTTATAGCCTTGCTACAATAAATGAGAAACAAGAAAAGATAACTTTTTAAAAGCAAAATAAAGGCAGTTGTCTGTTTGCTTTTAGGCGTGAAAAATAAAACCATGAAGGAAACAAATGAAAACACAAAATATAAACAAAATACTTGCTTGTTTCACGTAATACGCTAGCTGTAGACCTTGTTATATTGCCGTAACCATTAGCCATAACCATTGGCAAAAAAAAACAAACCAAGTCAGACATTGAATTGACCTTAATAAAGTCGACGGCTACTGCGGCTACTGTTGGTTGTGGCTATTGCTGCCGTGTCTGTTCACGACCTTTTTGAGGGCAAACATTTTTCATTTTGTCCGCCCACTAACCACTCCCATTCTCTATCTTTCTCTCTGCTTACAGAAAATGCTGATACTGCTGCCGTTGCTGAGTATATTTGGTAATAGTCTCATTGCTGGAGTTGAGGCGAATCTGAGCTTGGGCTTTAAGGTCATCAGAGTGAGTTGACCAACAGAAAAATGAAAACAGAAGAATCTTTATGAATTCCATTACTAAACTTTCCCTTTAATTATGCGTCCCAAAAGCTGCCAGGGCATATAAATCCCGGTAAGTCAATTCTTTTAAAATTTTTTTTTTAAATTTAATTGAATGCTTTAAAGTTAGGCAAATCTTTAGCTCTGTGTGTGTGTGTGTGTGTGTTAGCTCGCAATCAATTTAAAATGAAAATTGTAAAATTACATTAACTTTGCGCTTCATTAATCAAAGGCACTTCGGCTTCCACTTCAAATGTGTACGTCTTAAAATCAACCCAAAAATAATTTGCAAAAAAATAAAAATAAAAATTCGAAGAGCAAAGTGCAACAAAAACAAGAACTGGCAACAAGGACAGACATTTTCCCATTTAGGCACCCATCAATTTTAAATATTTTTTTCGTGCTGTTGGCCAAATAAATATTCATTTTGCTCCGCAAAAAAAAGCGGTAAAGCAAAACAAACAAGTAAGAACGTTGCAGTCGGGCTCACCCGACTGCGATATACTCTGTTTTCTGTACGTAAAAATTTTTTTCTCCAATCTATCAAAGAGTTCAAATGGAGTCATACTGCAAAATTTGGGGTTTCTAGCTATAAGGGTGTAGGAGATACAGGTTTAGCTCATTTGCGGGGGCGGTAGTGGGCGTGGCATATTTTTTTTTGGCAGGTCGGTCAAGGATGTGGTCAGTAGTCTTTATGTCAAATTTGGTTACTCTAGCTGTAAAACTGTGGAAGATATAGGTTTTTGCGGTTTGTGGGGGAAGGGGTGGGGGTGGGGGGAGATCTTGACACTTTGTCTGCCTATGGTATATACCAACATGTATTCCAAGTTTGGTTGCTCTAGCTTCAAAATTGTGGAAAAAACCTGCGTTCATACAGACAGACGGACAGACAGACGGACAGACAGACGGACAGACGGACATTTCACAAACCCAATATACTCTTTTTTTCCATTTTGGAAAACAGAGTATAAAAAGTACAAAAAATAAAATCCCCCGCTGAGATTTGCAGTGGAAAGGGGAAAAAAATTTTGGTTTTCGGTTAAAGGAGTGGTTTAATGTAAGCTTTTTAAGACATAAGCGAGGAAAGGTTGGTTAAATATCTTTAAAGTCTAATTAAGCAAATAAGTTTTAATGCTCGTGTACAGTTTAGTAATATGAACTAAAAACAAGTAAGAATGCTCTAGTCGAGTGTGCCCGACTACGAGACTCTCTGCTCCCAACTTGCATTTCAAGCAGCTCAGCGGCAACACAACCAAGCAGCGCACTTAACTTGTCCAGTGCTTGTCAAACTGTTGTTTCTGCCTGCTGAGACAGGGGTATTAGATTCTTCTATAACTTTTCTGCTATTTATCAGTGACAAAAGAAATATGTGTACCAAAAATCAAAGCTTTATCCCAAAAATTGTGCCTGTGAGATTTTTTTACGATTTGAAATAAACTTGATCTGTATACAGGAACACGCATGCGAAGTAAAATGTCTTCAGCTATTATAGTCTCCGTGATCTGAAAGACAGACGGAAATGGCTAGTTCGTCTCGGCTGTTGATGCTGATCAAGAATATATAATATGAGTACTTTATAACTCCCTTTTTTCCATTTTTAATGGGAACAAGGAGTAAAAAACTCGATTAAAATTGAGGAATTAAATTGAATTAATTAATATTAAGGTGGCTCAACGTCTCAAAGCTAAGGGATAATTATACATTAGTCCAATTTTTGACTAAAATTTATTTTATTGAAGGTTATTTTGGATTGAAATGGCCACATACAGAAGAAAAGCTGAATAAAAAAGAAAATATGAAACAACTCTCTCGTATATGAATCTTATAAGCAGTTTTGATTCCCCCAATGCAATAAATATTCTCTGTGCCAAAATATGCACTTCAACTTACAAAACAAATGTATTTTTTAGTTTAACAATTCGTTGTATTTCGCAGGACACTGACTGGGTTTAGGCACCTAACTAACGAGTAAAGTGATTTTAATGGACTTATTTGCCATTTTGATACATATATATTTTTTTTTTTTGTTGAAATGCTCGAAGTTCATTGGACACGTTTCTCAGCTTCACATGTTGTCGTACAAAGCTTTTCAAAATTAAACAGCAGCACGAACTGTGCCAAAAAGTTTTCGATTTGGGGCGTTACAACAAATACAACCAATTTTGCTCCCGGCCGTATCGTTGCATATGTTTTATGGGTCTGCGAATTCTCTTTGCCCTTCCTCTTCCTCTTCCCCTTCTCCTTACCCTTCCACCAAATCTAGGCAAAAGCCAAAAGTTTCGAGTCAAATGCCAATACAGTTTGTGCTTCCATGAGCTGGATGACTGTTGTGGGCTCTCGGAGCTGTTGCTGCAACATTTGTGTGTATGTGTGTTTGAATATGCCTTGGGCGCATATCAATGCTCCACACGTTTTGCTGCCTAGGGCGCCCCCCGCTGCGCTGATGCATTGTCCAGGCAAAACGGAACAAGTTTATTTAAACTGTAAAACTTGTTCTTTTTCGGTTTTTGGGCAGAGGCAGGGGCAGCAGCAAGGGGTAGGAGCGTGTAACTTCTGCAAAAGTTATCGAAACACGAAAATTGTGGAGCGTGTACTCATGTGTGTGTGTTTGTATGTTTGTATGTTTGTGGGAGAGGAATAAACTCACAAAATATATTTGCAAAAACGTGAGGAATTGGTATTTGAAAAACATACACACACAAACAGATTTACTTGAACTGAAATGAAAAGATTTTCTTCATACACGCCGAGAATTAATTATTTAAATAAGCCAGAACAGTGTAGCAAAGTTTGAGAGACATATTTGAACAGAATTGCAAAAAGTTTCAGTTAAATCTAATTCGATTTATATATTTCATGTCAGCCTGTAAAATTGTTTTTAAAACTTTTAATATAGATATAATTTTTTTACTTAAAAGTTTATTTAATTTATAAGTTGACCAATCTTCATTCGTTTCTAGCTCAAAGTTATAATAAGCAGTAAAATAAACTCTCTCAAGCAACATAAGTAGAACTTAGCTTCTTGTTGTTGCTAATATCATGTTCGAAGCAAACAATATTATATTGAACACACAATTTGCAATAAAATTGCGCATACGCAGCGTTGTCCAAAGAGCGTTCCAGAACTTTGGTCCTATTTGGCAAGTCCTTTTTGTGTGCTTGTCTGTGTGTGACAGAGGCTACAGGACACTGGTCCCGAGCACTCAAAACTTGTCGCTCACGCTCAAGTGTTGTAAATCTTTGCAGAAAATGAAACTTTATTTGGTCATGGTCATCAACGACTTAAGTAAATCTAAAACTCTAAGTAAAACAAACACTACAGCCCAGCATAAAACAAATAAACTGTGCACACGTGACCCCAAACCGACGAAGGGAACAGCCGGAGCTGGAGCCAAGTGATGATGACCCAACAACGAGCATAGTGGACAGTGGGCGCACAAAAATATGCTACAGCTATCTTCTTTTTTTTTTACTCAGGACACTGAAAACTGCACAGGCCACACACAGACACTAAAGGGGTAGGAAGAAGCAGGGGCCATAGGGTTGCCGGGATTGTCGCAGGGCAAACAACAACAGTAAAGAACAAAGTACATTTCGAAAAAAAAGAAGAAAAGTATAATGCATGACAAGAAGTTATAGCATGGATAAGGCGGCCCCACTCAGGTTTACAACGTCGCACAGGAGACGAAAGGACACGACACACATAACTGCTTAAGTACACTCCAGCAAAGCGTAGACAGCCTTAAATGTTGTGAGCGGCGGGCACAGATAAAAGTGCTCACATTGCAATTCCTGCGTTCACTTCCACCTTAAGGACGAGCATCGCTATACTCTATAAAGCAGCTATATTCCCTGCAATCAGGCATTTTAAATATTTGCCGAAACGCATTAAGCTTTAAGCCAGGGACTGCAATAATGTATCCTTAAAAAGTATAAGCTTTTATTTTCTATTTATTTAAAATAAAGAACATATAATTAATTAAATTTCAATTTTTGATTACAAATTGTTAGATAACTCTTTATTTTTCAATTTTTATATAAAAATCAAAAAATAAGAGTTATTTTTCAAATTTCATGTAAAAGTTGAAATTAGAAATTCATTTTGAATATCTTTTGAACCGAGTGGTATATCACAAAACTGGATATGATCTACACTCTAATGCCTTTCCATTGATATATCAAAAGAAACAAGTAAGAACGTTGCAGTCGGATGCACCCGACTGCGATATACTCTTTTTTTCGCCTCTTTGCGGAGTCAGTGGGCGTGGCAATTGAATTTCTGCTCAAATCTTTAAAGTTTTGCCATCAATTAAAATTTGGTTGGGCCTGTTCTACAGGTTTGGGAGAAACAAACATTGCTTGATTGCAAGGGCGGGGGTGGGCGTGGCAAAAATATTTTTATCCAATCTATTAAATAGGGCAACAGAATTCAACCTGCAAAATTTGGTGATTCTAGCTAAAGGGGTGGGGGAGATACAGACTTTGCCTATTTGTGGGGGCGGGGGTGGGCGTGGCCAAATTTTTTTTTGCCAGATCAATGAAGGATGTGATAAGTAGCCCTTGTGCCAAATTTGGTTACTCTAGCTATAAAACTGTGGAAGATATAGGTTTTTGCGGTTTGTGGGGGAAGGGGTGGGGGTGGGGGGGAGATCTTGACACTTTGTCTGCCTATGGTATATACCAACATGTATACCAAGTTTGGTTGCTCTAGCTTCAAAATTGTGGAAAAAACCTGCGTTCATACAGACAGACGGACAGACGGACAGACGGACAGACGGACATTTCACAAACCCAATATACTCTTTTTTCCTTTTTTTTCAAAAAAGTTAAAAAAAGAGTATAAAAATTAAAGTAAGAGATAATTCTTGGCTTGTATATGCCGTTTCGATAGTATCGATGGTACAAAGAATGGATACTATTGATAGTGCCTTCGATTGCCTTTTCAGTTCAAATTTAAGGTAATCGTATTAATATTGGAATTAAATTTTAGCTTTGGTTAGAGTACAAGATCTTTGTTCTGCCGATGTTTGCCATACTTTCTTATTTCTGTTCTGCCCGATTCGTTAAGAGTAAGAAGTGATTGCTTGTAACGAGCAGTGACACACACACACACACACACACACACACACACACACACACACACAGACACACACACACATTCACTTCTTGATATGTAAAGCAATGTCAGTGATTGCGAGTGTGTGTGCGTGTGTGTTTTTGAGTGTGTAACAAGCTTTTTGCGCCCCTGTGTGTGTGTGTGTTTGTGTGTTCGATGTAGACAGCTTTTGCTTGTTGTGTGTGTCTTATGCCAAAGTACATTAAGAAGATTGCACTTTCGAAAATGACACAATTCGCCACAAAGTAAAAAGGGTGCATGGCTTAAAAGGGGGGGTCGCAGAGGCGAAGGCTAACAACGAGCTTGTTACTTATAGCACGCTCCAGGGCAAGACACGTAGCCTAGGTGCCAAAGGAAATCAGCTCCAGGACTGATACTTCCGGGCATTGGGACAGGTAAAAGTTCGGAGGTATCGGGTATTTCAATAATCGAATCTAATTGCTAATGACATAAATATGCGACCACGTGCTTATATAGTCTTCATTACAAACAAACGTACAATGCCATTTTTCACATTAACCATTGATGCCAGCCACAAATGAATGATGTTACAAGAGATAGATACTGACAGAGTCACGTCGGCGCAAAAATCAATTCAAGAACATTTCCAAGAAAAGTGGAAAATTGCAACAGGGCACGTGCCAATATGTAGGAGTAGACAGCAGCTCCGACATTAGGCTTTGGATCCACGTAATTGTGAAATAGAAAATACCCGATGCCAAAACGAAAATGAAAACGAAAACAGGGTAATTGTGATTGGCGGCAACACATATTTGTATGCCCAAAGTAAACGCAAACTTTTGTGGTCTAATGGTGGGCCATAAGGCACAACATTTGTCAGTATCAATTTTGATGAGAGTACGCCGCACATAAAGTCTATTGTTTGTTTGGTAAATAGCAAATATGTATATATATATATATATAAGCTAATGTGTGTGTGTGTGTATGATGCAATATGGGGAAAATTTATAACAAGCGCTTCCTGATATTAATTGGTTTTTTTGTGGGCTTGACATATGGTGAAATGAGTATAAAGGAAATGACAGTCAAGAGAATTTCTAATAAACAAGTAAGACAAGCGTAATTATGGCAATAAAAACAGTCGTTTCCAAATGACTTATGCTGTGAGAATGGCCAACAGATTGAATACATCAAGAAACAAAGCCATAAAAAACATAAACATATTCTCAACTGGTAAATGTCATTTAAACGCTGGATTCTTCTTTCAATTCGCAATAAACAAGAAAATTTGAAAAACATTTAAAAGCCTTATGTTAACATACTTATTTTAATTGGTTTATATAATAACCATTGCATTAACAAGTTCATTTTTGTATTGCTATAAATTAATGTTGACACATGTAGTCCGATTTAGTTAGTGACAATCTGTAAGTGTGTTAGCACATCACCAACAAAAAAACTTTAAAGAAGCATTTAATTCAATTACAGTTCCTTTTTCACTTGAATTTGGCACACCTTTGCATGGCTCAGTGTGTGCCAGTTTTTGTGCTGATTTGGTTTTCCTTTTTCTACATAAAATTTCTATTTTTTTCTGTTCCTTTTTTTTGGTTCTTTGATGCTGCACGACAACAATGGAACTACTACCACTACGCTATGTTGGTTTCAAATGCGTCCTGCTCTTGCTGCCACTTCCTGTCATTTTGATCCTGTGCCGCCTGCAGCCAATTGCAGCGTTGGCAACACAACATTCGCACATGGAGCCACATTTAAATTGGATTGTAAAACTCAATGCGTTTGCGAGGTAAGTCTGGGGGGGGTCGGGTGCATGCCGTTTAGTTGCCACTAACCACAGACACAGTCACAGATACAGACACAGACACAGATACAATCAAAGTCAAATGCAGTTCCACTAAGCGTCTACTACTTTTTGTGGTTGTTGTTGTTGCGGTTTTTTAAGCCAGTGATTGCCCTTCGGTTTCCTTTTTTGTTATCCACTGTTGGGTTTAACGTTAACACTTGTAATTTATTTGCCGCCAAAATCCTTTAGCATTGCAGCATTTTAATTATATTTAATGAAGACTGTTAGTGGCATGAAGCTTAAAAGGGATGTATTTAACTGAATCTGAAACTGACTCAATAAAACACAAAGTATAGAATGATACATTTTATAGTTTATCAGGCCTTTTCCGAATTCAGTACGTTATTGAAAAGTAAAAACGAATGAATATCGAACGATTTAAGAATTACTGTTCTGAAACCGAGTTTTCATGTTAAAAAGTCTATTTAGTTGTCATCTGTTGTTTTCGAATTACTTGTGTAATCTGTAAATTACTTTTCATTCCGTATTAAACAAAGAAAATCTTTTAAAAACGTTAACGTTTGATGTTTTAAGTACTTCAGAACAGCAAGCAATTCCGCTTCCGCAAATTTCGAACTCGGAACAGAGTTGTATATTAAAAAGAAGACAAACATACCAGTTCAGAATTGCATTTTCATATTAATTCTATAAAATGATTTTGCGCAGATTTGATTCGAAAATGTAACCCGGAATAGACCATTTAGTAAAGAAATTGTCTTGGAATTTAAGTCTAGCTAAGCTGGGGATATCAGCGATTACTAAGGCACACGAGAATATAAAAGTTGAATGAGATTTACGCGCAATTATAAGAAAAGCAAAGGGAGGCTGCCAAAATCTGAGCTGAAGACGTGTTGGCCAATTCAGAATTCTTGGCATTGCTTTATGGCCACACATTTATCTTGATGTGTGAGTGTGTGAGTGTACTTGTTGGAATTCACACCTTTAGCCAACTGTGGCAGTTAATCATGGCAGCCAAGCACACATGCATACATATGTAAATAGGCAAATGTGGCGTAAGAATTTATGCAATGCAATTTTTGGGAGGAGAGCCCAAACAAAAATCAACCAATTTCCGTCCACTTGGGAGAGAATAAAATAATAAAAGTGTTTATAAATAAAAGAGTGTGTTTGCGTATAGGAATAAATATAAATTAGTCTGTCTGCTTAAGGTATTAGACAGTCGGTTACTTTTGATCAAACATTTGCGAGTACATTTCGTGCAGACAGTTTTGTTCTGTTGGCAATATTTTGCTTAAATTATGACTTTATTTCTCTGGCCAAATGAAGAAGGAGAATGCTTGGAGCCACACCACATTAAATGTATTTTAATACCCGCTTTTGCAGAATGGTCGCCATGCCTGCTCCACACTGTGCCCAAACGAGCAGCTGCCGGCGCCGGAGGATACGATTTCATGCAGATCACCGCGTCTTGTCGAGGTGCCCGGACACTGTTGCAAAATGTGGCTCTGTGAGAATCCAACAGCTGATGGTAAGTTGCGTTTGTTTGTTTGTGTTTGTGTTTGCGTTTGTATCAGCCAAGGCCCAAGCCGGGTCATGGCCTTGTGTTGTTATTGTTTTATAAGTGTGTTTATGGTCGCAGCAGCTACTGTGCGCGCCCTGTTCTTGGTATTCGTCCTGGTCCTCAGTTAATGGCGCCCTGGGGCAAACCGTCATCGTCGCAGTCGTCCAGCTCACAACTTAATGCTTTTTAAGCGCCTAGCCAAAAGCGCAGCGCATATTTATGAAGATGAATTATTCCATGACAGGGCAACAGTAGCAACTGCTCCAGCTAAAGTTGGAAGCTGTAGCTTTAGCTGAAGCTGAAGCTGTAGCCCGAGGCTATGGACAGTAGCAGCAGCATAATTACTTACACAAGGATTAAGTGTTAATTAAACGCGCAAAATGCAATAAATAAACAAGATTATTAAGCGCTCTTACGAGCCCTTAATTGTATTGGGCTTTACGCCTTTGTCATTCGCTTTGTCAACGCTTTGATGGAATTATATTTTTGTCTTCTTATGCTTTTGTATTGAAAACTTTGTAAAGTGAATATTGCTTAAAGCTTTGCATTTGTTTTGACAACAAATTTTAAATAAAGTTATATTTAGAGTTGCATGACTAAATCGAGTCGACTGTTGATGCTAATAAAGAACTTAATTCTGTATAAGGTAAAAAATGCCTACTTATGCCTACTATAACCTTTATATAATGGGTACAGGGTGTACAAATTAGAAAGAAACTTAGTTTTCGACTGATTGAAATGAAATGAATGAAATCGACCATATGCATAAATCATACTTAAACTCAGAATCGGTAGCCCGGTTCCGACATATGTCCTAAGTGACAAGTTTAATCAAGATTACTTTACAACTGAGAGACTAGTTCGCATGGAAAAAGACAAACAGACATGGCTACTAGATCTTAACACTTCGTCTGCCTATGGTATATATCAACATGTACTATATACCAAGTTTGGTTGTTCTAGCTTCAAAACTGTTGAAAAAAAGCGTTCATACAGACGGATAGACAGACGGACGGACGGACATTTTACAAACCCTCAAAGAAATTAAAAATAAGAGTATAAAAACATATCTATATGATATAGAAGTCTAGTGACGATGCATATTTAAGCCGCTATCAAATTTTTTCGACGAAGTATTTTCTATGCATTATATATGAACTCATCATATACCATGGTTATTTTGCAACAAGTAGTTTGAGCGGTATACTGGCTATGGCCTATTTTATGATAGTAGTAGTTATTTATATCAAGGCTGCAAGCCGGTTTTGAGCAGAACCGGTTCGAACTCAGAATTCTGACCATTTTATAATCGAACGACAAAACAAGAGAAAATCAAGAATATTTGAAGATGCCCGTAGTAAATTTTGTATGGGACATATTAATTTTTTTGGAAGATGAAATAGTTTCTTCGTTTTTTTCTTCAGTAAAGCTTTTAATCTCTTAATCGATTGCAATCTGTTGGTATGTATGGTAAGAGTATAATTACTTCGTTTTCTTATTAAAAAGTTCTTAATATCACTTTCTTAATGCTTTCTTTAGTTGGCCAACAATAATCATAAGCAACTTTTTCTTATTCTCTCGTTGCAGTCTATGCCACCTGCCACAACAGCAGCATCAGTGGCAACTGGACCAGTTGCAGCCAGGCTTGTGGCCTGGGTATTGCCACGAGACAGACAAGCACTCATACGGGTTGCCATCAATTGAGCAATTTACGGTTATGCGAGAATCGCAGATGTGGCCCGGACAATAAGAGCAGCAATAGCAGGAGCAACAGTAACAGTAAGAGCAACGACAGGCCATTAACCAATGAGCAGCAGCACAGCTTGGCTAAAAGCCAGCTACATCAGTTGCATCATCACAAGTTGATACGGGAACTGGAGAGAGAACGGAAGCGGGAACATGTGCATCATATGCAACAGGAGCCCGCACATAGAATAAGAGTGAGTTCTAGAGTAGCAGTAACCAATTCAAGTTGCGGCTGCCTGATGAGCCTTTCTTTGCCACCGCAGAAGGGTCACGAGTGCCGCAGCTTACAGCGCCTGGGGCCGGCAAGGATTCGACTGGGCGAGTGTGTTTCCCGGAAACTTTATCGACCAAAGCTGTGCGGTAGTTGCCATCGGGGCAGCAAGTGCTGTGCGCCAGCAGTGTCCACAACAATACAGGTGAGTGTCTCTGGCTTAAGATTTTAGCAGCAGCTTGCAAATGGGTTTAGTCTCAGTTTGGTTCTATCTCTATCTCTCTTCACGTCTCTCTCTCTTTCTTCTCACCTGCATTTGACAGCTCAGTGGGTGTTAGAGCAGAAAATTTGCTCAAGCAGGCTTTCAATTTCCATTTGCAGCTTTGTTCAGCTTCCTGCATCCTGTCTTCTATTTGCATTGCTCAACTAAATTAGTGTCAGTTTTAATGCAAGCCATCAATGCTAATTAAAAACATTTCCATTTAAATCTTAAATGTATAAATAGTTTTTTACTATTCTGTGATATATTCTCTGAAAAAGAGCAGATGTGTACAGAACGCTGAGTAAATGAATTAAACCATTACGGTATTCAATTAGCGTTGCAGCGTTGCGGCGTTGCAACTTGGTAAATCACTGTGGACGGCAGGCCACGCTAGTGACGAAGCGTCTCGAATGGATTTGCTATGACCTTCGAAAGCTATTACTTTAACTAAGTGCACAGTATACTATGACATTTAGATATGAGATATGAGATTTTACGGATATCTCAGCCAAACTCAGAAATTGCAAGTTATATTACTTAGTAAAGCTTATCCAAGTTTTATCAATATCGGAATACTTTATCGTATCTTATAACTAGTCGAAATTGAAGTTTTTGTATGATTATTTAATACAATAATATTTTGTTATTATATAATAGCTTAAAATATTATAAAGCATTACAGAGTGAGATTTACCCTTTACCTTTAAGCCGTCTTTTAATATTAATTAAAAAATCGAATTGCATCTAAACGTCCATTTTCAATAGCAAGCTGTAGGAAAAGCAAAATGAAATGAAAAATCAAGTGGTCGGGATGGCTGTCAAAATCAATTTAGCACCTGTGCCCGATTGCACTTTTCCAATTTATTAAACGTTAGCTCAATCACGGATGCAGGAGGCAATAGGAGTTGAATTTTAGCTGAGATTTCAACTTGTCATAGTCTAAATTCTTCTTTTTTTCGCTATCTTTCTTTTTCTATACAGGTCGAAATGCTGTGTCCTTTAAATGCCGTTGATCCAATTAACTACGTACAAAAGCGAGCACAACAACAGCAGCAGGATGCGAAACAGGAGCTGACTGGAGGTGAGAACAGGCAGCCGGAGCAGCAACAGCACCAGGGACAGTTATGGGACACCATCGCCTTGGAACCCATCGATCAGGAATTTCTGCAATCACATCAGATACAAATTGAGAATAAATTCATTGCCGTCGAATGGATACTGAAATGTGAATGCAGCAAGAATGTGAGTACCTGGGGCAGGGGTTGAACTGAATGGCAGGGGCAATAACAGGAAACAGCAACAGTGTGCAGAAGTAACAGGCGACCAGCACATACATATTAATGCTTGCAGTAAACTACATATGTATATGTATATAAAAACTGCCTTTGGCCTGCCCATAAACGTAGTCATATTTTCTGACGGCCTTATTGCCATTCCATGCCAAACAGCAGTCATTCAACAGCAGTCAGCCTGCAATATCAACAACTCCAACTCCAATTCTCATACCCCACCCCAAATCCATCCCCTGTCCCATTATCCACAGCAGCTGCACGAAAATTGCTTTCACTTGTCATTTTAATCGCATTTTTGTTGCTGTTCTTGTTTGTAAGCGTTTTCTTTTGTTTTTATACCCTTGCCGTGGGCATTGTAGTTTTCGACTTTATTAAGTATGTGCATATGTATTATACATATAATTTTTATCAATTCATATATTTTTTATTGTTGCTCAGTCTTAAGCTCGGTAAACACTTTAGACAGAGGCTTCTGTTTGCTGTTGGAATTGTTTATATGTCGAAAGTTATCAGATTTGATCACTATATTAAAGAGGTCGCAAAACATCGATATCAACATCGCTTGTACCGATAGTTTTAAATTTTCTTCACAATCGATTAATTTCTCGATGCATCGATAGTTGCTTTTTTACGAAGAAAAATAATTCTAAAGATATCTTTAACTGTCAAATAGGAAAATATGAAATCCAGTTTCTTCTTATGTATTTTGCAACATAAAGTTATTTGTTATTATTATTATTTATGATTTATTTGTAGTAATATGCCATATAAGTATTATACATCATTTTTGATTTTCGATACCACAATCGATTGTATCGATCTTTTCGACTATCACTATCGAAAACTATTCATGGCACGTACATCGATGTTTAGCCACCTCTATAATATTATTTAGGTGCTATATGAACTATACGTTAACATTGTTTTTAACAGATATATTGATCAAATTAGGCATTATTTATCTAATTTGGATAAATCTAATCAACCTCGGCTTGTTATATGTTTTTTTACTCCCTGTTCCCATTAAAAATGGGAAATGAGTACTGCAAATGTGTGTAACAGGCAGAAGGAGGCATTTCCGACTATATAAACTATATATATTCTTGATCAGGATCAACAGCCGAGACGAACTAGCCATGTCCGTCTGTCTGTCCGTCTGTCCGTCTGTATGAACGCGTCGATCTCAGAGACTATAAGAGCTAGAGACACCAAACTTGGCATGCAGGTTCCTGTATACCATACGCAGATCAAGTTTATTTCAAATTTCGGATGCACCCCCCCGCACCCCCTCAAATCACAAAAGACTCCTACAGCCACAATTTTAAATATAAAGCTTTTATTTTTGGTACACATGTATGTTTAATCAATGTCTTTCGGATGTGTAAATTTCAACACGATCGGATAAATAGCACCAAAGTTATAGAAGAATCTATTACGCCCGTCTCAGTAGGCAGCAACAACAGTTTGACAAGCAGTTTACAAGTTAAGTGCACTGCTTGCTTGTGTTGCCGCTGAACTGCTTGAAATGCAAGTTGGGAGCAGGGAGTCTCGTAGTCGGGTACACTCGACTAGAGTATTCTTACTTGTTTTCTATTTATAAACTTACTGTTCTAAGAGATTTGTATTACCTAAGATCGAATAACCTTATCAAATCTATTAAAAACCATGTCTGCAAGGGTATTTAATGTTCTGCAACTTGAAAATAATTCTTTGCCTCTTGTAAATCTTACGTTCTATGCACAAATGTTTTGTTTTGCAAAAAAATATTACTGCAGTTTTGTTGTTGACTGCTTTGGGAAAGTGGGGAGGGGTTGGGCTAAGCGATGGGTTTGGCCAGTATTCAGAATCAGTCGCTTGTGCTGTTGTTGTTTGTGGTGTTCGCGCCCAGCTGTCTGTTGTGTTTTCCCATTATTTTGGCGTATTCATCTTGAATGCCTTTTCCATTGTTATTGTTGTTCTTTATTCTTATTTCGTATTTGTATTTCTATTTGGTGAGTGCACTGCAATTGCAATGATTGGATTTTTATGAATACATTCATCAACCCACATTGGGCTCCAAACTTATCTACATGGAAATGTATGTTTATAATCGAGTATTGCAGTCCTAGACTCTGAGCTCTGGGCATTGATGGGGCTGCTTGTTATGACAAATGCACCTCCTATATATTCGACATAAGCTTTAACCTTTGATGGCTTAGAAATATCTTTACATTTGCATTAACATTTTACTAAACATTTTCAATGTTTGCTACAGGTGTGAAATACTAGCGTGAAAATCAATTCAAAACGTGAAAATCAATTCAAAATTTGTGCTATATCTCTTTTGAAGAAATATAAACTTAAGCATACAACTATAAAAGAGCATTATACACAATACTGAAACAAGAAAGAAATGTTTTCATCGGCGTGCCGAAAATAAATACCCTTGCAAAAAAGTTTTGCATAAGAATCCGTAATTATTAACTGATTCTTCCTATGGCAGCTTTAAGATATATTCTTCCGATTTTGTTCAAATGTGGTCAGAATATATAAAATAAAGTGGTAAAGTGGTAAATTTGTTTGAGTTATCCTAAAAAACAAAAAAAATTTTCATGCAAAAAACTTAGTTTTCAACCAATTGATCCTATGGCAGCAATAAGATATAATGGTTCGATTTCGATGAAATTTTGTCAACATGTGTTAAAAGTGCTTAAACTTAGACACAGTGAGTTTGTTTGAGTTATCGTGAAAAGCAAAAAAGTTTTTCATACAATAACTAATTTTTCAACCGATCGTTCCCATGGCAGCTATATGTTATCTGTCCGATCTGGTCGATTCTGATATATATGCAGCTTGCAAAAAGAATAAGCATCTGTGCTAAGTTTCATCATGATAGCTCTAAAAGTGAGGGGCTAGACAGACCCTTTTTTTTCTGAGACGTCTCTTTCAATGCGTTACACATTTCGTGACAAAATTATAATACCCTGTGCAAGGGTATAAAAAGAAGATTGTGTTTCAAAGTATGTTTGCTTCACTTATATTTCTCTTATAAAATTATAATCTCCTATAAAAAAAACTATAATATTTGTTATCTAATCAAACCACATAAAATAACAAATAGTGCGAATGAGTGAGAACAACAGAGAGAGTCACAATTTGCCAACGTCAGCGATAATGTTTATGCGCTCTTCGCAGCTCATTTGAGAGAGCACATTCACGTCCATCGCAATCGCATTGACGATCGTTATTAAGATCGGCGATTAAGATCGCCGTGAGTGGGACGTTGTAAATTGGACAGCTGAGAGAAAGTCACCGAAGCCAAAGTAGTTGCGGCACAATTCAGTCGCTAGCCGAACGCAGAGCACGGAACACGTGTGTAAGTTGTAGGTGTGAAGACACGCATTATGAGTTCCGCAACCATTCGCTCTCTGAGCAAAACGAAACAAACCGCTCGCATTGTGATCATAGGAGCCGGCACAGCGGGAATTGCAGCAGGTACACGATTGCTTGAGCAGGGCTTCAAGAATGTTGTATTGTTGGAGGCAGAAGATCGGATAGGTGGTCGAATTCATACGATTCCATTTGCGGATAATGTTGTTGATTTGGGTGCGCAGTGGTGCCATGGTGAGGTTGGCAACCCGGTATATCAACGTGTTAAGGACTTGGATATGCTAGAGATCACTGAAGATCATTATGATACCTTTAAGTGTGTACGCTCCAACAAAGAAGTTCTGCCAGAGGACCTAGCAGATACCCTAAAATCGATAGCGTTCAACTCTATTCCGGAGCGACAAACGGAACTTATAGACTACAAGGGCTCTCTAGGCGACTACTTGACGGAGAAGTACTGGAAAGAGCTGGCAAAGTTGCCGCCAGTAAATCGCACCATAGCCGAGGAGTTTTTAGAGAATTTTCATAAGTTTGAGAGCTCCGTGGAGGCGGCCGATCATTTGTATGAAGTTTCGGGACGTGGGCACTTGGAATACTGGCTATGCGAAGGTGAATTGCTGCTCAACTGGCGCGACAAGGGCTACAAGAGTTTCCTGAGTTTCCTAATGAACGCCAGAAAAGATCAGCCTCAAGATCTTGGCGTGCTTAATGGACGAGTTCAACTTAATAAACGGATAGCTCAGATTAAGTGGGAAGGAGCTGATGAGCTGGTACTGCGTTGCTGGAATGGGGAAGTGCTTACTGCGGATCATGTTATATGCACTGTGTCCTTGGGAGTATTGAAGGAGCAATATGGCAGCATGTTTGTACCCGCTCTCCCAGAGGCCAAGGTGCGAGCTATCAAAGGACTGAAGCTGGGCACAGTTGACAAATTCTTTTTGGAGTATGCGGCGCAACCCTTGCCAAATGATTGGCACGGCTTCTCCTGCCTATGGCTGGAGAAAGATTTGGTGGAACTCCGCAGTACCGAGAGATTCTGGCTGGAAAGTGTATTCGGTTTCTATCCAGTGTCCTATCAACCTCGCATTCTACAGGGCTGGATTATTGGTGAACATGCGCGCCACATGGAGACACTCACCGAGGAAGTAGTACTCGAGGGCTTGCAGTGGCTATTCCAAAAATTTCTACCCTTCGATGTGCCCAACCCACAGCGCTGCCTCCGCACTCAATGGCATGCAAATCCCAATTTTCGAGGCAGCTACACATTCCGCACCACTTATGCCGATGAGCTACGCACAGGAGGCTGGGATTTGGAGGCGCCGTTGCTCGACGTGGGTGGCAGACCGAGGCTGCAATTTGCTGGCGAGGCTTCCCACAAGCATTTCTACTCGACGGTACATGGAGCGGCGGAGACGGGCTGGCGGGAGGCAAATCGCTTGAATGACTATTATCGGTCGAGAACTGCACAGTTATAAAGGGCGCGATAAGAGTAGTT
This sequence comes from Hirtodrosophila cameraria, assembly GCA_949708635.1. NCBI lineage: Eukaryota > Metazoa > Arthropoda > Insecta > Diptera > Drosophilidae > Hirtodrosophila > Hirtodrosophila cameraria. Next base: position 2,770,640 of record OX453091.1, on the reverse strand, counting down.
ATTATATGATTGAGTGTGTGTTTCAATAAATATCCAAAACGTGACCAAACAATATTCAGATGTCTTTCAATTTAAGCTTGTTTAAGTCAAGTATTATCTTACATAATACGTATACATAGTTTCATCATAATGCAATCAAAGTAAATGATTTCATTAGAACGGTTGAAAGGGCTCTAAATAGTTTTATAGATATGAGAGTCAGAAGGAAACATATTTATTTTCATAAGCTTTGTTCGTCTATTTGTCTATCCGAATTCGTTAATAAGTGAGATGTGCTCCTATTTTCGGGTTCTAATGATTCGGATGTGAATTGAAAAGTAAATGTCAAAATTCACGCAGAAAAACCATTCACATTCAACAATTAATTTTAATAGATTCTGGAATGCTATAAAATTAATTTGATATTCATAGTTCTTCAAATTACTTGTCTTTTATTAATTTAATTTGTAAATCCGAATAAGTTTTGATGAATTAGTAAACCGGAGCGAGCCTTAGTATGTTTAATAACATATCCAGGTACAGCATACTTTACACATGTAATCGTATGTTACATCCATCTTCCTCAAGCCCCGAAATCGATCCAACTTTTACAAAATTTGTTCACAAGTCAGCTGGAGTTTTGAGTAATGATTAGGTGCGAATGGAATGCATATTCATTTGAACATGGCCACATTCACTGTTAACCCATTTGTATGTTTGGCCCAAACATGTTGACCAACTCATTTGCAACGAGCAACCGCACAACATTGTAATTGCACTGTTTTCCGGAGCACAGCACATAGAAACACACTCTTAACCCTCCCACTTGTCATGTTTAGGGGGGGCGTGGCCGAACACTTAACACATGCAAAGCCAAATAACGACACAAAAAAAAAAAAAAGTGCAGCCGTAAAAATCAGTTTGGCACTTTACGAAGCTTTGAAATGCCAAGGATGCCAGCAATACCACAACAGAGGAGGCGAAAACCTGGACTTTGGATTTAAATTCGGAGTGGAGGCTGCTTTGCAAAATGTTTTCAACATTGCCACACATACACTCTGGGCCGGGGCATGTTGAAAATTCATATTTATGCCACGCAGTCCTAGGCTGCCCATGTTTGTTTGGGCGTCTCCGGGTCCTGGTCATATCTGCCTGCAGATTACCCATATAGCCCCATTACATATGCGACTTTGTCACCATTCCAGCTAAAAGAAAGCACCCCAACAAGTTGGATACATCTGCTGAAACTTTACCAGCCATTTGGCAGCAGTTGTTGTTCCCTTTTTTGCGTGTGTCCTGTCAGAAAGATACGTGCGACAATCAGAGGCTGGTCTCAGTTGGTCAAATATTTGACTTGACTGGAGTTCAGTTCAGGAGTTTAGTGGGCTTATGTTATGGCACAGGTAATGGACAGTTGTTGTCCATAAGCGTGGCTCATAGACTTTGAGGAGATACCCTTAATGTCTAATTTGAATCTATGCAAATTAAAGAATAGTAGAGTGTTTCACAATTTTTTTTTAATTTTGAACTTTTGAAATTGGAATTTTAATCACAGCTAAGCCAAATTTGTTCAGGATTGAGTTAATGTATTTTTTTCATTCAATATTCCATGTGCAAAGTACTTCGGTTATAAAAATCATTCAGCCGATCCGCCTCCCGCCATCCGGTTTCAGTTGCCCCGTGAACAGTCGAGTAGTGCGTCTTGCTGGAAGCCTCTCCAGCAAACTGCAACCTCGGTCTGCCACACACATCGACCAGAGGTGCTTTCAAATCCCAGGGCCCAGTACGCAGCTCATCTGCAAAGGTGGTGCGAAAACTGTAGCTGCCACGAAAATTGGGATTAGAATGCCATTGAGTGCGCAGGAAACGCTGTGGATGGGGCACATCGAAGGGCAAGAATTTTCGGAATAGCCACTGCAATGCCTCAAGAACTTGCCCCTCTGTGAGCGTTTCCATATAGCGGGCATGTTCGCCAGTTATCCAGCCTTGCAAAAGCCGTGGTTGATGCATAACAAGATGAAATCCAAAGATACTTTCCAGCCAGAACCGTTCGGATCCGTGCAATGCCTGCAGATCTTCCTCTTGCCAAAGGAAATTGAAGCCAGTCCAATCTTTGGGCATTGGCTGCACAGCGAATTCCAAAAAGAATTTATCAACTGTGCCCAGCTTCAGTCCTTTGATAGCTCGCACCTTAGCCTCTGGGAGAGCGGGTACAAACAACTTCTCATGCTGCTCCTTTAATACTCCCAAGGACACTGTGCATATAACATGATCTGCAGTAAGCACTTCCCCATTCCAGCAACGCAGTACCAGATCTTCAGCTCCTTCCCAATTAATCTCAGCTATGCGCTTGTTAAATTGCACACGTCCATTGAGCACTCCAAGATCTTCGGGCTCATCTTTCTTGGCATTCATAAGCAATCTAAGAAAGGTCTTGTATCCTTTATCGCGCCAATGAATTAAAAGATCACCTTTGCTCTCGGCATACTGACTGCGTCCCGAAACTTCAAAAAGGTTATCCGAACCCTCATAACTGCATTCGCCTTTCTTAAAGTTTTCGAATAGCTCTTTTGCAGTTTTGCGATCCACATTTTGTAATTTGGCTACCTCTTGCCAGTACTTTTGCGTCAAGTAGTCCCCCAATGATCCAGCATATTCGACGTGCCCATCTGGTACAGAATCCTCTGCAATAGTTCTTATGACCCCGAGTAGTTCCTCGGGAAGAACCTCCTTGTTCGATCGCACGAATCGAACGGCCTTAAAGGCATCGCCTGTTCTGTCTACGATGTCCAAATCCTTAACTCGCTGATAGACTACATTATCTATCTCGCCGTGGCACCACTGTGCTCCAAGATCGATGACATTATCCGCAAACGGAATGGTATTAATGCGTCCACCTATGCGACTTTCCGCCTCAAAAAGGCTAACATTCTTGAATCCTTGCTCCAGCAGCCTTGTGGCTGCAGCAATACCCGAAGGACCCGATCCGATAATGACAATGCGAGCAGTTTCCTTAGACTTTCTCTGGTAACGAACGGATGCGGAAAGTGGACAAGCACTCATTGTACTGAATTATTTCCATAAGCCAGGTTCAAAATTAGCTTAGAGACTGACTTGTGAGCAGGGTAGGCACTTGTATTTATACATAGAGCCTTTTTGGAAACGACATTCGAGTTAATCGCAGTTGTTTTGCGGTTTTTGTTATCAACTACTGAATTTATACTATAATATATAGTTTAAAATGTAAACTGTACATTTAATATGGCATTCCCATATGGTTTCTAAAATTGTATCCAATTTAATAATCTAATATGTAAGAATGCTCTAGTCGGGTGTGCCCGACTACGCGACTCCCTGCTCCCAACTCTTAACGTGTGCAGTGCTTGTAGAACGGTAGTTTCTGCCTTCTGAGACGGGGGGAAATAGATTCGTCAATAACTTTGATGTTTATAGCTCGATTGCAACGATTAACATTGATAAAATAAATATGTGTACGTAAAATCAGAACTGTACCTTTAGAATTGTGACTGTGGGAATTTTTTGCGATTTGAGTGGGTGCGGGGGGTTGCATCCGAAATTTGAAATAAACTTGATCTGCGTATGGTATACAGGAACCTACATGCCAAGTTTGGTGTCTTTAACTCGTATATCAAATCTCTGAGCTTCTCAGCTATTGTTGTTTAACATAGAAAATATTATCGATAGATAATAAATAATAAACGTAATAAACAAATATATTTTATTTTATTTAATAAAAGTGTTGAAATTCAAAAGTTAAGCAAAATTCTTGAATAACTAGTATTTCTCATTGAATATTTATATTAATTGGCACCCATATTATCGTTTAATATCAATTTGTCCATGTGCCCAATTGCTTGCTGTCGTTTACCTTATTATCAACGGCCAGCAATCTATATACGTATACGCCCATATTAAGCCGCGTTGCGATTCTTATAATAATCATTGAGCCGATCTGCTTCACGCCAACCGGTTTCAACAGCTCCATGAACCGATGAGAAGTGAGTCTTGCTTGAAGCCTCACCGGCAAATTGTACTCTCGGTCTGCCCTCTAGATCTAGTAGTGGTGTCTCCAGATCCCAGGGGCCCGTACGCAGCTCATCCGTATAGTTGGTTCGAGAGCTGTAGCTGCCACGAAAATTGGGGTTTGAATGCCACTGGGAACGCACAAAGTGCAAGGGATTTGGCATATCAAAGGGCATGAATTTACTAAATAGCCACTGCAGGCCTTCGAGAACCTGTTTCTCGGTTAGTGTTTCCATATGGCGTGCACTTTCGCCAATGATCCAACCCTGCAAAAGACGAGGCTGATGCAAAACGCGATGAAATCCAAAGACGCCCTCTAGCCAAAAGCGCTCGGTGCCACGCAGCTCCTGTAGATCTTCCTCCAGCCAAAGGAAATTGACGCCAACCCAATTCTCTGGCAGAGGCATTACAGTGTACTCCAAGAACAGCTTGTCAACGGTGCCCAGCTTTAATCCCTTGATGGCTCGCACCTTAGCAGCAGGTAGAGCCGGTACAAACAGCTTCTCATGCTGCTCCTTCAGAACGCCTAATGAGACCGTACATATGATGTGATCCGCATTAAGCACTTCACCATCCCAACAGCGTAGTAGCAAATCTTCAGTGCCCGCCCAGTTAACTTCTGCTAGGCGCTTGCTTAGTTGCACGCGTCCATTGAGCACACCATGATCTTCGGGCTGATCCACTTCGGCATTCATGAGCACTTTGAGGAAGCTTCTGTAGCCCTTGTCCCGCCAATTGAACATGAATTCACCTTCACAATGTTCGAATTCCAAGTGAGCCCGTCGAGAGACCTCAAATAAATGATCGGAGGCTGTAAAGGAGCATCGTAGCCTCTTGAAAGTCTCCAGCATCTCCTTGGCAATCGTACGATCAACAGGTGGCGCCTTGGCTATTCCCTGCCAATAGCTAGCGGTTAAATGATCGCCAAGGGAACCATTAGATTCGTTGGGCCCAGTTGGAACAGCACTCTCGGCAACAGTACCCAGCAGATAAGCCGTTTCATCAGGCAAGACATCCTTGTTGGAGCGCACAAATCGCAAGGCCTTTAATGCATCTCCGGTTCTGTCCAGCAGATTACAATCCTTGACTCGCTGATAGACAACATTGCTCGTCTCGCCATGACACCACTGTGCACCCTTATCGATCACACTATCTCCAAATGGCACGGTATTAATGCGTCCTCCTATCCGGTTCTCCGCCTCCAACAATTTAACATTCTTGAATCCCTGTTCCAGCAACCTTGTCGCCGCTGCAATGCCCGAAGGTCCAGCTCCAATAATGATTATGCGAGCAGTTTGCTTTGTCTTTCGAACGGATGTGGATCGCAAATTGAAGCTCATGATTAATAGATTTTGATTTATTGCTTTCCGTGCTTAGACTTTGTAAGTTTCACGATTAGCTAGCTACTAATTTGATTAGCCAAACAGCGACAAGTTTTTATATAGGCTGATCTAAGCTTTGGGCAGCTCAGCGACGAGTTTTGAGCAAGTCTCTCTCAGCATTGATACTGTAACAATCAGAAGCAACTGTAGAATTTCAAATACTGTAACAATATCAAATCATTATACAACCACACATAGAACTTAACGACAAAGATAACTTCTTTTAAAACAAAATGTTTTTACAATTACAACTTAAGCTAAGGTCCCACATGCAAACACAACTCAGGCAAATATATAGATATATTTGTCAAATATATAGATATATTTGTCAAATATATAGATATATTTGTCAAATATATAGATATATTTGTCAAATATATAGATATATTTGTCAAATACATAGAATTATTTGCCAATGAAATATTAACTTATCAAACATCTTATCTTCATAAACAAATTGTGGGCTTCCCAAACTGTTTTTTTTTTTGACATGATCATGAATTTAGTAGACCGCCGACTGTAAGCATTGTAATTTATATTACTACAATTATTACACTTTTATTTTGACTTGAAATGGATGACGAATAATCGAAGACATTTTGTTAATTTTGTCTCTTGGAGATGGGGCGCCGAAAATACTCGGTGCGGCCAACAAAATTCATGACCATTTTTACTCCCTGTTCCCATTAAAAATGGAGCTATTATGGAGGGAGCTATAAAGTACTGCAAATGTGTGTAACAGGCAGAAGGAGGCATTTCCGACTATATAAACTATATATATTTTTGATCAGGATCAACAGCCGAGACGAACTAGCCATGTCCGTTTCTCTGTCTGTATGAACGCACAGATCTCAGAGACTTTAAGAGCTAGAGACACCAAACTTGGCATGCAGGTTCCTGTATACCATACGCAGATCAAGTTTATTTCAAATTTCGAATGCACACCCCCGCACCCTCCAAATCGCAAAAAACTCTCACAGCCACAATAGAAAAAAGATAAAGCTTTCATTTTTGGTACACATATATGTTGTATCAATGCTGATCAGCTGTGAAAATTTCATCACAATCGGATAAATATTACCAAAGTTATGGAAGAATCTATTACCCCCGTCTCAGCAGGCAGAAACAACAGTTTGACGGGCACTGGAGACGTTAAGTGCGCTACTTGCTTGTGTTGCCGCTGAACTGCTTGAAATGCAAGTTGGGAGCAGGGAGTCTCGTAGTCGGGCACTCTCGACTAGAGCATTCTTACTTGTTAATTTCCAAGGTTTCTTGGTTTCCATTTGGTAGAGAGAACTCTTCGTGGTACCTCTTATCGAAATCTCTGTATATTTGAGACCAGACACTGTCCATAGCAGCCCGCTTTCCAAATACATGGGTACACTCAACCAATGTTATCAAATTGGTTAGCCGGCATGTTGTAATTTTTATTTTTTATCGTTTCACAACCACATTTATACATTTGATTATAATCAAAATGAATTGAAAGCCACAATTTCAAAAAAGTGGCTGTAAAAAGCAAATAATTACACAATACAAATACACGCATAATTTAACTTCAAATTAACTAATATAGATGTTTTAAAAAATCATTATACAAATAACAAACAAAAATGCTTGAGAAGAAACACCATGTACCCAACTCTGAAATCCTCAAAAAAATCTTCGTAACTAATTCGATATACAAAACAAGAGGTGCATTATTTATTTCTCAAGCAGTTCAGTTCAGCGTTAGCAAGCAGAGCTATTCACGTACATATGTAGCAGCAAAACTGTGGAAAAGAGATCTGATCCGATCCGAATGAAAAATCAATTGCCATTGACAAAAGTAATGTAATAGTAAAAATTCAAACTGTAACTACAATATTAATGGTTGCTATATATTTTTGCAGTACTTTACCCTTATTGAAAAGTACAGTGTTTTAAGTCAATACATTTCTGAACAATACTAAAGTACCCCTGCAGGAAAGAGTATTGTGACGTTCATTTTTAGTGTAAATCAATTTTAATCGTTTGTTTGACATTAAATATATATAATAATAGCTTGCTTCGACGCTGATAAAAGTCGTATTGTTGTTATAAGTTAATTGAGTTGTTTGTTTTTTATTGTTGCTATGTTTCTATTGTATATGTAGTTCTTGCGAGCAGCTTATCGTGCTTATCATGCCAAAGTTAGCACCGAGAATAGCCCATTAAGACAAATGGCAACAAAAAGTAGTTAAACCATTTGAAATCATATTTCGTTTATTATTTTGTTGCTGCAGTGTTATTTTGTTATTGTTGTTTCTGTGGTTTTACTGTGGCTTTATCATTGCCATTGTCTATTGTTAGTCCGTATGGAGTTGGGTAGATTTGCGGTTTCAATCTTATCTGCAATGTTTTTATTTGTGTGCATTTAAGCAATATTAAGCAAATGCAATTGGAAACAATTAATTTAAGCAAATAACCACAGAATATATGAATTACATAATACATTCCCATCACAAAACAAGTAAGAACGTTGCAGTCGGATGCACCCGACTGCGATATACTCTTTTTTTCGCCTCTTTGCGGAGTCAGTGGGCGTGGCAATTGAATTTCTGCTCAAATCTTTAAAGTTTTGCCATCAATTAAAATTTGGTTGGGCCTGTTCTACAGGTTTGGGAGAAACAAACATTGCTTGATTGCAAGGGCGGGGGTGGGCGTGGCAAAAATATTTTTATCCAATCTATTAAATAGGGCAACAGAATTCAACCTGCAAAATTTGGTGATTCTAGCTAAAGGGGTGGGGGAGATACAGACTTTGCCTATTTGTGGGGGCGGGGGTGGGCGTGGCCGAATTTTTTTTTGCCAGATCAATGAAGGATGTGATAAGTAGCCCTTGTGCCAAATTTGGTTACTCTAGCTATAAAACTGTGGAAGATATAGGTTTTTGCGGTTTGTGGGGGAAGGGGTGGGGGTGGGGGGGAGATCTTGACACTTTGTCTTACTATGGTATATACCAACATGTATACCAAGTTTGGTTGCTCTAGCTTCAAAACTGTGGAAAAAACCTGCGTTCATACAGACGGACAGACGGACAGACGGACAGCCGGACAGACGGACAGACGGACAGACAGACGGACGGACGGACATTTCACAAACCCAATATACTCTTTTTTCCTTTTTTTTCAAAAAAGTTAAAAAAAGAGTATAAAAAAAATGACTAATATACTTAATTCTAATAGCTGACATAAATTGCTGTTGCACCACGAAAGTGTTTATTTATTAAATTAAATTTCATAATTTTATTAAAAGCTGAAAAATGCGCATATTTATTATGCATGAATTTTCATTAAATTATTTTTAACACAATTTTTTTTTTTCTATTTTTTGGACACCAACAGTTTTGCAACGATGACAACAGCGCTGAGAAGAACAACAACAATAATATTGTCTCTACGACTAATAGCAGCAAATATGCTTACTACAATTACAACCACAACAAGCATAATTTGCAACATGCACAACAACAAAGGCAGAAACAACAAAAACAACATAACCATGTTAAAAAGGCCATCCAAAATGAGTTAACACTAACACATAATGCACCCTACAAAGGGGAAGGGTTTGCAGATGCGCTAAGGATTAAGAATAGCGATGAGGATGATGATGAGGATATTGCTAAGCTCATTAATGATATTAATAGCAACGATTATAATATGTCTTCGGAACAACAACCTGATATTATACCCTATCCCTTGAGTGTGGGTGAGACCAGCTGGAAAGCCGAGCAACTGCGAAGACACCAACAACAACAGCAACAAGAGCGATGGAAACGCACATAGCATAAAATGAGACTTCAACTTTTCTCTCGCAAGCGATAAGAACGATTCAGTTGAGCAGAGTAGAACTTAAGATTTGTACAGCATAGCAATTTAAATGTATTGTGAACTTTGGGATCGATGATTAGATGAAAGATAACTGAAAGATTTTCTGGTTTATAGAGTTAGTGGCTCGAGGGGGTAAATTAAGTAAGCTTGTAAAAATGATAACTAAAATAGTTGCATGGGAAACGGTTTAGGATTTGAGCTAATCGAGCAATAGGTATAAGTATGTGCATAAAACTGATAATACAAAAATACCTAATAACAACAGATGGTAAAAACTGGGCAAAAAGAAACATATACATTCTGTATTTTGTTAACTTTATTTCATACTCAACAAAGAAATATTAAAAAAACAAAATAATGTATTTGCGAGCACATATACAGAAAACAAATGCTTACAATATCAAATTAACTAAATTTCAATTATCAATACAGTTGGCAAATTATAAAAAACATATTGAAAAAGTAAAGATCTGCCCAAATGAATATTGTAATTTTAATATATAGATGTATGTACAATAAATGGCTTGCGCTATAAGGCTTTATGAAGTATATAGACATAACTTGATCTTAACAGTCTTCAATTGTATGTGTATGTTCAGAATATATATATTTGTGGTATATACTCTCGCTTATATTCACATGCTATTAAAGACTCTGCTTAAAAAAGTGTACTACTTAACCGTTGACTATCCCAAATTGAAACAAACACAATTCCCACAGTCAGGTCTATTAAAGACAAGGGTTTTAAGAAGCCATCAGAAAATATCAATGGGAATGACATATCCAGCGGGTATTTGATAGACCAGACTAAAACCAAAACATATCCCAAGAAATATCTCAACCATGTGCTATATAATTTAAATATATTGGTAAATTGTAAACACCAAGCTTGTGCATATACTGACATAACCCATATCAATTGTATCAATGTAAGTTAAAAACTAAAACTAAAATCTTAGCTGAGGGAATCATATGCGGTAATGATAATATATTAATAAATGAAAATTACAAAAAAAATTATTTTAGACTGCGCAGTTTTTCTTGTCACCTTTGATTACATCATCCAACCATTTTTCCCACAGAACTTGCCATTTCTTATATGCCTGTGCTTTCTCCTTCTTCGTTAGTGCACTATATCTTATAGAGTTCGTTGACAGATGCTTCAAAAGCTTGATATCAGCATTAAATGGAGCTATGCCCAGAAATGCAAAGTAAAAATCGTGAGTCAATGGCGTTGCACGCCAAAATGATGGATCATCTGATGCGATGACAATGGGTACATTATGTGCTATCAACATGGCAGCCGGATGGTTACGATAATCCTGACCCAGCTGCAGTACCTGATTCGAAACCGGGCACACCTCAATGGCAATATCCAGTTTCTTGACTAGTTCTATAGCCAAAGGATGTTTGACAATGGCATAGCCATGTCCAATGCGCTTTGTGCCGAGCAAAATGGCATCAATGAGATTCTCATCAATGCTGGTGCCATACCAGTTGGTTTCGCCAGAATGAAAGTAGAAATTAATGTCATCGGGCATCTTAAGGAGCGACTCTGAAAAATCAAGCAATGGACGACCAAGCTCCTCTTGACCCACCAAATCGAAGCCAACCAAAAATGCGGGAAATTGTTTCTGCAAAGCGTAAAAAGAATAAATGTATTGTGAATTGGTAACAATAATTTGTTGACTTACTTTTAAAGCCACACATTTCGTTATGTATTCTTCGGCAACTTTGGGCTCGACGCCTCTCAGCGGCGCATATATCAATTTGGCACCAATAAAGTCCGGATTGTTGGCCTTAAAACGTTCCGTTTCCGATTCATATATAGCCACAGTGTCGGCAATTTTCAGCTGCTCACCATTTAGACAATATAGATCTGGCAATACGGATCTCAACTCCAGATACTGCACACCATCCTCATAGAGTTCCTGCAGGGCATTGTAGTAATAATCCCGCCATACGGGTGCATAAAGCAGCAGTCCATCGAGTAATATGAAAATAGCCATGAAATGATTCCAAGCTTCATTGTTGGTACCAAAACTAGAGATTGGAAACATACTAAAACGACTATACAAATATTTCTTAACATTCTTATCGCCACGTCGTTCACGAAATTCGCACATAGACTCCCATTTGCATTCCTCGAAGGCCTTCATGGTAGGCTTCTCCACGGAAAAGCGGAAACCAACTGCTCGGCAGCCATCGTCGGCAGTGCATATCCACAGATTTTTACGATAGGTGAGCCCAATTAGAAACTTGGTACTGCACAGTGCAGTATCGTGGGCATGCAAAATGCCACCCTTTGGCATTGTCTTCAGATAGCCAAATAATTTCGATTCCTTAACCTCTTTAAGCACCTGGAATATGTGTTGATTGGGCGCAAAATTGCTCGGATTTATGAATCCCCTCTTCGACTCACTAGCCTTCTCGTGCATGATGACCTCATTAGCCTCATGCTCCTTTGCTGACAACTTGACTCGATTGCCCAGGCTCGAAGTGCGCTCTAGCTGTACGACAACTTGACGCATCGTACGATATGCTTCTGGTGTTATATCCCTCAGGCTGCGACTCATCGATATTGGCTTATACTGTTTCTTGCCACATTTGCCCACCTTTTCGGACATATAACGAATTGCCTGCATTCCCATTTTCCAGCCCATTGTGGCTGCACCCGTTAAGGCAGCAATTTTGAATAAAATTTGAACGTACTATTTCCAAAATTGTGTGTGTTTCAAATGTGTGAAATGTATAACATTTGTATGCATGTCAATGTGCTGGACATTTGTTCGCGGCTCACGCACTTCCCCTTTAACACACACGGAACCTGCCACACACACAACATCCGGCAACTACTATATTTACGGCCTTTACTAGTTATTTATGCGTATGGCTCTGGATTCTCTTTTTATGCCCCGTGTGCCTTCAACACCACATTAAATGTATACATGCTCGTGCCCAACATCAAATTGATGAGCTTGCCGCCATTCTGCGCCCTTTACACACATATACCCACACTCATCAATTTTATGGGCTCATACATATTTGGCTGCTGCTCCTGCTGCTGTTATGGCCCGGCCCAGAATGCATTTGCCGATGGCCCATAAAACTCTGCTCATTACGCGGGCCAAATCAAAATCGAACCATATCCACAAAGATACACAGTTACACAGCTACTACTAAGGAAGGTAAATTGATACATTTGGAGCAGTACTCAAAGCAACCATTTGGGGAAAGGGTAAGGGAACCAGGGCAGCACACATTCATTAAACATCGACCACTTTTCTGTGCACTCAGCGGCATCGGCATCCAGGCTAAGAGATTAATGCCCCGCTCATATGTCTGCCTGCCAACTGCAATGCCTGTGATTTCCATTTGGAGATGCAACGATGACTATTACTCTGCTAATGATATGCTCATTTTGTACAAACATTTCATGAATCCGCTTCGATAAAGTTTGTCTATACCACATATCGTATATTCAACGTACATACAAAAGTGAACTTAGAAATCGACGTCATTTTTTAATACCTTGCAGAGGGTATTGTAATTTTGTCACAAAATGTGAAACGCATTGAAGGAGACGTCTCAGAAAAACAAGGGTTACCTAATCTGGATCAGTATCAACAGCCGACTCATGTCGGACCGTCTGTTTATATGCGTTTTTCAGGACTTTGTTCCAGAGCTATCTTGATGAAACTTGGCACAGATGCTCCTTGTTATAGCAGGTAGTACCTATAGTTAAATTGTCCCGATCGGATGACTATAACATATAGCTCCCATAGGAACAATCGGTTGAAAAATAAGTTTCTATATGAAAAACTTTTTTGTTTTTCAAAGTAACTCAGGCAAACTCACTATATCTAACTTTAAGCACTTTCCACACATGTTGACAAAATTTCATAGAAATCGGACTCCTCTATCTTATAGCTGTAGTAGGAACAATCTGTTGAAAATTAAGTTTCCTTAGGTTATATTTCTTTATAACATTTTCTCTATAAATCAGCTTGTTTCCATTCCCAAGCATTTTCTATTCAAAATCTATTACTGCAACCATTTTCTTTGAAAGAGCTGCAATTAAAAAAAATGTCAAATATTTGTTTTAAGATCATCGCTAACTGTTGATTGTGAATTTCACTGGACTAGCGACACACAAATGGACAGATTGCTTTTAGCTGGCCACCTGAGCTAGCAAAGTAACCCGAGCTTTATTCAAACATTTTAGTACAAACTGTGTTCATATTCTAATAGTTCTATGTTCATAAAATTACCGATTAACAATTTAAACGTGCAAAATCTCTTATGTAATTAAGATGGATAATTGTGAAAGTCGAGTGCGAAGTAGAAATTACCACTATACCTAAACACTAATCAATAATAATTAGCTTACAATAAAATATGTTTTCGGATGAACATGTCTGTGTGAATTGGTGTTTGCAAGGACTGAGTATAAATGATTTCAGATATGTTGAATAATTGGCGGTTGAATAAAAGGGTTGGGGACGGGGGAAGTTTCTAACTAGTGCCAAAGGCCGGCGTTCAGCAGAGAGAACACGACCAGGAGCGCTGCCACCACCCGTGCTAGTCAATCGAGGTGTTGACTGGATGGAGCACTGCTTGGCTTAACATGGTTCACATAGTCCAGGAACTCATCCCACTTCTTTTGCCATTTGGCGAGCGCATCGAACTTCTGGTCGGCGTTGAGGGAGCTGTATTGAATGGAGTTGAGTGCAAGCTTCTTAAGGAGCCGTAGATCCGCATGCTGTGAGGCAATGCCTAAAAAGGCAATGTAATAGTCATGTGAGAGTGGGCTAGCCTTCCAGAAGGATGGATCATCGGATGAGATTACCACAGGGTAATTGTCGGCAAAGAACTGAGCGCAGGGATGATTGCGAAAATCGCTGACCAGTTTAAGCACCTGATTTGACACGGGATTCACCTCGATGGCCACATTTAACTTCTTAACCATGTCCAGCACAACAGGATGCTTGACTAGGCCAAAGCCATGGCCAATGCGCTTGGTGCCCAGCAGCAGAGCATCGATGAGATTCTCATCAACACTTGAACCATACCAGTTAGTCTCTCCGGCATGGAAGTAGAAGTCAATGTCCTCCGGTATTGTCAGCAGCTGATCGATGAAATCTGTGTATGGACGTCCCAGATCCTCCTGTCCCACCATATCGAAGCCTGCCAAGAACTCAGGATACTTTTCCTGCAAATCAAGCACACAATAATATTCTGGCAAGGATTAGACTCAAAGTTAAACACTTACCTTAACCTCCTTTAGTGTTTTTATATAACCATCCATGCCCGCTGCATCAGTGTTGCGTAAGGGTGCATAGATCATTCGTGATCCTATGAAATCCTTATGCTCTGGCACATCCATAAACTTTTTCAGCGTCTCCACATAGATGCGCACCGTGTCCAGCGGCGTATATACGGTGCCCTCCATATCATAAAGCTTCAGTGAAAACGAAATATAAGAATAATGATCTGAAATTCTGTAATTGATTGTAAATGTCTACCGTGGGAAGTGTGGATCGCAGTTCCAGATACTGCACACCATCGGACAGTACCTCCTCTAACGCCTTGTAGTAGTAATCTCCCCAGACTGGCGCATACATAAGCAAGCCATCGAGGAGTCTAAAGATTTCCATAAATCTCGACCAGGCAGCATTAATGTCCTCAAAGTCTGTCGTGGGATACAAGGTTAGACGCTCGCCCAAGTACTTGTCCACCTTGTCAGCGCCATATTGGGTACGCACCGCTGAAAGCAAGCTCCAGTCGCAGTTGGGATCCTCGAGAGCAGCAGGCTTAGCCTTAGAGAAGAGCAAAGCTAAAGCGCTCATATCACCGGTTTGCTGGCAAACCCAAAGATCAGCCCGATAGGTCATTTGGACAATGGCTTCGGTGCTGCAGAGAGCCGTGTCATGGGCATGAAGAATAGCACCCTTGGGCATGCGCTTGAGTGTTTGAAAGAGTTCTGTTTTATTGATGGCTTCCAGAACATTGAAGATGTGCTGCGACGGTTTGAACAAATGCGGCGTAATTAAACCCTCCGAAAACTCGGCGATTTTGGCTGCCATTATGGTCTTATTAGCCTGCAATTCCCGCGAATTCAGCTCTAGATCGTAGCCTAGCGATCTGGATTCCTCATAGTGAAAGAACACATTTCGCATTGTCTTGTATGTTTCCGGACTAGGTCGAATATTGCCCAGCAATGAGTCTACATGCGATGTGCTGCTGTAGAGCGACACAATCTTGGAAATGGACTGATCATTGGGCCTCGTGCGTGCCTCAGACAGACCAAGACAGAGGCATAGCGTCACTAGCGTGATTAAATGGCAGAGTCGCAGCATTTTCTCAGATTTTCTTTAAGGATGTTGTGTCCGCATCAATGTCAGCAGAAAGACTGAGACTCCGGCACTTGGCGATGTCTTCTTTTATTCAGTTTCGTGTGCTCTTATCTGAAATGTAACGAAAACGCTCTGAGTACTTTTCATTATCATTGATTTAACACGTGTTTCTTGGAATTTAGCGATAGCCAGAACTCAAAAAAATCAGTTAGAAATAGTTGATCTGGCAACGTGCTTGAAATATGGCCAATCAGACAAGAATCTTGATTTACAATATCCAAAGATTAGATTAACAATAAAAGACCCGATTAGTTTTCATTATATTGTGAAATTTAAGAGTGATAGAAAAAAAAATTCGCTTTGTTTAGGAATGGGATGATATATATGTATAATGTTTAGACAAAATGTTGTCAATTTTAAATTTTTTTCAACAATTCAAATTCCAAAATGACTGCAAGACACCCTTTTGCATATATTGTTTAGCTCTGGCTCACAAAGTTCTCAACCCATTGGTTCCAATTGCTATGCCATTTGGACACAGCCATGCGTTTCTCGACCTCGTTCAATGAGCTGTACAAAAAGGAGTTCATGGCCAGTTGCTTGAGCAGACGAAGATTTGCATGCCCATTGGCAATGCCCACAAATGCCACATAGAAATCATCGGTGAGAGGTGCAGCGTCCCAGAAATAAGGATAATCGGAGCCAACAACAATAGGATAACCAGCTGCAATTAAGTACGCTGCCGGATGCATTCCGAAATCGTTCACATATTGCAGGTGATGATTGGACAGTGGGCACACTTCCGCAGCAATTTTGAGCGCCTTCATCGCCTTCAGGATTTCCGGATGCAGCGGCAAATTGATTGGATTGCCAAGTCGCTTGCTGCCCAACAGCAGTGCATCAACAAGATTTGCATCCGGGCTGTCATTTGTCGAATTTGAGCAACGCGATTCTCCAGCATGGAAATAAAAGTCAATTTCCTTGCTGATGTGCAGCAGTTGCAAGGATGTTCCAAGCGCGGGCATCTGGCACTCATCGCCAAAGTTGATCAGATCAAAACCAACGAAAAATTTGGGAAACTGAGCCTAAGGACAACAAATGAGGTTAATAGCTCATTCAATAAGAGAGAGTGACGGTGGAGGACATTTTTAATAGCTGATCAGCGGCAAAAAAAGTATACTCAATTAGGAGCTAAGAAACGTTCTTTGAAAATCAACGCTAAATAAGCGTTATGAGACAAAGTAGGGCGTTACAATGACTATAGAGGGCATCATAAACTTTTTTCGAAAATTATCGTATTGAATCGCTAGAATATTAGAAAAGGTGACAATTAAGGACATTTGAAATCACTGATCAACGTCCGAAGTAGCTACTCATATTTGTCAAGTATCACATAATACTACTGATCAGCAGTAGAAATTACAAATACTCCAAAAACACAATTAATACTACCTTTAAAAAGCGAGCATTGTCTAAAAAGGTTTCCATTTGACTGTCGTTGTAATCCCGCACAGGTGCGTAGATCAACTTGATTCCAATGAAATCTGGGTGGGAGGAGCGGAATATGTTTGTGGCGGTAACCAGAGAATATGCTGTGTCCCAGATGGTAAAATTTGTGCCTTCCAAATCGTACATCTGCGGGTGCAGTTTGTAGTTTTAACATTATAACTACCCACAACTGTTTACTATTACTCACAATTGGAAGAGAGGAGCGCAGCTCAACATAACTCACACCATCTGCGTAAAAGTCCTCGAGCATGGAAATCAGGAAGGTTGCCCACAGTGGTCGGTAGGTAATCAAGCCATGGATCAAACGATGTGCCCGTTTCATGTGATTTGCCAAATCTGTGGCATTCATGAAGCTGTTGGAATTCATGGAGAGGCTTCCACGCAGCTTATCTTCATAACTGGAATTTTCCTGCAGCCTAAAGTTGCTCATAAGCATCCACTGGCATTTGTAATTATCCTGTGGCTCAATTTGTGGAAATGTATGTGCGAAGCGGAAGTCCTCAAAGTCACCATCGAAACCGACACAGGTCCACAGATCCGAATAATTGGTAAGCTCAATGAGTAGATCCGTCTTATACATGCCCTCATCATGGACGTGAAGCAGTCCCCCCTTGGGCATACTCCGAAGCACACTATAGAGATCCGCTTCATCCAGTTTGTATTTGGTTAGAAAATGAGGTCGCGGCTGATAATCATTAAAGATGTGATGCTGTTCTTCATCGACTTGTTTAATGGCCATTAGACGCTCATTTGCTACTTCCTCAATGGGGGTCAATTTTAGTTTTCCACCCACACTGCGTCTTCGCTCTCTTATGACAAAGTCATGGCGCAGTCTGGCAAAACGTTGTTCCGGCGAGCAGGCGTAATAATCAAGGCTGATTGCTACCGTCCACAGAAGCACAAGTACCATTGTACAAATGAGCATAACTATACTCAAATGCCAGCAAAAATTGCCATACTTGGAGACGGAGTCTCGGTGCTGCTCCACATCCTGGTTTCTTGGTTGCCGTGCAGGTGCACTGTTTTGGTTGAGATTTCGCAGCGGTTGGTTTGCCAAATTGGCGCTAAGCTGCCACTTTGAATTGTTGGTTGCCATTACCCAAAATTTTGAACTACCAAAAATTAAAAAAAATATATATATTTTGTTCTGGAATTTGAAACTACAAATCTAATGCCATACTGATGACTGATATAGAGTTTTATAAATCAGGCGCTGCTGATTGTAAAAGCAAAGTTAAATGTCTAATCGATTTTTGTTGTGATCTATTTATGATTGCTGTAAAATCGTTAAGGTCCCACATATACGAATATCTTGAGCAGAGCACTTGAAAATGTTCTTCAGTTTGGTCATCGTGTTTTGGTTGCCATATGTACTCGTATTTATCATCTGGTTTTAAAAATAACCAAGTACTCTGCGCTGCCAGCGATAAAAGACAATCGTACTGCGATAGCCTCGAATGAAATACAAAATAACATACGAGTAAAGACAAACAGCAATGGGAACTATACGATATATTATATATATATTGTATTTGAGCGTACTTTGAGCGGGCGTTTCGCCTGCCTCGTCTCTGCAGGGGTTGCATTTATTTTCGGAAAGCCCGCTAAACACCACTGTGATCACCACCACCAAGAGCGACACAGTGGTGCGAGTGCGATATATTTAGCCGTGAAAATAAATGACGCACTAAACATTAAAGTTGTTGATGTATAAATTAGATATGAATATCAAAGTTACAGTTAAAAACAAGTAAGAACGTTGCAGCCGGGCTCACCCAACTGCGATATACTCTGTTTTCTGTACGTATATTAAATTAAATTCTTTTAAAGACTACTTATATATATATGCTACAAGCTATAAAATTCTTTCTACTAAGTGGAGAACGCTGCAAACGCCCAAAGCAGAGCGAGACGCGTACTTGTCAAAATGATCGCTCGTTTACTGGGGCGGGGGTGGGCGTGGCAAAATTTTTTTTCTCCAATCTATCGAAGATTTCAAATGGAGTCATACTGCAAAATTTTGGGTTTCTAGCTATAAGGGTGTAGGAGATACAGGTTTAGCTCATTTGCGGGGGCGGTAGTGGGCGTGGCATATTTTTTTTTGGCAGGTCGGTCAAGGATGTGGTCAGTAGTCTTTATGTCAAATTTGGTTCCTCTAGCTGTAAAACTGTGGAAGATATAGGTTTTTGCGGTTTGTGGGGGAAGGGGTGGGGGTGGGGGGGAGATCTTGACACTTTGTCTTACTATGGTATATACCAACATGTATACCAAGTTTGGTTGCTCTAGCTTCAAAACTGTGGAAAAAACCTGCGTTCATACAGACGGACGGACGGACGGACGGACACGGACATTTCACAAACCCAATATACTCTTTTTTTCCATTTTGGAAAACAGAGTATAAATATATCCTTAGCCGACAATTAATTTTAATAACATTTTTTTAGTACTCAGAAATAATATATAATACACAGGCCTGTTCCGAATTCAGTACTTTTTGAAATGTTCTGATTTCCGATCGGCATGGTTTTGTTATTTTTTTTTTTAATCCTAGTTCGAAACTCAGTTTTCAAAACTAAAAGTAACTGAATCGAGAAAAGCTTTGTACGTTTGCTTGGACGATTTAATGTTGTAAATGTTCCAAATATTAAGATGAATATAAGAAATATGAGTTTAGGATTGACGATTGACGTGTTGAGTACTTCAGAACAGCAAGCAGTTCCGTTTCCTCAAATTTCGAACAGAATACGAATTCGGAACAGGCTTCATAAACAAAGAAAAAATTTTCAGTTCGATTATTATTTTAATTTGGTTTTACTCAAAACAAAAATTATTACCTTTTAGAAAATAAGACTAAGTTTTGATTGTTGAATTGTGGAACAAAACAAGAAAATTAGTTTTGAAGAAAGACCAACAGAGTCATTTTTCACCCATTCTAATAAATGCAGCAAAATAAATAATATTTTTTAATTCCGTTTTTGTTAAACTTAGCATACTGTGCATACAACTTGCAACAACTGCTGCGATTGTACATGTGTGTGTGTGTGTGTGCAATGTTTGTTGGTGGTGTCGATGTCTCATCGTATGCCACACAGCTGGGGCCACAACAACTTTGAGCTGTAATTGTGGTTGTTGTGCCAGAGAGCAGCTGACGGGTCGCTGTGATTCAAAAACAAGGGTGCAAATTGGGCTTGGCACGAGTTGCAAGCAACACAACACAACACCAAACAGCACAACAAAACACAACACAAACGGAGTAACTCATCAGTTGACAAAGCTGACTTATCGAGCGAGCACAGTATGCAGTTGAGGCAACAAGGTAACCAAAAAACACGATTATTTCCCCAATAGTTAACTCTAAAACTTCTGCTTCTGCAGCTCCCGTTGAGCTGACAATGCTGAACGACGATTGCCTGCTGCTGATATGCGCTCAACTCTCAATTAAGGATCAATTTGTGCTGCTGCAAGCGGGTGGACGCCTGCAGCAACTGGTCCTGCGAATTTGGCAACGGAAATACGCCAGCGAATTCGACTGGCAAAAAGAAATACAATTAAAGCTTTTGGACAAAGAGGAGCAGAGTGAACTGCTGGGACACATGGCCATGTTGACAAGAGCGCTGCTTAATCTGAGCCATAGTGATGAACTGCTGGCCTGGACGAGGTCGAAGGCGCAACGGAAACGGCTGCCACATATGCAAAGACTAGGCTTCCAGCAATGCAACACAGCGTTGCTGCGGCAACTGCCTACAATTTGTTGCAACATTGTCCAGCTGCAGCTTGGCTCGTGTTTGCATATAACGCCCGCGGATTTGAGCCAACTCTTTTGCCAGCTGCCCCAATTGAGCGTGTTTGAGCTGCTGCCAGGCAGCCTCTGCAACGCTAAAGCAGCTGCCTTGGCCGACATTGAATTTGGCCAAATATTACAGACTGTGGCATTGCCGGCATGCGCGTTGCGTGCAACTGCCTCGAAAATTGCGCGCTTGCCACAGCTGCGCCAATTGACGGGCTTCCTCTGCTGCTGCAGCAGCGGCATTGACGAGGACAAAGAGAAAGCAAATGGTGGTGGCACCACCGCCACAGCTACCATATACGCCTGCCTGAAGGTATTGAGTGGTGGTGGCGGGAGCGGTGGCGCTGCCTGTAAAATTGTGTCACTGCATTTGCAATGTCAACTCGATGTCAGCCTGCCGAGACTGTTGTTGTTGCAACAACACTTGAGTGTGCTGCGTCTGGAACGCTTCGCCTGGCACTCGCAGCTGATGGTGCACTATGATGCTCTTGATGGTAGCATCAAGTGGCTGCCACAACAGCCGCAAGTCTCGCGTGCTATTCTACAGTTTATTGTCAGTCAGTTGACGAGTTT
>OX453091.1:2609707-2748959 GCA_949708635.1 Hirtodrosophila cameraria | reverse complement strand
ACTTATGATTTTCCGATAGTACTACAGTAGTGCCTACTAATCAATAAGTCGCCACAGCAAACGCAGGTTACCTTTGGAAATCAATCTATGATGTCGTCATCGGCAAACATGACCCGCTCGCATTCTCCTACTCCAAGTTATTGTCGTCCTGGCACAAGTCAAAATACGCCTTGTCATCCGAATTTGGTCAGGAGTCAGACAAGTCCGGGATTAAGGCCAACTAGCAGCTGTGGAGTTGACCAGGCTGATATGGGTAATACAAATGCAAATGCTACGCAGACATATCCAAGTTGCGCATCTCAAACGAGTTTTAACCAGCCTGCTAGTTGGAGGGGAAACACATCCAATGCATATTCCAATAATAAAATGCGTAAGTTTTTTAAGTAAATGTAATGCTTTCTATTCAAACTTCTCCTACTTAATATGCAGCTGGGGATCTTTTAGCGGAACGTACCCAGGCTTTATTAATTGAATCTCTGGTTAAGGACACAAGTTGCCCTGGCGTCATTCAGAACACTCTAAATGGTCGCGAGAACTTCAACGATCATGTTTTTCAAATAGCATTTGGGGGCATTATACCAGACAAGCCCCATCCCATTGATCCCATATCCATGTTGGAAGCTATTAAGTTACGCATCGATTACGAACGAGCGGAAATTCAAAAAAAATGTCCCACGGTCCATAAGGATGAAGATGATCAAAGATCCAAACAGAACAAGAAACATTCTAGAAAATTGCTTAAGAAAAGGGATAAGCATGAGAAGTTTGCTAAAAATTCATATTATTATGGCAGCAATAGAGATAAACATACGGAAGAGAAGTTGGATAAAAATTCTTATTATTATGGCAGTGAACATAGAGAGAATAAAAGACGAAAGAAAAATAGGAGATCAAGTCAGACTGAACTAATGACACCACAAGATAGCAAGGATTCGATGACAACTGGATATTTGGGAAATGAGGACATTGATCGACATTTCCGTTCCAAGAACAAGTCTGAAGTTAACAACGGTATCCTTGCATATCTAAAAGCCGAAAATGATTATCAACATAAGCCTAATGATGCGGTAAGCATTGTTGTTGTACAGTTAAGTTAATACAGATATATGTAAATATATATATATACCTATCTAGCAAATCTCAAGCTTATCGGCCGACATCAATACACACGAATCAAACTTCTTTGGATTGCCCATCAAAATGAAAGTCTACAATGCAACAACTTGGCCCACTGATAGATAGATAGTTTTTATAATATTGCATCTGGTTAATGGAAGTTTTGTTGGAGATCAAATATAAGTATAAAAATGCATGTTGTTATAATAAATATAGTATTGACTAAATCTCAATCAATATATTTTGACTCATACAAAATGATTATCGCTGAAATATTTAAAAAATACTTTTACTACTAGTGATTACCTTTGTATGCACTCACTTATAACAGTTTATTTCTTTGTTTTTAAATAACTTTTCCAGTCTATTTAACTTATTAAATAATGTTATATAACACACAATTATATACACACAATATTATATTAAATAAAACAAGTAAGAATACTCTAGTCGAGTGTGACCGACTACGAGACTCCCTGCTCCCAACTGGCATTTCAAGCAGTTCAGCGGCAACACAAGCAAGCAGTGCACTTAACTCGTAAACTGCTTGTCAAACTGTTGTTGCTGCCAGCTGATACGGGCGTAACACAAGCAAGCAGTGCACTTAACTCGTAAACTGCTTGTCAAACTGTTGTTGCTGCCAGCTGAGACGGGCGTAATAGATTCTTCTATAACTTTGGTGCTATTTATCCGATCGTGTTGAAATTTACACATCCGAAAGACATTGATTAAACATACATGTGTACCAAAAATTAAAGCTTTATCTTTAAAATTGTGGCTGTGGGAGTCTTTTGCGATTTGCTGGGGTACGGGAGGGTGCATCCGAAATTTGAAATAAACTTGATCTGCGTATGGTATACAGGAACCTGCATTCCAAGTTTGGTGTCTCTAGCTCGTATAGTCTCTGAGATCGACGCGTTCATACAGACGGACAGACAGACAGACGGACAGACGGACAGACGGACAGACAGACGGACATGGCTAGTTCGTCTCGGCTGTTGATTCTGATCAAGAATATATATAGTTTATATAGTCGGAAATGCCTCCTTCTGTCTGTTACACACATTTGCAGTACTTTATAGCTCCCTTTTTCCCATTTTTAATGGGAACAGGGAGTAAAAATTGACTGTTTTACTTAAATCAATTGATGACATGATTATTACAAGTAAGAATATTCTAGTCGAGTGTGCCCGAATACGAGACTCCCTGCTCCCAACTTGCATTTCAAGCAGTTCAGCGGCAACACAAGCAAGCAGCGCACTTAACGTGTCCAGTTCCTGTCAAACTGTTGTTTCTGCTTGCTGAGACGGGGGCAATAGATTCTTCCATAACTTTGGTGTTATTTATCCGATCGTGATGAAATTTACACAGCTGATCAACATTGACATAAAGTAAATGTCTACCAAAAATCAAAGCTTTATCTTTAAAATTGTGGCTGTGAGAGTTTTTTTGCGGGGGTGCGGGGAGGGTGCATCCGAAATTTGAAATAAACTTGATCTGCTTACGGTATACAGGAACCTGCATGCCAAGTTTGGTGCCTCTAGCTCTTATAGTCTCCGAGATCTGTGTGTTAA
The DNA here is from genome assembly GCA_949708635.1 of Hirtodrosophila cameraria. NCBI lineage: Eukaryota > Metazoa > Arthropoda > Insecta > Diptera > Drosophilidae > Hirtodrosophila > Hirtodrosophila cameraria. Next base: position 2,746,269 of record OX453091.1, on the reverse strand, counting down.
TACGGACAGACAGACAGACGGACAGACAGACAGACGGACATGGCTAGTTCGTCTCGGCTGTTGATCCTGATCAAGAATATTTATAGTTTATATAGTCGGAAATGCCTCCTTCTGTCTGTTACACACATTTGCAGAACTTTATAACTCCCTTTTTCCCATTTTTAATGGAAACAGGGAGTAAAAACTAAGCAGAATTTTCACAATTCATTTGTGATTGTAAAGAGTATTTAATCTTTTATAGCTAAAAATAAATTGTATATCATGGTTTCTATAACGTTAGTTTTAATAGCCAAACAATAGCCGAAACAAATTCCATTAATTCGAATTGTAGAAAATGTGCAATATGAGAGAAAATTAAATTGAGCTAGAAAAAAAGTAGAAGATACTCGAATGTGCAAATATTTGTATACGAGAATATGACAAACACACTGCCAAATGGAAATGCATTTTAAAAAGTGCGCAATAAAATTAATTACTTTGTTTATCGGCACTCAAATGTTTATTTTAAATGAATTTTGAAAGAGCTTTATTTGATAAAGAGCTGCAAAACTGTTTCGGTTGCTTTTCAATCGATTTAATAAATCTGCCAAAGGAAAATATTTCATTCATTTTATTATTATTAAAATAAATCAGATAGCGTTTGATAAGCAAACACATAAAAAGATGAAAGGCCAGCAGGTAGAAAAGAGCAAAAGAAAACAAAATTCAAAAAGCAAAAAGCGAACGACAACAGAATAAATCACAACTCATATATATATATTTATGTATAGGCATGATATATATAAGTATTTTATGTAGCAGTATAAGAGCTCTAAAAGCTAAAAATTAAGCATCATTTCCATGTCTCTGGGCTCTGGGCTAATGAACTCTTCAAATCGAAATCCACGAAACCAAAAGCAAATATATATATAAATACAAATCAGCTGGTTTGACCTGACAACACTCAACACTCTGTTCAAATAAGTGTATGTTACATGTTACAAAGCCTCTTTCAGTTGCGTTTAATTGAAACCTTCTTTCCAACAAAACAAACAACAAATGCCACAAAATAAATGTAGAAAAACTACTAAACTGGATAGCATATGGGCTTATAAATTGAATGCGCACTTTTCTATTTATTGTTGCTTTTATTTAACTTTTATTATTTTTGTTTTGAGTATTTAAGTGGTTAAATATGCGAATTCATAATTTTAGCTGAGTAGACATACAGTTTGAATGTATCAAATATCAACAAAACACCAAAAAAAAAAAACTGCATTTATTATGATACTTATTTTCATTTAAATTTTATGTAAATTTATCATTGTAAAAAGTTAATTTGCCTAATGAATTTACTTTTTGTGTGTATTTAGCAATTCAGTTTATGGTTTATTCATATATATATATTAAGCCTCTTAAATGTTCACTTTAAACAGCAAATTCAATATATTCTTTTTTTTTTTTGTTAAATTATGTTTTCATGTTCACTTTTTTGTTTACCACTTTTTATTCTTGAGCGTCAATTTCAGAGAGTGAAATTCCTTTTGAAATTCTCGTTTGCGATCTGCTCGCCAAACACGCGTTCCAAAGACTGATCCATAAATGCCGACAATTTAACGAGCAACCTAAAATGGAATACGATTCCAATTCTGATTCTGATTCCGATTCCGTACACTCATCAACGGAGAACTCAGGAACAAACAGCCTTAACAACAAAAAGTTTCAGAGAAAGCAAAATAAACAAAACATTGTCGTGTTATCAAAGATGACTTAACAAATGATTTACACTTTGGAATCGACATGTAAAGCCGATCTTTATAATTCGAGCCAAATATATATATTTTTCTAATTCAGAATTGAACATTTTTACTTAAATAGATAAGAATATGGTGTATTTGTTGTTGTTTTTAATATATTTTATATTTATATTAAACAGATGCTTAAGCAATACAAAAAGTATACAAAAAATGTTTTACTTCAAAAACTAGTAATGCAATTTAAAGCCACATTTCAAATTAAACGATACAAAGAAGATTTTCAACTTTATAGACTTTATTTCTATTCGAGTGCACAGTAGTGTATTTTCGGTTGCAATGCTGTTTGAGAGAGCGAGCGTAGAAGAGAGTCTGAGCGGGAGAGCGCAATACTTTCCCTTTTCAACATTCATGTTATCTCTTGAGATAGTGCCTGGTGCACAGTAGAGTAATTATTTATACATATATACATATTTATAAATATATGTACATATAACGATAGCCAAATCTAAAAAACAATTCGAAGCGTGTGAATTAAATTATATGATTGCCTACATTCTCTTTGATATCTTGCAATTGCATAAATATAATGATTATAAACATTTTGTTTATTGATTATAGCTTGCAATTATTTTTATTAATGATCCTGCACTTGAAATACTTATTTCAAATTGGAAATGCTCAGCAATTTTTGCAATACGAGTTTATTTGTTTGCTTTAAATTTATGGCAAGAATAGCAATCATTTAATACGTTAATTATCGCATCACGAAAATTTATCTTGTTGCTTTCATCGCTTTGTAAACAAAGAACACATTTGATTTGGCCATATTGCGATTTTAGAAATTTTATTCTTGAAAGTGTCGAAAATATGAATGTACGTCAGTTCGTCCATCCGATTGCAGAGTGCCACACACGAAGCTGTTAAGAAAAAATTTTAAGAAATCTTAAAAAAATGTTCAATCTTAATTTGTTGATTGAATTCTAAGAAATTAAAGAAAATCTTTATTTTTAATGAAAACTTAACAAACAAATTTATAGCTTCATTTGTTGTTTGATTTCCTAAATAAATTCAAAATCCTTTTGAAATCAATATGCACATTTCTGGCTTTTTAATATTTAACTGATCTTCAGCACTTTAAAATCTAGTGTGTGAACTAAATTGTTGATAAAGTCATGCGACTGCAATATAAATTTTGCACTTTGCACCTGTCTTTAGAAAAAATGTTGTAATATGCAGAAGCAAGTCAAACTGTCAGAAGACAATGAAAAAATGTTCAACATACAGATGCACACACAAGCAATGTGCAAAGAAAAGCTCATAAATAAATTTACAACAGCATTGCATGCAAATTTAAAAGGCAAATACTTTCCCTTCGTCTCTCTTTCAACTCTTGGCTGCATATTCAAAGTAGCAGGACATAAGCAATGCCCAAACTAATATTTGAATGTGTGGAGTTTTGTGTGTTGGAGTTTAATCCAGGATTAGACGGACTTAAATGAATTTATGGTATGTGCTAATCTATGGGGGATTTCACAGGAATGGCAAAAATATGCATGGTATGAGAGCACATGGGAAAAATGTATGGGTGCTCAGCTAGGACATATATAGAAGACAATGCAATATTTGATTATAAGCAAGACCAGAACAAGTAAGAATGCTCTAGTCGAGTGTGCCCGACTACGAGACTCCCTGCTCCCAACTTGCATTTCAAGCAGTTCAGCGGCAACACAAGCAAGCAGTGCACTTAACTTGTGCATGCCTGTCAAACTGTTGTTTCTGTCTGCTGAGACGGGGGTAATAGCTTCTTCCATAACTTTGGTGTTATTTATCCGATTTTTATGAAATTTACACAGCTGATCAACATTGACATAAAGTAAATGTCTACCAAAAATCAAAGCTTTATCTTTAAAATTGTGGCTGTGAGAGTTTTTTTGCGGGGGTGCGGGGAGGGTGCATCCGAAATTTGAAATAAACTTGATCTGCTTACGGTATACAGGAACCTGCATGCCAAGTTTGGTGCCTCTAGCTCTTATAGTCTCCGAGATCTGTGTGTTAATACGGACAGACAGACAGACGGACAGACAGACAGACGGACATGGCTAGTTTGTCTCGGCTGTTGATGCTGATCAATAATATATATATAGTTTATGTAGTCGGAAATGTCTCCTTCTGCCTGTTACACACATTTGCAGTACTTTATAACTCCCTTTATCCCATTTTTAATGGGAACACGGAGTAAAAACGCATTTTAGTCGACATTTCATAAATAAATACCCCTAGCGTCCGTCTATGTAGTTATTTTTGTATACCCTTGCAGTGGGTATTATAACTTTGTCAAGGAATGTGTAACGTATTGAAGCAGACGTCTCTGACCACATCAAGTATTTATATTTTTGATCAGAATCAACAGTTGAGACGCTTCGTTTCAACTTTGGTATCTTCCGCACTTGTTGACTAAGTTTGACAAAATCGGAAGACTATATCTTATAGCTGTCATATCTCTCAATCAGTGTAAAGTTAAGTTTCTATATGTAACATTTTTCTGCAAGGCCGAATATAAATTTTTTTCTTGATTTTGTATGTAATATTTACTGAGAAAAAAAAAGGTTTATTTAGTAATTAAGTTACACAATCAAAATGCCTTATTTAAATCACAACAAATTGATGTCCAGTATAATACATTTAAATAATCATTGCAAGTTACAATAAAATAAAATGTTGACGTTTATAAATTCTCTGAACATTTTAATTGGTCATAAAAACATTATTATACTCTGTTTTCCAAAATGGAAAAAAAGAGTATATTGGGTTTGTGAAATGAGCGTCTGTCCGTCCGTCTGTCCGTCTGTCCGTCCGTCTGTCCATCTGTCCGTATGAACGCAGTTTTTTTCCACAGTTTTGAAGCCAGAGCAACCAAACTTGGTATACATGTTGGTATATACCATAGGCAGACAAAGTGTCAAGATATATGTTAGATATATGTTTGTCATACATGCATATATTTGTCCGAATTAATTTCTACAATAGCGTTCTAATTATTTTTAGACCCTTGCAGAGGGTATTATAATTTTGTCACGAAATGTGCAACGCATTGAAGGAGAAAGTCTCAGAAAAAAATTTGTATATTGGTGATCAGCATCAACAGCCGAGTCATGTCCGTCTGTTTGTCTGTCTGTCTGTTTATATGCGAACTAGTCTTAGAGCTATCGTAAAGAAACTTGGCACAGATGCTTATTTTTTCAGCAAGCAGTATTTATGTCAGAATCAGCCAAATCGGAACACTATAACATATAGCTGCCATAGGAACAATCGGTTAAAAAATAAGTTTTTGTATGAAAAACTTTTTTATTTTTCAAAATAACTCGACCAAACTCACTATGTCTAAGTTTTGGCACTTTGCACATATGTTGACAAAATTTCATCGAAATCGGACAACTATAACATATAGCTGCCATACGATCAATCGGTTGAAAAATAAGTTTTTGTATGAAAAACTTTTTTGTTTTTAAAAATAGCTCAACCAAACTCACTATGTCTCAGTTTAAACACTATTCACATGTTTGGACAAAATTTCATCGAAATCCACTATATCTTAAAGCTGCCATAGTAACAATCGGTTGAAAATAAATTTCTGTATGAAAAACTTTTGTGTTTTTCAAAATAACTCGACCAAACTTGCTACACCTAAATTAATTCTACACATGTTGACGAAATTTTATCAAAATCGGATCACTATATCTTATAGCTGCTACAGGAACGATCGGTTGAAAAATAAGTTTTCTTATGCAAATCTTTTCTGCAAGGGTATATATCTTCGGCACGCCGAAGATAACATTTCTTTCTTGTTATATCTATTATAAGTCTGAGAACCACTTGCAACATATGTTTAAATATATATATTTACTTATTAAATAAAATAAAAATACTTATGTTTTGACTCATTAAATAATCGTTAAGTGGCATGATGGCAGCGTATATTTTATGCCTGGTCATCGCAACATCAAAGGTAATGCTCCTTGAAGAGATGAGAAACGTGGGTCAGAAGAATGACTTATGTAGGCATTGTAATAATGAACAAAAAAGAATGCTCTAGTAGTGAGTGCCCGACAACACACAAACACAGTTTGTCACCAAACCCAGTTTGTCAAAAATTGACTTTAATCAATTTTCTAACAGTGAGTTTTTGCCGTTTAAGTTATTGGTTATTTAGAGAATATATTAAAATAAGTAAATTAATTATCTGGAACATTTATAACACTGAAAATATTTAGCTATATCAAATCTGTGTTTCGGTTTTTTTTTGTACGCTTAGAAGCTTAAGAGCATTGCGCTAAACAGTTCCAAAACATTAATGTTTCTATTCTCTGTTGTAAAAAAAATGTCATACATATGGGAAAAATAGATTGCATAAAGATTGCCTTCTTGCATATAGGAAGTAAGATATAAAAACTTAAAAATTTTAATATTTTTAGATCGGAAAACAGGCACATTTGCAGGAGAATTTCTGAACTGTTGCAGTAGGCCCCATACGAAATAAAAGATATTTGTAGTTGTCTTATTATAAATTTTAAACTCACTTGAGTAGGCAACGACTTACAAAACGAAAGTTAAGGAACGTTATGAAAACATATCGTTTCTAATTTGTTTCTAAAAGCGCTAAATCGATTCTAGCTAAAAACAAAAAAAGTTTACAATCATGTTTCTAAAAAAATATACAATTAATCTACGCACATTGTCTACAGTGACTGGATGGTTGTCTAAAACTAATCAGTGGAAAACAGTCAACTGGACGAACGAAGAACAATCGTTTCCAGAATACAATTTTAAAAATGAAGCAAATGAACCAATCAAATATACGGTTGATCTACGCACGCTGGCTACAGTAACTGGATGGTTATCGGAAATTTGTCAGTGGAAAACAGCTGATTGGAAGAAGGAGCACCAATCAAATCCAGACAACAATTTAGATAACAAAGTGAGGACAGTTATGTGTCTAGACAAGTATACGATTAACCTTAGCACGATGGCTATAGTAACTGGATGGTTAGCTGAAAATTATCAGTGGAAAACAGTGGACTGGAGTAAGGAGTACCATTCAAGTGCAGGCTTCAATTTGGAACAATGAAGTGAGGTCCGAATTGCAAAAAAAAACCTTTAATGTTTCTAAAATGTAACTCATCTCAGTCATCAAAAATTTTACAAAATTGTATCTTAACATATGGATTAAATCGTTTTTATTTTCTATAAATTTGTAAATTTGTGCTGGTTCGACGTGTAATATATGGACTACTTATGATCTTCATGATGGATGAGACTAAAAATTTCTATCATTCTAATGAGTATTTAGCAGGTGAAAGCTCTCAACTGCAAGGTTTTTACTTAATTTTCTTTTCTTTTTTTTTCGTTTTATTAACTTAGATATATTGCGTATTTATTAAAAAATTCAATAATTACCATCACTTTTACTCCCTGTTCCCATTAAAAATGGGAAAAAGGGAGTTATAAAGTACTGCAAATGTGTGTAACAGGCAGAAGGAAGCATTTCCGACTATATAAACTATATATATTCTTGATCAGCATCAACAACCGTGACGATCTAGCCATGTCCGTCTGTCTGTCTGTCTGTCCGTCTGTCCGTATGAACACACAGATCTCGGAGACTACAAGAGCTAGAGACACCAAACTTGGCATGCAGGTTCCTGTATACCATACGCAGATCAAGTTTATTTCAAATTTCGGATGCACCCCCCCCCCGCACCCCCGCAAATCGCAAAAGACTCCCACAGCCACAATTTTAAAGATAGAGCTTTAATTTTTGGTACACATGTATGTTTAATCAATGTGTAAATTTCAACACGATCGGATAAATAGCACCAAAGTTATGGAAAAACTAATTTCCACTGTCTCAGCAGGCAGAAACAACAGTTTGACATGCACTGTGCAAGTTGAGTACGCTGCTTGCTTGTGTTGCCGCTGAACTGCTTGAAATGCAAGTTGGGAGCAGGGAGTCTCGTAGTCGGGCACACTCGACTAGAGTATTCTTACTTGTTGTTATAACATCCGATGGGCTTTTTCTTCTTCTGAGATTTATTTAGATTGGAATTTTCTGCCAGGTCCCTGCTGCACAAAAAGTACTATGAGGATTGCAAACATTTTGTTTACATTTGGCAACCTGCTGTGTGGTTCACAGTTTATATTGCAAATAAATCTTGCACACACCCAGCAACCGTAGCCATCCACACACAAACTCTGAGGTGAAAGATCATGGTTGCGAAACATTTACCAAACGCGTGTCAAAATTTATAATATCAGCATTAACTGGCATAATCAAAAACAAGTTCCTGTCTATGACTAAGCCCATAGTTATACTTGAACATAAATCAATTGTTTCTAGACATACCAAGATATTGAAATTCCGAGAAATTCCAAGAAATGCAAATGCAGGCAGCCGCATGAAAGACGCTTCCCAAAATGTTTACGTAACTAATTTCAGAGTCCACAACGCTGAGCAGATACAAAGTTCGCTGGATCGTATAAACAAGCGTTGCAAATACCAAATTGTTTGGCTATACAATTAGTGCACGCAGCGTGAAGAAATTGAGCATTTGGTGGTTGAAGAGGCGAGGAAGGCGGCAGCGCAACCAAACTATTGATGAAAAGCAACAAAATTTCCAATTTCCAACATTTTGTAGTACTAGCTGCATCAGCTCACTCCTTCCATCTCGTTCATGCTCTATGCACAGGGGCTGGGATTAGATGCCACGCCCACGTTGTGTGCAGTGTCAAAAACAGGGTCGAGGCACAAGTTGATTATGCGTTGTTTTGCCACTTAATGTAATGAAATATGCACATTGCCATTAAGCAGCAACAGAGGGTTAAGCGGGGTGGCAGAATTGCCAGAGCAACATGATTACAATACGCATACGCCGTGTGCGCACACACATTTCGGTAGCACAGACAATAACAACAATATTATCAGCTTCACATACTCATGAAGTATATAACGTTATTTTGAAAGTTTTGCTGCACTATTTGATAAGATTGTAAAATTGCACAAATATGTAAATTGCAATTTGTGGCTCATGTTTCGGTCGATTTTATTTGCTTAGCTTAGCTCAAAGCAAAGCAAATTCATCGAAGTAAAATGTTTTTTTTGGCTGTAATTTTGTTAGTTTTTGTAAGTTTTACGTTGATTTTCAAGTTTATCAAAATAGATTGCTTGACTTTGAAATATTGTAAAGGTATAATTAAATAGCTGGTAAAGTCAGCAAAGTATATAAATAAGGTACACAAAATAAATGAAAGTTATTTAATATTTTACAAAAATGTACTCTGTCCTATTTACTACAAATCTATCATTCAATTGTATGCAGTAAGTACGAGGGTTAGTTAAGTTAAGCTTACAACTTGACCCAAAGATTGATCGAAAGTGTTTAACTAAAAGACGCTCTGACATATAAAATAACATTCTGACGGGTGGATTAAGTTTTCAACCTGAGTCAAAGATTACTACAACAGGTTTAATAATAAATGAGGAAATTTCCAATTATTCGCATTTCAATTTCCTTTGCGTTAAGCAACTCTTGCAGCCAGCAACATCGATAATCAGTGCACAATGCATCAATTAAATTTCCTACATTTTACGAAATTTATATTAAAAGTGAAGCTATGTTTCTACAAAGGCAGTAAATGTATTTCATTTCTTTAAAGCAGGGACCACAAATAAGAGTTATGAGTTTAACAAAATCAAATCTGAAAAAAAATTTTTATTTGAAAATCATAGAATAACTCTTAATTATAATGTTTTAATTATTATTGTAAGAAAATAAATATTCTGTTAGCGGAGTAGAAACATACAAGAAATGTAGAAAATTTTTACACATTAGAGAAAAAAATATTTAAATAACCAAAGCTTTCATTAATTGGTGAAAATTCATTTGAAAATATGGAATGGAATTTTACATCCAACTTGAATTATTTTCTTAAAAAGAAAGTTTATTTTTAAGAGTGTAAGGCTTATTCCATTGAAAATTTGTTTTGTTTCGTTATACAAATTACGACGTTAAACTGTTTAATCTAGCTTTGTATAATTTTGCACTCAATAAAGTGCATGTGACAAATTAAAGGCAGGGCAGAACACATACAAACACACAAATACATAGACACATTCTCCAAAGGGACCGCAATATAGACAAGGCAATTAGCATGCAAAACAAGTCGAAGCTATAAATGCATAGCTTACACACACACACACACAAACACACACATACCGAAATAAGAAAATGCATTGCATTTATGTGAAAATGCATAAATATTGCCACACACACACACACACACTTTGCATATTTGTGCTTCATATTTAGAGACAACAAGCAGCAACAACTATAACAACTGCAACTACAACATCGGCGCAGCGCTCGCGGCAGCTGCAATACTCGCGGCCCCAAATGTATGCAACATTATGCGGCATGTGTGCTAAACAGTCATGAATTTCAAACAGACGCCGCAAACCAACCAACCAACCAACCAAACAACAAACACATTCACTATTGCTAACTCTGTCTCTGTCTCATTTGTTGCTTTCTCGCTCACGTCATTCTTTGCATGCGTAATAAACGCGACGAGAAACAAAATTGCAGTCGCCTCAGAGACTTGCACTTTGACTTTTGGCAGAAAAACGACCGCGAAAATTGTGAAAAGCATCGAACTGTGTTCAATTCCCTAGTATTTCCGCATACACTTCCGCTTTCCATTTGCATACATGCTAGAGTTGTTACATTCAATCGTTCACAACTCTCTAAGCTGAACTAGGTTCCTTTTTATCGTTCATCTAATTTGTTTGATCATTTTATTTATTTTTTCCTGCTGATATGATGTTATTTAGGTTTATAACAAAACTACATTTTTCAGTTTCTTAAAGCTTGGATTAGATTTTTGATTTTTATACTCTAAAATAGACTTCTAAAATGGAAAAAAAGAGTATATTGGGTTTGTGAAATGATTGTCCGTCCGTCTGTATGAACGCAGGTTTTTACAACAGTTTTTAAACTAGAGCAACCAAACTTGGTAAAAATGTTGGTATATACCATAGGCAGATAAAGTGTTAGGATCGGCCAGATCAGACCACTATATTATGTAGCTGCCATATGAACAATCGGTTGGAAATAAGTTTTTTTATGAACAACTTTTTTGATTTTCAAGATAACTCAGCCAAACTCACTTTACCTAATTTTAAGGACAGTTTATAAGTGTATAAGAAGTCTTTACAAAAATTTAATTTATAAAACGTACAGAAAACAGAGTATATCGCAGTCGGGAGAACCCGACTGCAACGTTCTTACTTGTTTAAACTGACATTACATACATATTCAAATATTGTCACGTACCATTTTGCAGGACACGTTCCATCGGACGACTTTAATTTAAAGCTGCTTTATGAACAATCTGTTGATATATAAGTTGTTTTGTTGCAAACTTTTTTTCTATAAAATATCTCAAACACACTTAACAGTACTGAATGTTGACTAAGTTTGATAAAAATCGGGCTACTTATCTTATAGCTGTCATAAGAACAGTCGGTCGAACATTAGGTTTTTATACAAACAACTTTTCTGCAAGTGTTTATATCATCGGCGCGAAGAAGAAAACTTTGCTATCTTGATTTTAACAAATTGAGCTGGATTTAATTATATTAAAGAAAACAGTAAAAAAAAAAAAACAAATTTACAATCAAACAAATAAACTAAGTCACCGATACGATAGTTCACCAAAAATGAACTAAACCTATTGCTATTATACGAGTACATTTGAATCACAATGTACAACTCTAATAGATACACCCTCCCTAACAACCCCATAGATCATGCACACGTAATTTGCATGGCATTCGTAAATGCAAATTGCATGCAACTCCACAGTGCCACAGCCCCACAGTTGCGCAGCTTCACAGCTGCAGCTACGACCCCCAAATGCGGCAATAAGTATGCTAAACAATTGCACGTGACCCCATGCAGCTAGTAGCTGGCACTCTCGGATACGCATGTCAAACACCAGACATTCATCAATTTCTGATTGATTTGTCATCGGCACCTGACAAACAGCCAAAGGTGTTCTTATTTGCCAGTAACTGTGATGGGAGTTGAGTTGGGAATGGGAAAACATCATCATTTGTCTGCCTGCCTAGCCACACATTGTATGCTATTCGGAAAATCAGACAACATGAATAGACAGCAATCAATTATAAAAATAATGATGGCAATATTCAAGTGAAGCAGCGTCATATAGTGTGCGAAAGCAATTAAAAACATTTTGCTTAATTGGCAGCAAATTAGCCTTAATTAGAGAGCTTATGTGTGTACTGGTATATACCCTGTAGCTAGGTCTAAGTAGTATACTCATATCAAATAATAACTCCACTACGCGCGGTTAAATTCTAGTGACGATGCTTTAAGCTACGAAACTTCTGATATAAAAAAGTGTGATTTATTTAATTTCCTAACTAATGTTAGAACTATTTTAAATAATAATATTAATTTTGGTTTAATTTCTTGCGTTGAAACCAACAAACAGACAAACAAACAGACACACCCAGTGGAATCAATAAATTGTTTCAGGCCTGAAAAGTAATGTTCAGGCCTGAGCGTATACAATACTGCTGGCTTTCCTTTTTGTATGGTATGTCCTACTTATAAAAGGCCTTCTTTCGTAAGGTCTATTCTCTCGTCTAAATAAAAAATAATTAAAAAAGCAATCCGGTGGCAACTGGGATTCGAACGCTAGGCCTATCGTAGGCATTACCTTCTCGCTTCTAACGTAATGGCTAGTTTTCCGTATCGCTTCCGGTTTCGCTTTTATATTCAGAGATTTTTCAGATAAATTTTCAAGGCAATTCCGAGAAATCAGGTATGAACACAGCGCTGATTTAGGCATTCTAATTTCCGCTGGGCACTGACAACCTTTTGATCTAAATTTGGAAAGGTGACTCTAATTTTAAAACGTTCATAGCTTTTCAACGAATTGGCAGATTGGGGTGAATGAGTTGTCATTCGATGCGTGTTTATAATTAAAATAGTTGTACATCAAACTATATACGACAGTATATCGAATTATATTAAATCTATTTGTATGTAAAGCTAATGGGATAACTTCATAAATTCAAAAAAGCTTAGTTGATTCCATGAGATTGTATTTTTAGACTTTCTACACGTCAATTGCTGCATTTTAGTATAAAATGAAACTACAAAGTCCTTGAAATGCCATCAATTTACGAGTATAAAGCAAATATGCAATTCCCTTTTTGTTATTTATAAACATAAACTATAGTTTAGTTAAACAATAGGAGTTTGCCTGCTGGTAGATAGAAATTGCCGGAAAACACATACAAAAATTTGTAATTAAAATTAAAAATTATTAAAAGCTGACGAAGTAGTGCAAAAATGTCTAATTGCGAGCCACGCCCATAAAAGAGACCGTAGAACCCATATAATGTACTATGTATAAAGCAGGCAAGCGTGCATGAAGCGCGCTTCTGCTTGGCTGCATTTACTAACACACCCACATACACACACACACACACACACACTTACATACACTCACATTTAAGCCGTGAAACATTCACATATGAGTTCATGCAGAAGCCCAGACAGCGTGTATTTAGTTTAACAGCTTGCAAGCGACGACATGCGACACTGACACGACAAGTGTTAATGCGCCACGCCCATCCGCCCTCACACACACACACACATAGTCACACGAACACTCTCACATATACAAGTAGCATACACCAACTGCAAGTGCCGAGCGGTTTTGCTTTTTACAAATAAAATGTTAAAACATTTGTGAAGCCAAACTAACTAAAACTTTTGGTAGCCAACGCTGCTCTAACACACTTCACACACACACACATGCACAACACACACACACACACACACACCCACTTAGTTGTGCACTTGAAAATCTCATTTCTTGCCATTTCCATTCCCGCTGCCCCCTTTTCATTCCATACCTTCGTAGCTGCATAAAAACTTTTTAATCAAATTTTTCAATTTAGTTTTGTGAGCTGTTAATTAAAAACGGCGAATTCGTGTTTGTGTAGGTGTGTGTGTAACTGTATTTGTGGAAGCTTTTTATATTAGTTTTGTTAGTTTCACGTTTTAGGCTGGCAGTTAAAATGTTACGCATACAATCCAATGTTGCCTATGCAAATGAACAAATCAACATTCCTTTTCAACTTAATTTGGCATCGAAATAACAACAAGTTGGCATTTGACTTACAACTTGAAGCTACTTTCTTAGCCCAGTTTTAATTTGCTGTTAACTGTTTTGATGGCCCACCCATAAAACTCGAGTATGTGCCTGTGATTTGTGATTCATTGCGATTGCTCATTAATTTACATATCATCAACTACGACTAGAGAGCATATTTATAAAAGAACAAGCTAAGGGTGGTAAGGTTTATTTCCTTCGACATTTTCTTTTTACACTTCTTTCTTTGATCATTTAGTAAAGTTATAGCCGAAAAACTGTCGGCAGTAGTCCAATTTGATGTTCATAGTTTTTATTATCCACTATCGCTGTTTTTATTATTCATTATGTAGAAAAGAAAAACTCTAATGATGCACAACTTTCAATAATTGTGATAGTCAACAGTTGGTATCATCAGTAAGAGTTGCAGATGCATAGGTAATATCGAAAGAGACATCGATAGTTCGTTAAAAACACGTGTCATTCTATCTGTTAAACCATTATACAATTGTATTACTCATCTCATTAACTCTCCTAAGTCTCAGCAGGGGTAATCGATAGCAGGAGAGAACAAACTGGCAGCTATGTCCAGACGCATTGGCGTGTAAATAAAAGTAATTTAATGCTAATTAAAAGCTCATATTTAGCTAACACAGAATGACAGATAGACAGGCCAGCCCCTGGGAATGTCTTTCTTTATTTGTCACTGAACAAAACTCTATATATGTATGTAAGTAAGTGTGTGAGTGGTGTGCAATTTAAACTAATAGCTTTTAATTGGCCTACTTGCGCGCTTTAGTTATTTATATAATAATCGTTAAAATATGCACAAATTAATTCAGTGCGAAGCGACTCGAATCAACTTCACTTCACTCCACTTCACTTCACTCCTGGCAACTTCATATACCAATTAAGTGAGTTGAAAGCAAAGGCAGCAACAGTAACAGCCTTAACAACAGCAAGAACAACTAAAATAATAATAATAATAATAATAGCAACACACAAAAGTCAAGCAGGGGCCACACCTAAAAGCATTCTACAGTTTCTCAACACAAACTGCAAATTAAGTTGTAAAAACACTCGACGTTGGCCATTGTTCGTTTCGTTTATATGTTTTATTTTTGTTTTTTTTTTTGGGGAGTGACTCGCGTCTGGGGCAATAAAAGTGTTGCGGGTATAAAAGTCATAAAAACAAGTCCAGTCCCAGACAAGAGAACACGAAACGAAGACAATTGACAATGAAGCAAATGACAGCCCCAATGGGCAATCACAAAATCAAGAAGTACGAGTACAACCATCCAGATGGAAAGATGTAGAAGTTCTTGGCATTCAACATGCAAATAGGCTTAAGCAGCTATTTTCTATCAATCAGATAACTAATATATATATATATATACAAAGTAAAGAAGAGAGCTGAATGTTTTACTAAGCGATACCCTTTAAAAAGGTCTTAGCAAATTTAAATGAAATATATTCAAATATTTTAAGTATTTTGTAAACTTTTTAAAATACGCAGATAAGTTTAAAAAAATTGAAACTATCGTTACAAGCGATAGTGCTATCAATCTTTTTACAACTCTAAACTGAAAATATAGAGAAGAACTTGGCTTAAAGTGCAGAAAAAGTACAAATCCTAACTTTGAAGCTAAATGATCTGGCAGTGCAGCTATGCTTCCTTCTTTCTTTAAGTTGTTATTAATCAATCAAGCTGGCAGTTAATATAAACCAAGTTGACACTCTTCATCGTTACTATCAGCTATTGATCGTTTTACAACTCTGAACTGTATACATAGAATCCTTGCCCAACAATGGAGCTAAAAAAATTCAGCTCGTCTTAACTAAATATTTCCTCGCTTGTTACTAATCTGAGCAAGCAGTCAACGTACCCAGTTGATACACTTTAATGCGAACAAATGACAAGGGCAAAAAACAGAAGAAGACAACACAAAAGTAGTTTTTGTGCTCCGTGAAAGTTTCTCAACACAATGCGTTGCAAGACAAACAAAAATGTCAGCGAGAGAGAGGGTAGAGCAACAGCGAGAGCGAGAGCTGAGATGTTGCATTATAAGCAGTTGAAATATGCAAAGTTGAAGTAAAACAAGAAATACTACAAGGCCCAGGGAGCATTTACAATGCATATATTTAATGAAAGTACCTCGTGTATAGAGAACCCAGAAACCAAGAAATAAAAGAACAAAATACGATGCGGTGGCAAGAGTGAAAAGTGTTGCATACTTTTTGGGGCCATGGACGGACAACGCAGCTGGCAGCTGTTTGTTTAAGCTGCCGAAGCAGCTTGTACAACTTTTTGAGCTGTAGTTGTTCTATTTTCTTTATGCTTCTAAGATGGCCAGCAACAACAAAAAATAACACTAAAAACATTTTGGCCAACAACAACAATAGCAAAAGCAAAAAAAAAAAAAAAACTACAAGAATGCCCACCGCAGTCGTTTGATGAAGTTGTTCATCGTCTTTTTAAGCACAAGTTTTTATACGCTTGGTGAGGCGATGCTTGGTGTTAAGTTGCGTTTTTGAAGCAAATGAATTTAGAAGTCTTATTTAACAAGTTTCTTGGCCGCTTTTTAGCCCCACTCTATGTATATCGACAGCTGGCCAAGTGAAAGTTTACTCTTGTAGTATTTGTTGTTGCCTTCTCCACTTGTGGCTCTGGCTGCATGTTCTGACGTTTTATCGCAAAACTTGTGCAAAGCACTTGAACATTTTTGAGCATAATAAGTCGATTTTTGGCTAGGCAAGCAGCAACATCATCTTAGCATAGCTTGTTAATATTATTGCTTTTGTTTCCGGCATGTTGAGCTTGGATTATAAAGTATACATATTAACTGTATATAGGCAGGTCTTTAAGTCTAATTTTTACTACATAATACGATTGGCTTAAGGAATTGACTTGAATTTCCTTGAGCTTATAATAAAAGCAGCCTGCCTAGTTACAAAATTAGTATCTTATTAAAGCTGGCGAAATTTGTGCAAAAGTAGAAAACTCTACAACATGCGACATTTTTAGCATGACCACAAAAAACGCAAAGTAAAACAAAAATATCCATAAATTTACTTTTTTTTTCTTTTCTATTCCTAATTAAAACAAGTCACGTACATTTTAAATTAAAAGCGACTGGCATAAAGCTGCCACAATTTTAGTGACCACAGAACTACGTCGGCGGTAAAGCAACTTTGGCGTTTCCCCAATTTCTCACCAAATTCACAAAAAGGGCACAAGTCACGAAGTTTGGTCTCTGCTGGGTTCCCAGCCTTATAAAGGACCCCACACAAAAATCCGCAACAAAAAATGTCATACTCAACTTTAATTATAAATGCCACAATAATTGAACTGTAAAACGTGGCCAAGTTTGCTAACCTTGTGCCAAATCCAAGGCTACATGGAACAGGAACAGCATCCCTTGTGGTTTTTCGAAAGCATAATGCGCAGGTATCCAGCATGTGACCATACTACCAAACTATCTACCCTTGTATGATATAATTATATACAAAGTATGGCATTTAAATTACATTTCGTCTTGCAAATAATGAGCTGTCCATGCGGTTGCCCCAAAGGCGCTTGGCCATCGATGATTCATCCGGCAAATGTGCTTTTGGCAACCACAAACGGGAAGTTTACGAGCTCAACCGCATCCCCAGATAGTCCAACACAAACACGTGCTTCATCAGCAGCCGCAATCCTTCGTCCTTCGCAAAAGCTAAGCATCGTGCGAATTTCCTGGGATTAACGCAGTTGTATCTCTCCTGGCTAATTATACCCTGTGTTTACAACAATATGTGTATTTGAGCTTTATGAATAAGATGCACATATATATATTTTAAGATTCGATATATCACATTTATTGCACAACAATATCGAAAATGACACTCGATAAATCGAACTTACTGCTTACGGTTAAAATTGGAAAATTATCAAATCAAATTCTTTTACTTTCGTGAATAGAAAGTCAACATTTTTCATTAGCTTAATTTTTAATTTCAGTCGAAAGGTCAATTGAAACCAAAGTGAAATCTTTTTTCAAAATTAATTCACTGCCAAAAATAATCGTTTTGGAAACGAAGCCGAAATTTATTTAATAGCATTTTTCAACAGGTTAAATGTGCAGCTCAACTTGAGCCGAGTTTTTCTATACAAATTAATTGGATTTCAGGCCAGACATACAAAAAGTCCACTTTCAAATATTTTATATTCATAATGGTGCAAAGTTTCAGTCAATTAGAAAATTTCCTTTTTCCCGAGCTGTGAACTTTTGTGCTTATTTCCTTACCGAAAGCAAACAAAAAGTCCTTCCCATTTGAGTAACTATCTTTTGTTTATTCATTGAATTTTGTGCTTCAATTAAAAAGCCATTAAAACAGGCACAAGCCCACACACACACACACACATAACACATACACACACACACACACTGCTGAGAGACAAAGGCCACGTTTCAATGTCGTTGTCCTGGCAACTTGACCGACAAACAAACAAACTATAAACAGAAAACTCACCTGCTCACCTATTCCACAATCAATACTATTATCCTTTGGCTGTCAAAAGCACAAAGTGGGCAAGGCACAACAACACAACAATAACAAAGGACATTTGCATGCAAGGCTTTGTACTTGGATTTAGTTATTGTTGGTATGCTTTACCTTCGCCTTTGCCTTTGCTTTTGCCTTTGACCTTACTCCTGCCTAGCCCTAATTTATATTTAATGCTAGAAAGCACAAAGTTTCTCGTTTTCTCAAGCAGCTGCAGAATCTGGATTGCCTCAGACTGCTTGAATGTTTGTTGTTGTTTTCAAGGTGCCAGACGGGTCAGCATGTTGTTATTTATATTTAATTCCTTCAAGCTAATTGGGCCAGAGAGAAAGCAAACCAAGGCTATAAAGTTAATTTTACACAATGTTACAGCTTCAATTTACACAAAATACTGAAATTCTATTATAGCATTAAACTAACTTGGGTACTATGTAACGATAAGATTGCATAAAATTCATTAAGCTTACGGATGCTTCTCATTAGCCATGCACAATTTCAGAATATCCTTTCTTCCTGTTTTGTTTCAAGATTCGCTTGCCAAGCAAACTTATAAATAAAACCGAAAACAATCAAAATGGCAAAAGTTTGAGCTGCTTATAATTTATTTCAATACAAACTGTAATGCTTAAGCTGCTTTCGATAGCATTGCACACAAATTTGATGCAATGATGCAGCAACAGCAACAACAGCAGAAATGTCCTTAAATGTTACATCCTGTTGTATTTGCTGCATTTGATGAGACTCTTGAATACGAATTTCTGTATTTTTTATAGAATTTTGCTGTTGCCTCCTTATTAAAATGCACATTTAATACAGTGTAATATTTGCAAATAAAATGCAGCCATCAATCGATCAACAACAAGTGGCAAATGGAATTTTCCATGGCATGTCGTTCGTTTAATAGTTTTAAAGACCATGAATTAACGGGTTTGAAATTTAAAAGCATGTCCTTTGCATGTCCATTTGCCAGTTGTTGTCTCACACATAAATAACAAGCCCTTTGACTGAGCAGGGAAAAATGTCTAAGCAGCTGAGTTTCAAATTGTTATGACATTGAAAACTGAGACCAAGATCAATATTTGAACAAGGGAACCAATTATGAAGAAAGTATGTAACAAGAATGAACTTTGACAAGAAATATAAGTAATTTGTTCCAATGCCTTCATCTTTACTAAGTGCAGGGTATCTGATAGACAATTTGTTTTATAGAACATCAGGTTATTTTCAATTATATTTCCATTTTACATGTGAAATAAAAACTGAATTTTCCAAGAATTAAGTTCATGAAAGACTCGACAATAGACAGACAGTCGTTTTGCACTATAGAGTATGAAAGTTTATTATTAATTAAGCAAATTGCGTCAAGGAGATATGAGAATAAGTATACTCGTTTATATATTGTATATATGGCATTAAACTGAGCGGCAATTGCACACGCCCCGGTCAACGTAAAGGGGAAAGCCTGCTGTTTACTCAACTCTAACGAGCAGGAGCCGGAGACGTAGGCGGAGGCGGTCTCGGAACCTGGGACTGGGTTTACTGGGTTTAGGGTATGGGTTATGAGCCATGTGCGCCTAAAAGTAGACTACACAACTGTGCAAAACTTTGTGTGCTCTGGTGTGCTATGAAAACCCGCCCCGGTACCGTATTTATGTCCATTCATTATGCAAAAAGCCAAATACAAGGAAACAGCAACGAGGCGCATAGTTATGGGCGTTCATAAAGTAGAGCACACAACTTTATTTTTCCGTTTTACACTATTTCTCTTTCCTTGAATATTTTTCCATGTTTTTTTTTCATTCCTATAGTGTTACGCCAGGAACAGAGTCCACCAGGGTGCTGTGGCTGCTTCATTACCCTAATGAACTTGAAAAAGTATCGGGTGTACAAATAGAAAGTGAGTCCAAACAGCCACACAGAAACTTGGAAGACAATCACCAGATGCCACCTGCCCTACCTCACCTGTCTACCTGTCTACCCTGTCCACTTTTCCACCTTATGGTAACTTAAGAACTAGTAGCCTCTGCCTGCAGATTTGCGTGTAATGAGGTCATAATAACAAGTGTGGACTTTAATTAGTACGTCGCTCTTCCTCTGCCTGTCTTCCTCCCTCTTTCTATCCACATCCATCTATTTTGAATGTGAATACCGAGCTATGTAATTATGGCCGAGCAACAAATTATGCGTTAATTGCGACTTTGGGATGTTTATAGGATTATTTTTGTGTTGCAAATTCTTCACAACAATAATGACTTGAGGTAACTAAGCAATGAGTTTGGATTTCATCAATTAGAATTTATTACTTATTGTCAAATAGCTCTCGAATGAACTTTACAGAAATATATAAAGAGTACTTATAGGATTTTAAAAAGAATGAGGGACAAATGTGGAATCGGAACAGGCCAATTAATGAAATTTGTTTAACGCGCTTTTGAAGGATAATTTATTTAAACAGCATTAATGTCAACTTGTTGTATCAAGTGGCACAACAAAGCCGATTTAATTTGGATTATGTTTTATTATCATAACTTTTGATTCAATTTTTAAAGATGACCCAGCCAAATTGCTTGGCAATGTTGACGAAATCAGCAAAAAATAATGATAAACGAATGTTATAAGTAATTTCGTTATTAAAGCCAGGTTGCCAGGCTATTAAGCGCTTTATTTCGATTTTCGTATCGCATTTTGCGCGATAACGTGGCGTATGACTAATAAGCAAGTCAATAGGCAACTAAGTAGCACTTTATTTGCATAAGAACCAACTTTTGTGCATTTCTAAAAATGAGCAAAACAAATGTCAAGGGAGAGGAGCAAAAAGTAGGTTAGGAATGGGAATTCGCAACTAACACGCACATGGCAATAACAATGAAAAGAAGTCTGCAAAATGCTTATTTACATGCGTGGAAAAGAGCAATAGAAATAAGTTGAAATGGAAGGCAAGTAAGTACGAATACGAGTACGATTTTATTGACATATTCCATTGCCTCGAGTCTACTTTTCTGTTCCTCTATATGGACGTGCGCCTGGCAGTCAAATTTCCTTTTCCATGGCCCTTTTTCCTGTGCACACTGAGGACCCTCCGGCTGTCCGTGCGAGTGTCTCTATGAGGGTTTCGTTCCGTGCTGCTTGTGTGCGCGGTCTTAAAATGCGCCATAAAATTGATAAAATCAGTTGATTGTAAAAATTGATAAATTGAAATTGATTGAGGCAGCGACTTGAAGGCAAACGAAATGGCTTTGATGCCCACACTTGGCACTTTGCATACGGAATAGAGAGCTACGGACTATTGGCCACATGATATTTCAAATGAGTTTGGTGTCCCACAAATGACATTAAAAAATAGGAACGCAACCCAACAAATGAAGTTATCTGTCTTGATAACTTGAGTCAGTATCACAAGACATCATTTAATTGAAACAAGTAAGAATGCTTTAATCGGGTGTGCCCGATGACGAGACATCCTGTACTTAACATTGACATTTACACATTTCTATAATTTCGAGTATCTAAAATTTGAAACAAACCTGATCTTCATATGGTTTACAGGTTTGGTCCCTCTAGCTTTTTACTCCCTGTTCCCATTAAAAATGGGAAAAAGGGAGTTATAAAGTACTGCAAATGTGTGTAACAGACAGAAGGAGGTATTTCCGACCATACAAACTATATATATTCTTGATCACGATCAACAGCCGAGACGAACTAGTCATGTCCGTCTGTCTGTCCGTCTGTCTGTATGAACGCGTCGATCTCAGAGACTATAAGAGCTAGAGACACCAAACTTGGCATGTAGATTTCTATATACCATACGCAAATCAAGTTTATTTCAAATTTGCACCCCCCGCACCCCAGCAAATCGCAAAAGACTCCCACAGCCACAATTTTAAAGATAAAGCTTTAATTTTTGGTACACATGTATGTTTTATCAATGTCTTTCGGATGTGTACATTTCAACACGATCAGATAAATAGCACCAAAGTTATAGAAGAATCTATTACGCCCGTCTCAGCTGGCAGCAACAACAGTTTGACAAGCAGTTTACGAGTTAAGTGCACTGCTTGCTTGTGTTGCCGCTGAACTGCTTGAAATGCAAGTTGGGAGCAGGAGAGCTTGACACTTTGTCTTCCTATAGTATATACCAACATGTGTACCAGGTTTGGTTGCTCTAGCTTCAAAACTGTGGAAAAAAAAACTGCGTTCATACAGACGGACAGACGGACATTTCACAAACCCAATATACTCTTTTTTTAAAAAACAGTATACCTATGTAATGAGATTTGGTTAAGATATAACTTAATACAATAACGTTTTCCGAATTTTCAAGGTATCTTGGAAAACAAAATTTCCGATCAATTGTTCCTATCCAATTTGGCTGGTTCCGATATATTTACTGCCTGGAAGAAAGAGATCATCTATTTCCAATTTTAATTAGGTAACTTTTAGAGAATGATATAGACTTGTACTTTCCAGTTTAATTCAGTGAATTAGTTCAGTAGTTCATTTTCTTCTAATCGAACAATCGATTCGAATCTCAATATCGTTTAGTTAATAATTTGACTCTCATTATCGTTCGACTGATTCGAATCTAAAAATCGTTCAGTTGTTATTTGAGTCTCAAAATTTTTCAGTTCGAGTCTCCAAATCGTTAACGTGCTACTGTAAGTTGTTTAAAGATCCTCCAGCTATAATTATTGCCACGTAGCAAAAACCGCACTTGCGTGCTTTCCATCCTCGGCAGCAATATAAGTATAGAGGTAATATCTCTCAAACAAACTCTTTTGTATATTTGAATAATCGACGACCAATCGGAATCAAACGCATCAAAGAAACGATTCGAAAGAGAACTATAATAATCCATGTTTATAATCTTTTTTATTTTTTTTGAAAAAAAAAGGGTTTGTGAAATGTCTGTCTGTCCGTCTGTATGACAGTCCGTCTCTCTGTATGAACGCAGGTTTTTTCCACAGTTTTGAAGCTAGAGCAACCAAACTTGGTATACATGTTGGTATATACCATAGGCAGGCAAAGTGTCAAGATTTCCCCCCACCCCCTCCCCATCCCCCACAAACCGCAAAAATCTATATCTTACACAGTTTTATAGCTAGAGTAACCAAATTTAGCACAAGGGCTACTTATTACATCCTTGATTGATCTGACTAAAAAAAATTTTGGCCACGCCCACTTCAGCCTCCAAAAATACGCAAAGTCTGTATCGCCCACGCCCCTTTAGCTAGAATCACCAAATTTTGCAGGTTAAATTCTATTGCCCTATTTAATAGATTGTATAAAAATAATTTTGCCACGCCCACCCCCGCCCTTGCAATCGAGCAATGTTTGTTTCTCCCAAACCTGTAGAACGGGCCCAACCAAATTTAAATTGATGGCAAAACTTGAAAGATTTGAACAAAAATACAATTGCCACGCCCACTTCTGACTCCGCAAAGAGGCTAAAAAAGAGTATATCGCAGTCGGGTGCATCCGACTGCAACGTTCTTACTTGTTTTCTTCGAATCAGTTGAACGACAATGGGATTCAATCGTTCATTCCCAAGATTAGTTCAATCTAGCTATCTCTAAGCTATTCAACAAAACCTTTCTATGAGACAAGTTCGGACATGACTAATCGACTTGGCTGTTAACGCTAATCAATAAGGTATATACTTTATGGGACCATTTAGCATTTCAAAACTCTACTACCTTCTGCAAGGGTATAAAAACGTCAAAGAAAACTGATTTTTTATTTTTAATGATTTTGCATTAATATTTTATATATTTCAGAAATTAATTTCCAGTCGAATAAAAGTATCATTGACGTTGAAGTGATCATATCACATAAGATAAAAATAGCATGTTGTATAATAAGGTGCAGGGAATACTTATAGTATAATCGTCACACTTGCACCCTCATATTGCTAACATGCAAAGCTCGTTTGAAATTGTTGTTGTGCACTGGAAATGACCTCAGGTGCTTCCGGCACGCAATACGAATGCGTCAATACCATTACCAATACCATTGACCAATTGTGTGCATTACGCGCGGACATATTTGATTGCCATTCGTTTCGATTGAACTGCTGATGCAACGCAGTTTTCCACGTTGACAATTTCCAGCAATACTTTTTTGACAACTTAGAGCTTGTGGCAATTTGCATGTATTTAACTAATGTGAATTGCTATGCAAAACGGGAAATGCAATTTTTGACCGAACTTTAAACAGTTGCACATTTTCCGATCTGTCCAATTGCGATTGTACTATATGTTAATTTTCACGATTTTCTCGATGGTTTTTAATAAAATTGCATTTCATTGGCTCCAAAGAATCTTGATTAACATACACTTTCATGGTCATATAAGCCACACACAACCACTTGCATTCAATACCAATGCAAATTTACCAATATACATGCAAACATTTTAAATGTAAGTATGTACACTGTACACGGTATCATGTAATGAAACTGTATGCATACAGTGATCTGACTGTGTTCTGGAACACATTTTCTCTTTTCCTCAAATTTTTGGGTTTGAAAACAAAGTGACACAGCAAGTAAAAGTTTTTAGATCCATATGAATATTAAATTTTATAATTATCAAATTATATTAATAATTTGAAAAAATTTTTGACTTTATAAGTGAAATGAAAAAACTTTTTCTCTAGGTATCTGAACCAAACTCAATATAGCCCAGTGGTATTACTTTTCATATATTTGAAAATATCATTATCTGATCACTAAATCTTAAAGCAGACATTGAAACAATGTGTTGACGAATTAGTTGATCTATAGAAACTCTTTTGATTTATCAGTTATTTTAAGTACATCGTAAGTTTTATATAGTTTGGTCATATATGATTGTATATATTTACTCCCTGTTCCTATTAAAAATGGGAAAAAGGGAGTTATAAAGTACTGCAAATGTGTGTAACAGGCAGAAGGAGGCATTTCCGAATAACTATATATATTCTTGATCAGGATCAACAGCCGAGACGAACTAGCCATGTCCGTCTGTCTGTATGAACGCACAGATCTCAGAGACTATAAGAGCTAGAGACACCAAACTTGGCCTGCAGGTTCCCGCAGATCAAGTTTATTTTAAATTTCGGATGCACTAACGCGCACCCCCGCAAATCGCAAAAAACTCCCACACTCCCACTTTGATTTTTGGTACACATATATGTTGTATCAATGTTGATCAGCTGTATAAATTTCATCACGATTGGATAAATAACACCAAAGTTATGAAAGAATCTATTACCCCCGTCTCAGCAGCCAGAAACAACAGTTTGACAGGAACTGGACACCTAAAATCTAATCTAAAATTTTGGTTACATAAATTCCTTTACTTGCGTTTTTCAGAACGCAGTTAATTGCCAGCTTCATCGTTTTTTTTTTTTTAATTTTAAACGACGCGTCGTCAAAGAGTTGCCTTCGATAGTGGTTGGCGGTTAACAAGTTAAACACGTTATAACAGACATCTATATATTGGCATTTAAGTGTTGTACTATGTATATATTTATCTACATAAAAGAGATTCTTATGCGAGAACTTTATTTTAAGGCTCATTAAAACGCTTTAACATTAACTGGTCATTTAATTGTTGCAATCGAGACTCTTAATGCCAGCACAAATTGTCCGTAGCAAAGTTTTTTAATTACTAAAGTTTGCCAGCCTGTTTCTGCAGTTGCAAATTAAATATTTACTTAATATTACTCGCAGTTGCAGCAATTTGTTGTTCAATTTTCAAGCTGCTCAGTTATGTCTAATACCAAACTTGCTAGGAAGCAAGGAGGCAAGGTGGCAGATGAGATACGTTTTCTGCACACTTGTCAAGTTGACTTATGGCAGTGTTGAAACTTCACTTGCACCTGTACCGCACTTCCTGGCTCTGCTTCTCCTCCTCGCTCTCTTTCTCTCCCTTTCCCTCTTTCTCTCACTCAAGCTCTCTTGCCAAGCATATCTATGCATTTTAGGGCGCTTATTGCACAAATGAGCAAAACTTAACAAGCGGCAAAGGACACACACCCAAGCTAGCTGGCAGCCTTACATCCCGGCAGGCAAACGAGCTGTCTTATTACAGTTGCTGCTACTTCTAACTGATGCGGCTGCGGTTGCAAGCGGCATGCCTTCCGCCTTAAGCGTTAAGCATGCGGCAGCTGCCGAGGCGATGATCCTGATGCGCGCTTTTTAAGTGCCCTTTCAAACCGCACATACCATCTAACTATGTATATGTAACTATGTGTGTGGAGAGTCCTTTGTCTGTGCGCGTAACCGCAAGCGCAATTATTACTTAAAACAAATGGGCTAAGAACTTTTGGCTAACAAAATGGTTGCGAACTTTTAGGAAAGACCTTTAAGCCCTAGACCAAAATAATTTTACAATTAAACTGCCTTGATTTCAAAATAAATTGTAACTAACCAATTACACAAAGAAAATAAACTATGCAGTTTTCTGATTATTATTTCAAGCCAATAAAAGTTGTTTCCAATTTGCTGCATTTGGTTATCAAAAGATTCAATAAAATAAAAAAAGAAAAACTAAGCTTTTGAAACTTGTCAAAATTTGTTCTATCCGTTCTCATATGCTTTCCAATTAAATGATTGCAACATAAATTTTCATGAACTAAAAAAATACCAATAAAAATCAGAGTTTATACGTATGCCGCTTGACTTTAACCTGTCAAATGCATTTGGCTGTTCATTTCATGGTTTCAGCACAAACATACGCACAACACACACACACACACACACACGAAGAGACACGCATATAATTTACACATAACTTTTGGTTTCGGTTTGACATTTTGTGGCTAAATTTTAATATGTAGCAAAGTGGGTAAAAGTTACGACAGCCAAAAAGAGCAGACAACAAAGAACAAAGTGATGGGAAATGCATTTGGCAAGCAGACTTTATAGTCAGTTTTTATACCCTGTAGCCATTTAAAATTGCCTTAAAGGGTATTTGGAAGTAGTGATAATGTGCGTGACAAATAAGATTTTAAGAACCATTCGGGGTTCTGATTTCTAAAATGCAGCTCCGCAAAAGAAATCTTGACTTGAGAATTGGGAAGTTTCTATGGTAATTAGATTTTCTGGATTCATAATTCCAATAACTTTTTTAAAACTAAACAGTTTTTTAGAAATGTCTTTTTTATTAGAAAAAATCTCAAAAAAGTAATATATAACAATTTTATTTTAGAAATTAATAAAATTCAAGTTTAATTTTATTTTAGAAATTAGTTAAGTTCAAATTCAAAGAAATCATGAAAATTTCAAATCAAATCAGTTATGTATGTAAATTTATTTAGTTAACAAAAAGTTATGTGCGTTGAAAATTGAATATAACATTCTTTTATTGCTTGATTTTTGACCTTAACATAAAATAATTAAGATTACAGGGTATTCACTAGTTCAATGCTCTAAACTAGAACACATTTACTTGCTGTTATTGTTATTATACATAGTTGTTATTGTTGTGAAATGTGCAGCAAACTTTTAGCTAGATTTCGAGTTGTTCTCCTCGGTAATCAGTAGCAACTGTTGCTGAAGTATGTGTGTGTGTCTTTGTGTGCCTGACAAATTATCATTTTTGCCACTGAAAAGTTGCTGGCAGTGGCGCCATCATTGGCTTGTGGTACTTAGCTGCCTGCTATTGTTTGCTGTTTGCCTTTGTGGCCGGGCTTAGACCGTTAGCGAGTGTGCTTAAAGCCTTTAAATGCAGCGACACACGAGGCGTATAAGTGACATGGAATAACTCTGTAAGTGTGTGTGTGTGTGCGGGTGTATGTGTGTGTGTGTATGATGTGTGTTGGTTAAATTACAAACAACGCTAACTGCAGCTGCACTGCCAACCTCGGGCTTTATAACTTTGTCTTGAGTTGCAAACTGCAGCAGCCACAAGCAGCGCCCAACACAGCACCCAACAACAACAACAACAGCAACAAGCAAATGCATTGCAACTTTATTAAAAAGTCGTAAAAGTTATAAAAACTACTAAAAGCAATGGTAATAAGTTGTTGGTTTTTATTGTGCTGTTGACGCTGGTAAAGGTAAAAAACTTTTACTCTTCTCGCTTCTTCTGTTGACAACGCAAAAAGGGGCTAACAAAAATTGTTTTGCCAAAGACGCAAAGTCAGCAACAAACGGTACAAATGCAAAAACAAAGAAACCTTGCCATGTAATTTGATAAGTACGAGCGCAAAATCAAATAAGAAACTAACTTTATTGCTATATTTTTTACCCAGCTCATTGCAAATTGTCATCATCGCAGCAAACGCTGAAAAGTATGCAATACATTTGTGCTAAAACAAAAAATCAACATGGCGTCAATTTCATTCGTCGTTATCGATACTTACAGCGTTGCCAGATCGTTTGCAAAACGCATTACATTGTTGCCATTGTTGTGGATACAGTTGTGATTGCATTTAGAGTTGTATTGTTTGCTGGTGCTGCGGAAATGGATGTTGCCAGTTCTTTTGTGATTTAGTTGCAATTGTTGACGTCTTTTGTTGATGGCAAGTTGAAGGGGAAGGGTGCAGCTAATGTTGTTGTTAAGGTTGTTGCCAAGTGCCAAGCGTTTCTTTGTGTTAACATTTGTTATTATTTGTGCTTTGAAATTGTGTATAATGCGCTTTATTTCAAAAGTGCAGAAGCCAAAAACTTCAGTGGTTACTTAAGCTGCTTATTTCTAGTATTTTTAGTATTTGTGTGTTTTTGTTTTTCTTTAATGTTTTAAATAGCAAACCGAATCTGTAGTCAACATAAGTGTTTCAATAATTTGTTTCAGTATACTATTTCAAATGTTCTACAAATATAAAACCAATTATGTATATTGCGTGGTTAAATTGTTAGAAATTAACAAATTGCTGTGCACTCAATTTGCAATAATGCCTATTGGCTTAGCTTCGTACAAATTGCATTTTATAATTTAATACAATTTAGTTTGCATAACGAAACATTCAACGAAAAATACTCTAACAGGCAGGAGTCAAAAACAGCAGTCAATTTAAAGCGTGCTGACATTTTAATTGAGAGCACAAATAAAAAAAACCATGCAAGGTTGTGTGAAAAGCAAAATCGAAAACTCAACTTCATATTATGCAACTTTAATAGGTGTCTTTTGTTGTTTTAATTATTGTTGTTGTTGTTGTTATTTGCGTAGATGCGTAATTATAATTGCGTTTATTGTGTGCATGTTAGCCAATAATTAGCATTGAATTAAATTTCAAAGAGCAAACCAATTAGTCGCACACCTCACGACACCCAGAAGAAGCAGCCATTCCAAAACTAAATAGTAAATCATCATCAGTATCATCATTATTATCAACCTAATCATTATCTTTGCATTTGAATGTGATCTATGTAAATACTTGGTTTCTATGGTATTATTAAGTGCTTTAAGCCACCACAGAACATCAATTGTTCTGTTTAGGGCACTCCAGAAAACAGAAAGCGCTAAAATTTAAATTAAGCATTAATTATAAGTATGTTTAAATTATATTAATAATTTATGCTATGCCCATTTAAGCTTTATTTTATATTAGATGATAAATGAAGAACTTGAACAAATAGTGAATATTGGAAGCACACAGATTGAAGCTTTGCATAATTTTCTATAATGTGCGCAACGATAAGAAGCAAGGATTTACGAGCAGCTGCCTGGTCAATGTCCTGTCTCAGCAGTTTTCAGCTTTTATGCATTAGAAAGGCATTTTTTAAATTGCTGCAAAGTGCAAACGCAGCGCCACAGGCGAACACGCGGGACTTGAATTTTGGCCACAAAACAACAGACTGGACATAAACCAATACATATACACACTCACACATACACATACACTTACACATACACGCACAATGACGCACTGGGAACACAATGCTTGCTTGCATTCGAAATATATACAAAGATGAAAGCAGACGACGTGCTCAGATAAATTTCAAGAGGAGCAACCCAAGACTGCAAAAGTTGCAAGACGCTCTTGCAGCAGACGCAGCGCAGCTCTGCTCTGCGCTTTGGTCCTGGCTGACTTTGAAACTTATGCGCCAGCAGTTAAGCTCAGCTCAGTAATCCATATGTGTGTCTGTGTGTGTATGTGCGAGTGTGTGAAAAACAGCTTAAACATGCACATTCACATAAGGAAACGGATAAAGAAGTTGTAAAATAAGTTGCACGAAACTCATGCGAATTTCGTAAATTATACAAAATAAAGCACATAAATAACTTTTACTAAAATGACAAATAAAGTCGTACAAAATAAAAGAAAGCATAAAAACTACACTGACATTGTTTAAAAGTTGCCGTAATTAAGTAAAACAATAGGCGATAATATACATTCTTAAAACGAAGCACCTACGAAATAGGTGCACTACATTTATATTTATCTGTCATTGTGGACAACCGTTCACGCTAGTGACGAAGCATCTAATTTTCCTAACTAGAAAATAAAAAAAACCATTTTCATTTGCTCAGCAAATGTATGAAACAAAAAAGATAAATAAACAATAATATGAACAAATGAAAAGGTTATTACAGTTTTAAATATGAAAGGGTCTTTTGAAACACCCTGTGCATGCCATATGAAAGACTGTTTAAAGTCCTTGCATAATCCCCATAACTAAATTGTATATGTTGGACACATTAGATGTTATTTCAAGTGTGAAAAGTAGATTGAAAAAGTTTTTTGAGTTTATCTTCAGATTTTCGAATAAAAGAATGCAGAAATACTAAGCGGCCATTTCAGAAAGTCCTTCACTTTTGAAGGATATTATATTAAAATGGAAAATCATAAATGAATACTTCGACGTACTAATATACAAATTTAATGCTAATTACATTTGGTTCGTTGACCAAAATACAAATACGAGAGCTGTTCAAAAAGTAACCGACCATAAATTGTCATTCTTTCAGACTTTTCTGGTCAAACACAGCACACTTATTGTTCGTCGGGATCCGTACTTTTCCGACATGGCTTTGTCTCCATCTGAATGGAACTAGATTTCAGATCAGAGATGGATAATGTGATGGACCAGCTGAGAGTCATCTGAAAAGTAGCGTTTCAGCAGTGTTTCTGGATGCGTCAGAAGAGTTTGGAAAATTGTGCGACTTCACAAGGAGGCTACTTTGAAATAAATTAGTTTAAGATTGTTGTATATAATAAAAAGCCAGATACTTTCTGAACATACCTTGTACACATTTATATGTATATATTTATAATTTTCGATTAAATTCTATTGGGTTCAACATTGGTATATGGCCAATAATCTACCACAAATGTAAACAATTAAAATCTAAAATCTAGCTCTTGCACATTTAGGTCAAAAGAAGAAACAAGACATGAGTATCCTTGTAGTATTAGCAGCGTAAATGAGCTAAACATTTTTATAACTTAATTAAACACTGATTTTCCTTTCACATTTTACGGACATTTTTATGGGAAAACGACGACGATGACGACGAAGAGTGGAAATGAAGAAAATGAAGTTCTATGCGATTTATTTTATTGTCCATTGGTCTGTTCTGAAGGTCCTTTCTTGGTGTTGGTTTGTGGTTGGGATGGTGGAGAGGTTTGTGGCTATTTCTGGTGGTCAGCTGCCAAACGAGTCTATTTCTTATATATATATATATATATAGTATATGCTGTGTCGGCTATTTTGGCCAGAGGCAATGTAAAACTTATTTTGTGAAACTGCCAATTGTTAGATTTACTTTTTGTTCAAGCCATCAAACCGTCAAACAACTGCCAATGTGCCAGTTTTTCTCGATATAGAGCACCATATAACATATAAAAGCAGTTCACATCAAGCAAACACACTCAGAACAAAAAAGTGTGACGGTTTTTGCTTTTCTTGTTTTTCTTTGACATTTGTAAGAGTTGTGCTGTAGAACAAGTTGCCCTACTTGTTCAAGGGCCCCAAGGTGTCAATGGCTATGTAACTAATCAGTTTAATGGCTTTGTGTGGCAATATTCGACACAAGATAAAGTCATTAAAATGCAATTAATATTTTGTGCAAGACTTATAGTCTTATTCTCGCCCATGTTCTAAGCATTTAATACATTCTCTTAGCTTAATTTAATTCATTACGCAAATTTAGGTGCGGAGCAAGAAGCAAACTCAAGCATGCCGCAAAGTGTTTACCAGGTGCTTGAAATATGTTCACATAAAGTGAATAGGGTCTTGTCGTTCTTGTCGTTGAAGCTACAATTTGGGCCAGCTTAAGTATAAATTGTTGCAATGGACTTAACAAATTGGCAATTGGTTAAGCTGACGTTTTGAATAAAGAAACAAATGAAGCGAAACAATCCTTGTTAAATGTGAATAAATTAAAGTATTTTAAGAGTGATTGGCTCTAAACAAAAGTTACTTCATTTAACCAGATATATTTTAATATACTTAAACATTTCAGAAGTCAAAAAGGTTTTTTATGTTTTATGGATTGCCAGTATTAAAATTATTACAAATCTTATAAAATCAATGCTTTTTAGCTTATATAACTTTTTTAAAATCTTTAGTTCAATTTTTAAACAACTCGGATTTATTCAAAGTCGCGAGCAACAAATGGAGTTTATTAGTATACAAGATTTCCCAGTACTACAAGCGAGCTCTTGGCAAACATCCTTTAGTCAATAATCCCTAAATAGCTGCTTTGTCCATCATTAAAAAAGTAAATTGAAAACTTAATTGAAAAAGAAAGCTAACAAATGACAACAGCTTAAACTTGAAGTCAAATTGCAAACAGTTTTCATTGGCAGCCGAAAAAGGACTCGAGTAAGCAATAAAACTAAAGCTTAATAAAGATGCAAGGGAGCACCTGCAACCTGCATCATGCTGCTGGCTGCATCATCCACTAGCTAACCGAGCCGAACCGAAACCAAGACAAATGTGTTGTAAATAACGCGTATCAAAGTGTTGTGACAACGCCAAAGGCAGCCAAAGCTGCGTATGTGTAATGCCAGTTGTCTGGCAAGAATAAAGAAGGAGCTGCTGAGAAAACTCAACAAACGGAAACACAAATAAAATATGTTGCACACTTTGCCACGCACAGTTGCACCCTGGAGTGGAGAGCTGTTCGAATGAAAAAGAAACAGAATGGAAAAGAAAAAATGACTCAACTAAGTAGATTGGGCCAACAACAAAGACAAGCAAACAGCTCATGTTATGCAATTTATGTGTGCAGTCACCACAGTAACAACAACTGAAACAACAATAACAAATTGAATTCAACCATCCAATAGAAATAATAAATCCTTTAAGACAGTTTTCAAAATGGTTTCTTAATACAGCGCTGAACACTTTGTCACATATCCATTCAGCTTGAGCCGGACACAAGCAGCAAATGCTGCACAAACCCAAACAAAGTGCAACGCTCGCTGGCTAACCATCGAGATTGCAAGCCACTGACCTGGCTTCCCTCTCCATTCAATATTGTATTTGTAGTACACAACAACAACAACAAACAGAAATAGCAAAGTGCTCAACATGGAGAGCCATTAAAAAGAGGACTACGCCAACAACTGAACTGGCTTTATGATATTGTCACTGTCAGCAATTGCTGACCGCTCAGTGTCATGTTCCTTTGGCATATGTGCAATGGTTCCTGAATATTGATACTCTACGTAATGAAAATATTAAATTTAATAAAAAAAAAGGGAATGCATGTTTGTAGAGTTCTGGAGCGTTGAAAAGTTGGTTCACTTACAATATTAAACAATAAACCAATACATATTACTATTTTGAGCTTTGAAAGTTTCTAATACTTCAATTCTCTGCATTAAACTAAGTATATTTCAAACTATTCCACATAGTTTTCTTCATTTTAACAATTTGTAAGCAAAGTTATAATTTAATAATATGGTATTACCTCTCAAAATTATAACAAAATTTGGAAACCTATAGAAACTACACATGTAAAAAAAACTCACATATTACAAGCACGGTAAAAAGCACAATAGAATATTCTTGTTTTTTCTTTTTATCTGGCAGGTTCCCAATATATGACCCATCTTCAATAGACAACTTCATAGACTGAGCACATATAAAGCATCGACGAGGGGCATAGGTTGACAAAACTGAAACTCAATTTCATGAACCGCTCATGCATGCTGTCATCATGGGTATTGTATGAATGTCGAGTACTTGAATGAGTACTCGTACTCATACTCACACTCATACTCATATACTACTTCTTACTCGTTGTTGCATTGCAGCAACTGTAGGACATGTTCGGTGACACATTGTGCATATGGCAAAGCCCCCGAACACAAAAATGTAATCTATTTAATAACTCACGTGGTGCACACGGGGCGACAATGTCGGCGCGATAAACTCAAAACTGACTGTCCTGTATGACATGGCATGCACCTTCTAACCCCTTGCCCCTTAACCACAACGGACAGCAGCAATGGCAAAACCTAACGTTGCAGAACGAGCTCCAACAAGTTCCCTTCAGTGCATAAATATGCCGATGAAGGGTAGGCAGCAGTTGTGCAGAGCAAAATGACATCAGCGAGCTACATTGAACAAATCTATCAAAAATGTTGGCATTGTCGCAAAAAATGTATTCCAAATACCAAAAGCTATGAGTCCTGGTCCTTAAAATGTCAGTCAACAAAAGCTACTTTAATATAGGCCTGGAGCTGGTATTATTTTGGTTAGTTAACAATCTTCAGTTTTATAATCGGCTTGGATGTTTCCTTTATAGAGCAGCCCAGACTGTGCTGATTATAACAATCAGTCCTAACTTAATTATACGCACACATAAGCGCACACACACAGGCAAAGGACAAGCGCCGCCGCAGGACATGAAGGCATATGTGCAGATTACTCTGCCCCGCTGATAAGCAAAGCCAAGCGGTTAACCGCAGAGAAAGTGGGCGAGCGGGAGTGGGAGGTAACAGTGGGGCAAAGGCAGAAATGCTGAAATTCCATTTTGAGTTTCTGACAACTGTGACGTTATTTTAATGAAAATTGACTCTGGGTTTCCAGGCACATTTCTCATACCGATAAATGTCTGCCAATGGAAGCAACTGCCAGTCGTCTACATTGCACTTGTACCTCGCTATTAAGGGAACTGAACTGAGAAGGCGCCAAATATAAAATACAAGCATGTTTGTTGCTCTCCAAGCTAACCCTTTGACTAACAGCTCTTGGACGCAGCTGCTCCGTTGGCCGCCAAATGTGGATGGGAAAACACAGACAGAGTGCTCTAGGTGCAGACACGTACAGCAATACAAATAAAGAAAACAATAATAGAAAATGGAGCCAAAGTCTGAAGGAGTAAAGACCAACAACAGCTGGCAGAGCGACAGCATACAGGGCATAAGGATTTGGCAGCATTTTAAACAGATCGAATACATGGAATATTGTAGCCTCTATTTGAACACATGAATACATTAAGTACCTACATGTACATTAACAATAAAAGTTACTTATAAGTTATGTTAGTATAATTTAAGCAAGTGTAAAGAACAGTGAATGTTGCTCAGTTGCAAAGAGCATATGAAAATCCATATAACCGCAACTTATATTCACAGCGTAGCGTATTTTGGCAATGCAAGTCTCAGAATTTCTTAGACAAATGTTTACTTGCCATTTGGCTTTTAATTTTCCACTCACGTTTGACTTCTTCACGTTTTATTCAACTGCTCCGCCGGCTGCACTTTCGAATGTGCAAGCTGGGATCCAACAAAATTCTAAAATACCAAAAATATTATATATTTATATTGAAACTTTGCACTAGCTTAAAGATAAGATTTACTTACCTTAACTTATCAAAACACAACTTCACTTGATACTACAGGCACGCAGAGCTTAACATTTCAGCTCAAGGAAATAACAATTCGCAGAAATACTTTGCCAGGATTACTTCATTGTAGAAAATGATTCAGCTGCTGCACCTGCAAAAAGAGACAGAGATGCATGTAATTGTTTTAAAAAGCTTGAACTGCAAGGATATGTAATTATCACACTCATACAAATGTCTGTAGTTGCTGCAACAGCATCTTGTTGAACTTTTGAGCCACACTTGCTTCAAATTGAAGTTTAAATGACTCTTGATCTCTTCACGCACGAATCGTTCTGGGGGTCAAATAAAAATGTGCTTGCAAGGTTTGTAATTAAAGAAATCAAAAAGTACATATGTACTTTTTTATTACGAACAGACAGCCGGCATTTCAACGCATCAATGACCAGGTCAACCACATAAAAAGCCAACTTGCTGCCAGCTGCCGCACTTAGTTCCAACTCGTATTCAGATAAGTAGCAATCGGTTAGGCCATGACGACGATATCGTCCAATGTCAGCACAAAGATTGGCTTGCTGGGCAGCTATCCATATGCCGAGCTGGTAGATGAGCGCACACAATCCTGGCCGCTGGTGGCATCGCCTTGGCAAGCAGCTGCTGTGCTGTCCTTGTACCTGCTGCTGGTGCACTTTGCCCCCAAATGGATGGCCAGGTGGGTGTGGCATGCACATAGTTGTTGGCAATCCAATGTAAATATTACTTCTCCTCATTCTTCTTTAGTCGGAAACGTCTGCAGCTTCGTTTGCTATTGTTCTGCTATAATCTGCTGATGGCGCTGCTCAATGCCCACATTTGCCTGGAGCTCTATTCGGCAGCACGAGCTCTTAACTACAGCGTCAAGTGTCAGCCATGCAGAGTGAGCTATGATCCACATGAAATACGCGTAAGTTACCACATCTTGTGCTGCATCTTGAGTTTGATTCGAATCATCATCAACAGATTGCCACCGCATTTTGGTGGTTCTATATATCAAAAATATTGGAGTTTGCCGACACGGCATTCTTTATACTGCGCAAGAAGTGGTCCCAATTGACTTTCCTACATGTCTATCATCACAGCAGCATGTTTGTTGTATGCTGGATAGTTGTTAAATGGATACCCACAGGATCGAGTAAGTTTTGTGTCGTTTTATAATTGTATTTACCTAAAGATTTCCAATTGCAGCCTTTGTTCCCGCTATGCTCAATTCATTTGTGCACATTATCATGTATGGATATTATTCGCTGAGCGCTTTGGGGCCACGCATAAGCCCGTATCTTTGGTGGAAACGCTATTTAACTGTGTTGCAGCTGTTGCAGTTTGTTTTGGGGCTGCTTTGGGGCGCTCAGGCCATTATAAATAGGTGCGAGTACCAGCCATGGCTGAGTTATACGGGTGTTGCCTATATGGTATCTTTTATTTTACTATTTGGTCGCTTTTATGCCCAGAAATATATAAAAACGGTTGGCAAATGCGTGAAATATGTTGAATAAATTGCTGTAAATCGAAGCGCGTGTTTTGAATCGACGCGATAGTTGCTATCGATAACGCTATATCGTTGTGGCAAGTGTCAGCCATGACAGACCTACGTCTTTTGTATTTTTATCCTACACATTGGTCGTTATTATGCCCAGAAATAATTAAAAATAGTTGGAAAGTTCGGAAAATATGTATAATAAATAGCAAATAAATCAAGCCGCGTGTTTTGAATTAACGCGATAGCTGGCTGCAGCTGTCGATAAGGCCTTATCGTTATGGCAAGGGCCTGCCATGGCATAATTGCCTGATTAGTACTTTTATTTTACTCTTTAATAGTATTATTATACCCTAAAATATGAAAACGCATTTGGCAAGTGCGTTAAATATATAGCAATAAATTGGAGCGCTTGCTTTGAAAAAACGCGATAGTTGTCTTTCCTTATTGATACCTAAATGGCGACATTCTGAGTTTTAACGCGATAGTTTTATCTACGCTTTTTCGTTTTGGCAACTATCGCTCTCAGCGCTAGTAATCAGCTGTTTGAGTCAATTTTTATTTTGAATTTATAAATATTTGTGTACACACTGCCAATCACAGTTGACATAACAACAACCAAACGGCTGCGGCCCCTATTGAAATCTGAATCTGAATTGAAATAATGCATATTATTAAAGTTGTTACCCTTAATTTAGTCAAGCACAAACACTTATGCCAGCCAAAATTGCGAAATATCATATCCACGCTTTATTACAGCACGGCTAAGCGTAAGTTCACATTCATTTTCATTTATAAATTGCCGGCTAAACACAAATATTTGAAACGCAGCGAAAGAGTCTGAAAAGACGCTGGCGCTGGCGCCGGGGTACCAGCCAAAGCAAGTAGAGGATGCATACTGGGCACGTGAGAAGCAGCAGTCCAAGCAGGACACAGGGCGCGTTTGCAATCGTAGCTCTTACCGCATGTTGCTGCCGCCTCCAAACGTAACGGGCAGTTTGCATTTGGGGCACGCATTGATGGCCACGGTGCAGGATGTGATTGCCCGGCAGCACCGACAACTGGGCTATAATGTGGAGTGGGTGCCGGGCACGGATCATGCTGGCATTGCCACCCAGGTGGTGGTGGAGCGCACATTGGCGGCTAGTACGGGCAAAACGCGACAGGAATTTGGACGCACTGCCTTTCTAGAGGAGGTGTGGAAATGGAAAGCGGAAAAGGGCGAGGGTATTGTGCAGGATCTACGCCAGCTGGGCTGCACGCTTAACTGGGAGCGCCAGTATTTCACCATGGACGAGCAGCAGGCACAAGCTGTAAATGTGGCATTTGAGCGGCTCTTTGAGGAGGGACTCATTCAGCGACGCAACTCGCTGGTCAACTGGTCCTGTGCACTGCGTTCCGCAATTTCGGACATTGAGGTGGAGACTGTCGAGATAAAGGAGCCGCTGGAGGTAGCCGTGCCTGGTTATGAGCAGAATGTGCTCTTTGGGCGCATCTTTGACTTTGCCTATCGCGTTGTGAATGGTGAAACTCAAGCTGAGGGCACGCCCGAGGAGATTGTGGTGTCTACCACAAGACCAGAGACCATATTAGGCGATGTGGCGGTTGCTGTGCATCCAGGCGATCCACGATACACCAAGTACCGCAACCGGGCTGAAGTCCTACTACAGCATCCCTTCCGCAATGACACCATTCCTCTAGTCTTTGACATTGCCGTGGATAGGGAGTTTGGCACGGGTGCCGTTAAAATAACGCCGTCCCATGACAAGTTCGACTTTGAGCTGGCAACGCGTCACAAACTACAGTTGCGTCAAGTATTCAACGAATCCGGAAACATTGTGGATGACTATCCAGAGTTTCAGGGCAAGCCACGCTTTACAGCGCGCGATCTGATCGTGGATCGCCTGGAGGAACTGGAGCTACTGCGCGAGGTGCGCTCCCACAACATGCAGCTTCCG
Organism: Hirtodrosophila cameraria; assembly: GCA_949708635.1. Lineage (NCBI taxonomy): Eukaryota > Metazoa > Arthropoda > Insecta > Diptera > Drosophilidae > Hirtodrosophila > Hirtodrosophila cameraria. The sequence continues at coordinate 2,706,545 of OX453091.1, read as the reverse complement.
TTCTGTTCACGCTCCAAAGATATCATCGAGTATATGATTGTGCCACAGTGGTTCTTGCAAACCAAAGCCATGGCCCAGGCGGCGCTATCGGAGCTGCACAGCGGCCGGCTGCAAATCCAACCGCCCAACTTTGAGATTGAATGGGAGCGTTGGCTGGAGGACTCACGCGACTGGTGCATTTCTCGTCAGCTTTGGTGGGGTCACCAAGTGCCCGCCTATCAGGCCTTCGATCCCAAGGGCAATAGCTGCTGGGTGGCCGCACTTGATGAGCAGAGTGCGCAGAAGAAGGCAGCTGTTAAATTGGGCAACAATGAGCTAAGGCTATGTCGTGATCCAGATGTGCTGGACACCTGGTTCAGTTCCTCACTGTTGCCGTTTTCCGTGGCCGGCTGGCCTGATGAGTGCTATAAGGAGAAGTATCCGCTGGATCTCATGCAAACTGGCCATGACATACTCTTCTTTTGGGTGGCACGCATGATGATGATGGGCTTGAAACTGACCGGCCAGGCGCCTTTTCAGCGCGTCGTACTCAATGGCATCGTGTGTGACGCTCAGGGCCGTAAGATGTCCAAGAGCTTAGGAAATATTGTTGCCCCACAGCAGGTCGTCCAGGGCGCAAGTCTGGACAGCCTGAAGTCCGTGTTACAGCAATCCTGCGATGCGGGTGTCATCAAACCCAACGAACTGAAAACGTCCTCCGCCGGCATGTCCAAAATGTTTCCCAACGGCATACAGGAATGCGGCACAGATGCGCTACGCTTTACGCTGCTCAGCCACAATATCAAGAATCATTTCATCAACTTTGATGTGGCCGCTTGCCACACCAACAAACTGTTCCTCAACAAAATCTGGCAGGCAATGCGCTTTACGTTGGGATCTGCTCAGAGTCTGGGCATAAGTTTGCATGAATTTGAGACCATGGAAGGCGTAACACTGGGCATGTGGGATCGTTGGATTATTGGACGACTGGCGGAAACGCTGTCCATATGTTCCGAAAGCCACAATAAATATAATTTCCACATGGCTACCGCGGCACTGAAGCATTTCTTTTATCAAAATCTTTGCGATGTTTACTTGGTAAGTTCTTCTTTGGCCATTCTCTGTGCTTGAGAAAACTCCCTAAGCGCTTTAACTTTGCAGGAAACAACCAAGGCTGCAATAAGTAAGCGCAACGCCATCGCCTATGTCAACGTGGCAACGCTGACCGCCTGCCTTAGTTGGGGTATTCAGGCCATGGCGCCATTTACACCGTTTGTTGCCTCTGAGCTGCTGCAACATGTGCCACTTAATCTGGAGCTGAAGCTATCCCAGTATGAGGACTCGAAGCTACAGGCTGAGGTCGCTGATATTGTTAGCATTTGCACGAGCGTGCGTCAGGTGAAGAGTCGCAATCAGATCAGCAAACGCCATGGGCCAAAACTTCATCTATTTGCACAAAATGCCGATGCCGAGGACATTTTGCGTCGTCATCTGAAGCAGATTGCTCTGCTCACACGCTGCTCGGTTGTGGAGTTGGATCTGCTCAATGAGGAGTCCAAGTTTTCAAAGAAACTGAACTTCTTTTCAACGGCAGGTGCGCTCTGTTCCTTTGGCATATCCATGAACGAGGAGTTTCTTGTACCTGCCGAAAAGCGCGAGGAGATGCTAACGGAAAACAAAAAGAAGCTCAAGAAACTGGTCAACGAGCTGCAAAAGTATCGCCTCCGTGTGGACAATGAGGCCTTTCAGCTGATGGCCGATAATGCCACAAAGGTGCATTTTACGACCCGGGTGAGTCTTTATCTATTACACCAAAATCCTACTTTGCTAATCCTTGTTAATAATTACAGATCAAGGAACTGGAGGCTGAGATTGAGAGTCTTCTTCGCTTAGCAGCGTAATAATACTCTATCCTTATGTTTGTAGATAAATTATGTATAGTAAATCCGATGCCTTTATTATGTTAGATATATATGCAGACTCGTCCAAATGTTTTGTTATTACTTATATAAATTAATAATAGATAACTACGATTATATTATTAAGTCTTTTATTGTTATAAGTATCATAATTACAGCTCTCTTTTAATGCCTCTAGATTATATCTATAACACCGGACATGCATTTTGCGAGTAACCCAAATTGAAGCCACGATTTGATATATCCATTTCTTCATTCGCATCCGTAACGGAATAAACCACAAAGGGTTTCGCTGCAGTTGTTGTGGTAACCAAGCCCAGACCGCAGAACCTGTCGCTGGGCATATTGACGCCATTCTGGTTGGGAGCCGGTATGACAATGTAATCTGTTGTGCAATCCTGACTCTGCACAGCGGAAGTGGCCAGCAGCGTGGGATCCACAGCGCCCACATCATTCGTTAAAGTAAATGAATACGAATCGGAGCCAACCTGACTGTATGTGATGGAGCACATGCCGGTTGCCTTGCGTATGCAAATCCCGTAGCGCATGCTCGCCAACTGGCGCGTACCCTGCACGCCAATGGAGTTGAGTGCCGAGGAGGCAGCCGAGACATAGTTGAAGCTAGCAATCGTGCCACTGGATGCCATGTGGTACTGCAGACAGCCGGCGGGAGCGAGTGTTGCCGAGGTGCAGCCCATCATGCGTATCTGGAACTGCCACTGGCGATTAAAGGTGTAGCCGCCAGATGTGGCTACCGATATGGTTATGGGATTGACGCCATTGAAGTCCACATAGATGTGCTGACCAGAGCTCTCACCGCAAATGGTCGGCACCGCCGAGGCACCACCAGTGATTGTCAAAGCATCTGTGGTGCAGAAACCATCGCCAGTCGGCGGAGCCAGTGACAAGGCCAGAAAGTCTACACGCAGCTGGCAAATACTTGAATCAGGAGGCGTAACTACAATCGAGCAACGTCCTCCGCCGGCATAAGGTGCCGGATAATTGCTATTATAGAAATAAGTATTGTTGTAGCTGGTGCTGGCGCCACAACTACGCTGATCTGTAAAGTACCCATCTGTTGAATTGCAAGAGTGTTAAATGTATTTAATGTAACTTACAGATACAACAAATAGCCTGGCGAGTGATGCTGGAGCAGCTGCCTGCTGCAACGCCATTGTTGTCGGCGCATTCACCGTTGATGACGCAAGTTCCCATTAAAAGGTTGTTGCCCCTGCAGATGTCATTGGAGAAACGACCGATTGTGTAGAAGGGAAACCCTGCAAGTGTGAGAATATATGTTCATTTTATTAAGAGCATCTTAAATTTGCCTACAATCATACTCAATTAAAAAGTCTGCGTGGACGAACACTTTTATAAATATTGCATACAGAGATGGACTGCATACAGAGATAGACTGCAAACAATTATGCATTTAAACAATTTAAAATGCTCTAGTCGCATGTAGCCGACTATGAAACACCCTGTACCCAACTCTGAAACTTCCAAATTCCAGAAAGGTATCAACAGAGACTATAAAGTAAAGGACCCACCATACAACAGGTTTTGTGCGCCTCATGCAATATCTTGGTATTTTATCGTCTTTGGTATCAATAAGTGCGTAACTTGTACTTCAAGCAGTTCCGATAAGAGTGGTGGGATATCAGACCATATAAAGTATATGAGTATATTCTTAATCAAATAAAAACACCTCTGCGAGAGGTTAAATTCTAGTGACGATGCATATCTAATTTTGTGACGAAGTATTCTCTGATTAATATGAGAACTATTTTAAATAACTAAATTAATTTGGCATTCTGCAATAAGATTCAGCGTCTTTGTATTGTACCTAAGTAAGATCAACTTTAATTCTTTAAATTTTGCATTTCCCACTTGCACGACCAGGTGAGCTACCAAAAATTTGTAAGAATGCACTTTTCTTAGTTAAAGAAGTACCTTTCGATTGGTATCTGGTCTTGATCTCGATCAGATCGGACACTCATAGCAAATCTTTCATTCTTGCTGTATATAATGCTAGTCGACTTTCACACTTTTCATGGTGCTTCGACACTAGCGTGGACTGCCGTTCCCATTGATCAGAATCAACTGCAGAGTCAATTTGTCAATAGTCAATAGTATTTAGATTTACAAAAAAAAATAATAATCTTAAATATTTGGTAAACATGAATCTTGTCTTTTTGTTGGATCTACTGTATAAATTTCATTACGATTGGATAATAAACACAGATGTTATTTTAGAAACTATAAATATACCTTATTATGAAGAGCTGGGAGCATTTTATTTTAGCTCTGGTCCTATAAAGTATATATATGCTAAGTCAGGATCAGTAGGCGAGTCGAACAAGCCATTATTTTACTTTTATGCATGTTGAGAAAATTTCATTAAAATCGTACTAGTATATCTTACAGCTGCCATAAGATTTTTACGCTTGAAAATTAGCTTTGAGAACATTTGTTTCTTTAATTTTCATAATTGAACTCAACAATTGAAAGTTATATTATTCTTTACATAGTTTGGTTAAAGTTGATCAGAATTTATACGATATCAATCAAAAATTACGTTTTTGTATGCAAATATTTTCTGCAAGGGTATATAGTACTTAATAAGAGCTGTAAATGATTGATTGCTTTTTATAATAATTTTAAAATCTAGTTTGAAAATTTTGTATGTGTTCAATTCAAATAATTTTTCAAATTGAATGAAATCAACTTTAATTTCACATCATATTTTCTCAAATGAATTAATTCAAGTTTTTGGTAATTCACTGCCTGATTGATTCGAAGATTCAATCGAAAATGAATCACTCCTTTACAGCTGTGGTGTTTATATATTTAAATGTCTGTCCGTCAGTCCATCTGTATGAAATCCAAACTTGTCATCAGTGTTGATTTAGACAATAGGCTGTCGGGAGCATCCGACTGCTACATCCTTATATGTTTGTTTTCATATTTGATTGATTAAATCAGTACACAGTTGGTTACATTTATTTATGATCACAGGTATATTCAAATATTTCACAAATCAGGGTAATACGAGTAAGCCCAAGCGACCAAAACATTTACATGTGTACATCAGAGCGTATAGGCCAAAAAAGAAGACCGGTCACAGATTTATTCATGGCATTCTTAAAGCGTAGTTTCAATGTGGACACCCGGAGAGAATACTGTGAGTAGAAGCGTTGTCAAGCGGTGACAAAGCGTGCCTAAGACTAAAGAGTTCAGCACGGAACCTGCGCACTGGGTGATAATTGAAATGTGACCCACATACATACATTAAACGACGCCAAACAAACGGCTTGCACTCAAACCTGAGGTCGAAACAACAACGCCAAAGACGCAACTAAAACTTTTACTTGATACTTACAACGAGGATTTCTCGAGCTGTTCCGTGACAGGCCTGTCTCGGAAAGCAAAGCACTGTCAAGCATATCCAGACTATCTGGAGAGGCACGGCTGTCATTATGCGACGTTGCATCCAGTTGAAGCAGTTGGCTGCTAGCGCGTGCCGCGCTGTAAATGCCCACAATATAACTACTGAAGAAGATGGACACAATGGCCAAAATACGCGTGGAATGTTTGCATTCAGTCATGATGATTGATCACTTTCGGTTTTCACTTGAGTCCCGAAATCTCGCGGAGAAGAACGTCGTGTATGCGTCTATGTTTCGATTGAGACTAAGCTGAGACAGAGCCGAAGCTTTGGAACTTACTGTGTCATAGGCAGACGCAGGTGCTAATTGGAAAACAACGACGTGCTCAGTCTCCCAATCGTTCTCCCGGGTGCGAGCAATGCAGCAGCGCAAGTCGTGTGGAGTTTATTTCGGCGGCTGTAAATATTTGGAGCATTCACGCATAACCAGTTGGATCACTTGCTCTGACATCCATTGAGTTCAACTGCTAAAGTATTGTAAAAAATGAATAAACGACAGCAAACAAATTCTCGGTTCGATGAAAGTGATGATACAACCAATAATATCATCAAAGAAATACGCACATTCATTTTAGAAAGAAGACACATCGCATGATTCTTCACAGCATAGAAAGCGTGCTCTGTTTGCTTTCGTCTGAATACTTTAAAATGCAAATACGGGCCTAAGCTGAATTTGCCGCTCAATTTGATATTATTTATAGTTATATTATTTGCTTTGATTTGTATTTAACAAGCATGGCTTTTGTTACACATGATGCAACGGCTCTTTAACGGTACAATTTTGAATTGCAATCTGGCAACGCCGAAGGGCGCGTGCGCCTGCCGCCATGATGTAACGGTACAGTTTACAGCTACGTGTCCGTAGGGCGCGTGCGTCTCCGCTTCGGTTGCATGTAACTGGAGAAGAGAAGTTTAGGAAGTTACTATACGCACGACTTTAATTAGCGCATTCGCACTAATTGCAAGCTGAGGAGATAGTACATATGCCTACTAATTAAGGTTTAGACTCATTCAGGAAGGTAAAAGTGGAAAACATAGAAAGTTGCAACAATGTCGGCAGAAATACCCGTTCTAATGAGTATGGCACGTGCAAGGTAGGCCTTTTGTTATTAATATATTGGTGAAGTGTACTACGAACTGTTGTAGCCCCTTCCGAGCCGCGAGACATCTGTGGAGTGGGAACATTGATCAAATTTGTCCCTCCTCTGTACCCGCCATACCATGACAATGTTTTAACCAAACTATATATTGCTCTTTGGTCAACCCTCTTGAAAAGGTTCACATTTTACAAGATCCTGATAAATAGAACTGTATCAATCCATTTTTTTTACGTTGCAATGTTCATAATATGCACTTCATAATAGAGCTGTAAAAAATAATTCTTTTTGCGAATAAATCTGCGAAATATTCTGACAATAAATTAACAAAATTGAATTAGTTAAGTAAGACAAATAAATAATTAAATTGAAATTTGACTGAATTCATATTACATATATGAGATTGAAAGAACTTAAGATTGGTGAACCATTCTTTTGCTAACGATAAAGAATTGAGGTCAAATTTAGGTTAGTTTTTTACGAATTAAGGATATGACCATAGATTATTCTTTTGATAACTGTCAAAGAATTGAATTTGGATTTGATTAAATTCCTTGCGAATTATGTATTTCAGAAATCATTCTTTAACTTAAGATAAAGAATTTGAAGATATTCAAATTGATTAGAATTAATTCTTTGCGAATTTTGAATTTCGGGAATCATTCTTTTGCTTTCGAAAATGAACTGAATAAAATTAGAATTAATTCCTTGAGAGCTATGATAAGAGAATAATTCCTTTGTGTTTACTAGAGTTAGTCTTTCCGTAAGATTTACGAGAAGCTGACCAGTGGAAAGAACGGTTGCTCGCACCATTTTTTCTTAGTTCATGAATTCATTCATGAATTTTCAAGTTCTTTTTTGCTAGGAAGAGGTGTTGAGGGGTTCTCTGCTCCGCTTCACCTATATCCTACAAGCGTAAACTTAACTAAAGAACTACCTGATGAAACTTCGTCTAAATCTTACTTTACAAAGAATGACGTTCCATTAAGTATACAGCAAGATGCTGTTCCAAGTTTTTATTACAACAATAACTAGCAGCTAAATTAGTGCCAAAAAGTATCAAAACATAAGCTTATTCAATTTCAATGACAGCACCCGCCTTCGTTAGCGCCTCCTTCAGCTTCTCTGCTTCCTCCTTGGGTATGTCCTCTTTGACAATGGTTGGCGCACTCTCCACAAACTTCTTGGCCTGCACCAGATTCATGCCCTCCAGCAGATTCTTAACCTCTTTTATAAGCGCCACCTTCTGCTTCTCATCGAATTTGACCATCTTAACTTTGAATGAGGTTTGTACCTTCTTCGGGGCCGCCTCCTCATCATCCTCGGCAGCCGCTCCACGCGCTGGCCCGGCCATAGCGAATTGTGGCGCAAAGGCAGACTCGGGTAGATTAAGTTTCTGTTTAAGCAGCGTGCTCAGCTCGGACACCTCGAGCAGATTAAGAGCAGCTATATTGTTGACAATACTGTCCAGCTTTGGATTTGGTGGCTTTGCGGAGCCTTCGGGTGCGGGTGGCACGAGTTTCTCAGCTGCGGCAGCCGCGGCCGGGGCAGCAGCGCTGCAAGAACGCTGTACATGGATTTGACATCTGAGTTGACGCAGCATCAAACGTGTGACTTGCATATTGTGTTTAGCTGTGTATGGTAAACGTGCTTTAAGTTACAAAATCGCTTAAATATTAATCTTTTGTACTTTACTTTATGTTTTTCTAGGGGAACAAACGCCGCAGCAGGTTATGTGAGCACTAGTGATGAGAGCACTAGTGAATAGCACAGCTGTTTATGACATTGATATCGATATATCGTTCTGAGCAGTGAGACCGTACTTTCAAAATGACCAATCGAAATTTGAAATAGGGAAATTAAACTTCCTTTTTTAAGCAAGTAATATTTTAGCTGTTCTTTTTAAAAAGTTTTCTTATAAAAATCAAATTTATAATGTATAAATAATCGGTTTTAAGCTGTTGCTCGATTTTTTGATATGTTCAAATGTTGTTTTATTCAAAGTTTTTTTTTTTTATAAAAATCTATTTTACAAAGCATACACTCTGACATAATCTATTTTCAGCTGTCCCTCGTCCAACCACTGATCTCTCTCTGGTTTTATATCCTTCCAGAAATGCGTCATTGCAGGTGGATCTGCCTCATGCCAGGGCTTATCCGAATCGTAAAAGAACTCATTGAAGCCAGCTACGCCCAGACCAAAAGTCAAATAGAACTCCTGATCAAATGGTGCAATCCCCGTGCCTTTCTCCAGTTCATCCGCATTTGGCAATGGTTTGTTGGTCACAGTTGTTCCGCTAAATGCGCCAGTGTTGCTGCCCTTGGTGCACAGCTCCTGACCATCCACTAGCCACTGAATCTGTCGCGGGTTCCACTCCATAGTATAGTTGTGGAAACTGTCGGCCCAGTCGTGGCTGCTATCGGTGGATCCCAGCATGTGGCATAGTTTGTTTGAGCGCAACGGCTCCTTGGCATTGAGCACTGCGCCGGCATAGAGATCCAACTTGCCACCGGTTGCTTGGCGCGCATAGGCAATGCGCAGCTGACCAGATTGATAGTCCTCCTTGCCATAAACATGAGCCTTGGGCTCCAGCCAGAGCTGTGGCACCAAGTACTTGGCCCGTGGCATTTTGGCACGCACCTCGACACGTCCATATTTAAAGGAAAAGCTCTGCTTGCTGGAGAACTGCGCAGAAACTAATGGCGGCAGCTTGTCAGTTCTGACTCTGGCATCTCGAATGCAGTCCTCCGTGTCTGCTCTGCCTGTGCACTGGCTGCCAAGATTTAGCTTTGAGGTCAAGTCCTTATTGGTGTAACGACGCGTAGGGAAAGGCTGTAGTTTTACTTGTCCATTTGACACGCTTAATGTTTCGGATGCATCATTTACGTATATGTTGAACTCATAATCGGGGGCGCCAGAGAAGCGACGTTCAATGCTCCACTTGGACGCGTCCAGCTTGCCACCATCAAACTCGTCCACAAAGATTAGCTGATTAACGCAACGTGTGGGTATGCCTTTGACTTGAGTCTTGGCCGTCAAGCAATTAGGATCCGGGTCATTGTTACTTGATGTTGAAGCTATTGGTTGCATTGGGATATTCGATGTGGAGCCTCCTCCGTTGTCACTGTATGCATTTACCGCATAAACGCCATTATCTTGGCGATAACCCAAGCCATTGTAGATAACATAGGTCCAGAAGTATAAGACGTCGCCTGGTTTGAGCACGGCCTGACGATCCCTAAAAGTCCAACGTCCATCTTTCATAGTGACAACGTCACGCGCCCAAAAGCCAGCCTCCAGACCTTCCATTTCCTCGTTCAGCTTACCATGAAAAGCAAAAAGCGTAATGCCTTCCTCATGTGGTATGGATACCTCAAAGCCCTTGGGATAAAACACCTTCACCGTGGCATCTGGTGCCTTATAGCAAAGTCCCAATGCCAAATATAGCAGCAATAAGCCGCAGCAGACAAAGCGCGATTCATGCGACATGATAGCGCTGAGAATCACAAATGCGCACAATGGCAAGATGAGAAATCTAGAAACGCTTATCAAGAAACCGGTCTTCTTTGTTGTTGTACATACTTATTATTGAGTATATGCTAAACCTTAAGTTTGTGCTGTTGTGTAAACATCAACCGGAATTAAAGCAGCAACAATATATGTTAAAGTGCAATATACATATGTAACGGTATGTATGTATACATGCCATTCATAATATACTATACATTTAATACTTTTCATTCGATTTTGTTATCGATAGTTTGAATTTGCGCGCGCTTTGCTTATCGCTACAGGGTGTCCGAATCGATATAAAAAGATCGAAGTAGGCGAAAGAACAGCTGTGAAAAGCTTCAAAATTGTTTTTAGTTTCCCCCCGGAACAGCTAAATCTCGTAGTGTCTAGAAAATAAATTTGTATAAAATTTACACCAAAAAAAAAAAAACAAAAAAATGTACATAATTTAGTGAAAACCATTAAAACAAGACACAACTTTTTTTTAGCGGGGCTTAGTAAGGGAAAGGAATACAAACGGTGCGGTATATTTTGTAAATTAAACAAACGTCAATACTAAGAAGAAATAAACCAGCATTGTAATTCGTGTGCGGTGTGTTAATAAAGGACATTTGTGCAGCTAATCCTAACTAAGGTATCTAATTGTGGAACAGGAACGACGTTGGCGTTGTTGTTATTGTAAGTAGCGCTGTTTTATGTAATTCTTCGTTCTTGTTCTTGTGTATTTCTTTTGTTTGCCTGCCACTGCAAGTCGCTGTGGCGTTGCCAGATGGCTCATAATAATTACATGAAAATTATATACATTTCTATTGAATTATAATAAATACTTGAAGTATTATTTATGAAATGTTATGCAACTTCTATTCGCAATGCATTTAACTGCATTTAATTAATATTAAATTGTAAACATAACGCAGTTGCGGCAACAACATCAATTTGCTGCAACGCAAAGTGGCAACGCTGCGCTCAAAGCAGCTGTCGTTTCTGTGGTTGTTGTTGGGCTGTCAGAAAAGCACGAAACACCGTACGAAAGCAAAACATCCGAAAATGATTGATTTTTCGTCGTTTGCTTGAGTTTTGTGTGCGGAAAAGCAAGCGACGCCGACGTCGACGTCAACGACGGCGACAAAACAAGCTTGTGTGTGAAAAGCAAGCAGCAGTGAAAAATTTCAGTTTCAGTCTCACAATCGTCGCGCTAGAGAGCGGACGGAGCAGTTATAAAAAAATATTAAATCGGGGAAAAAAAATATTATTGGAAATTAAGCTTAAAATTGTAGTGTAAACATTATGTGTTTGCCATTTAACTCAAATTTATAGTGTAATTTAAATTTTTTGTTTCAAATCCAATCCGTGTGTGCTGTGTGTGTGTTTTTGTGCTTAAAAGTTCGCAATGTGTGCGTAAAGGTAAAAGAAAATACAACTTGTAATTTGAAACAAGAAAACGAGAAATGAAAAAGCTGCTATACAAAAAAAAAAACGCTTCATTTACATAAAGGAAGAAAAAAATTCGCTGCCGCAGTAAAGGAATTTGTGCTGCTGCTGCTGTTGCAGAAAAGTAAAGCAAAAAAAAAAATACGTCACGGAATTGTGCGAGAGTGTGAGTGAGACGGCCTGCCTGTGCACCCCCGGAAATGTAACGCACGCACACACACACACACACACACACACACACACACACACACACGCACGCACACACACAGAGAGACAGACGGACGCAAAGGAAAAACTTGCACCTGAAAGTTTTTAGTGTCGTTGTGAATTCGTGGGCCGCCTTCGTGTCTGTTCGTGCCTGCTCGTGCCAGCTTCGTGCGCATTCGTGCCCGTTCGTGCAGCGTTGCAACAACTTGCCGAGGGCAGAGCCAAATTCGAAAATATTAAAGGTTAGTGTTATTAGCGCTATTTGAGTACAAAATTTTGGTTCTAGCTTGTTTTTCACCTGTCAAAATGTCAGGTTTATTTAAATATATGTGTGCGCAGCATTTGGCCTAATTTTGAAATAGTTGACAGCAACCCCAACGCCAGGGTTGCCTTTTTTTCCCCCATCTGTGTATGCGTGTGTGTGTGTGTGTGTGCTTGTGTGAGTGCGTAACCAATTGAAATTGGGGCACTAGCGAACAAACGACTACGGCAACGAAACAGTTGAGCAAAGCAAAGACCGTAATAACCCCTAAATATCTCTGGCCAGCTCCCCATTTGCCCATTTACGTTCGTGTGGAGAGCAAAGAGTAGAGAAAAACGCTCGCTGCTTTGGCCCAGTTAAACTAAATTCTAATTGCAGACGTGCTGTGATAATACAAATTCTTAAGCAAACAACAACAATGAAAACAAAAAAAATTTTCATTTGTTCAAAGTAACTTTAAAGTAAGATATGTACATTTGTTTCCATACACACAAATACACGCACAGGGTGTGTGTGTGTGTGTTACATGCAAAACGTGCATTGGCAGCGCAGTTCTCGCTCTCCCAGAAATATCGCGCAACATTTGCGCTCTTTTGTGGAAGGATGCTCAGCCTGAGCCTGAGCCAGAGCCAAGCTGTCTATGCTTTTGGCGGTACACTTGTTTATTTTTCATGTGTGTGTTTGCATGTGTGTGTGTGTGTGTATGTGCGCAGTGGGGGGCGTTACTGTCATTGTTATTACTCGGCCTCTGCCTTTTTCTCTGCCTTTGCCTCTGCTTTTGACTCTGCCTGCGTCGTTTTCTGTAATTCAAGTTACTTATTTTTTTTTGTTTTATTTTTTTGGCTTTGCTCTTCTACTGTTTGTGTTTGTAGGACAAATTTGTGTATTGATTATGCTTTTATACCCTTTACAGTTTCAAATGGGGTTAACCAAATGTATGCAAATGAGTTTAGAAATCTTTGTAAATCCGCACTTGCAGTATATTTTCTTGTTGAGTCTTAGAAAAAGCGCGGATATTCAGTTGCAAAAAAATGTTTTGATTGTATTTCCGTTTCCATTCCCATCGAAATTCTTTTGAATTTTTCTCATGTTCCCCTTTAAATTTGATAAAATACCAAAAGAATAAAGTTAAGATGCACATTGTTAATAATGGTTTGGAATCCAAACTTTGGATGATGGGAGATGGAAAACGCACTATAAATAATCTACTCAGAATTGATATTGCCTCTCAATGTTATATTGTTTTACAAAGACCTTATTAAACATAAATAGTAAAAAGAAAGAGTTGATATCAAACTGGAAACTACATTTTGAGTAAAATAAGTAAAAGTACCATTAGAATTTTGATAATCAAAATCAATTTCTATTCAATAATTTTGTACAAAAGATATGTAGTAGGAATGTAAATAATTATGAAATAATCGAAGATCGATTTTGATATATTACAATCAATGCTGTTTCGACTAATCGTATAAGATAAATCGGTTAATCGATGTGTTGAAAACATTTCAATTAATTATTTAAACAAACACTTTTATCAAAAAAGTTGCTAAAAATGGGTAAAGGGTATCTGCTAGTTGAGCATTTCACACATTTAAGTAGTTTTATCTACTGCTGCGTGGCCTACGTAGCTAAATATGAACTGCATTGTTGCAAGGGGTAGCAGGGGGTGAATGGTGGAGCAGATTTGCGGTCAGCTCTTCATGCCACAGTGCACAATTTCATTGACATAACAATTTTTGTTGTTGTTGTTGTTTTTGTTGTCGTTGTCTCTTTGCATTTAACTAATTAAACGGCCCACTGCCCGCCCGCTCTACTCCCCTCTCGTCTAAAAACAACAATAGATGCTTTCCGGTGCCAGTTCCAGTTTCAGTTGAAAAACAAAAAAATGAAGTGCGTGCATAGACCATTAAGAGATTGAATAGTGTATGCTTAATGGGTCACATAGTATTTGATCGACAGGGTGCAAAACAAAAATTGGACAACTGCGCCATATTTTGAAAGCATATTTCCAACTTATTACTCATTCCCGTGGCAGCTTTGTTTTTGTCTTTATCAATAACAAATTGATAATGTTTGTGTTGCTATTATTATTTCTGTGCTTGCCAGCAACAACACCAACATCACCAGCAACAACAACAACAAAACACGCAAGGCACATTTAATGGGCACATTTATCAGAACCATTTGCTTCTCTTTGCCGATAAAAACGTGCACTGATAACAAATTTTGTACGGACATAAAAATTGTTAACGTGTTCGTCACATTGAAATGCAATTAGTTCGATCATAAGTGTGGGATTTGCCTTGAAGTGAGCTCTGATATCGTTTTCAGACGTGAGTAAAGCTCCAACCCCATTAAAAATATCACATTTAATGTGGTCTGTTATGTTTTCCACTTTCGACAACATTTTGCGGAATTCAAAAGTCTTTCAATGTGAAAAACTTCCTTATTGATGTTCAACTAGTAAATTGAATACTCAAAAATCAACCTTTTCCGACATGTTGCGGAATTGAAATTCCTTTCGATGTTAAAATCTGCCAACCCTTTAAAAAAGGTGTGATTTTATCTGGTTTGTTCTGCTTACCACTTTCGACTACATTTTGCGGAATTCGAATGTCTTTCAATGTGAAATACTTGCTTATTGAATGCTCAAAAATCTCAAAAATATGATTTTAATAAACCTGTTCTGGTTTTCACTTCCGATTTGTTGCGGAATTGAATTTCCTTTCGCAGTTAAAAATCTGCATTTTTGCTGTTCATCAACCTTTTCCGACATGTTGCGGAATTGAAATTCCTTTCGATGTTAAAATCTGCCAACCCTTTAAAAAAGGTATGATTTTATCTGGTCGTTCTGCTTAACACTTTCGACTACATTTTGCGGAATTCAAATGTCTTTCAATGTGCAAAACTTCCTTATTGATATTCAACTAGTTAATTGAAATCTAATGAGAAGATTTATCCATATATCATAGCTTGTACATGTATGCATGAGAGTTAAAAGAGAATAGTTATTTCCACTTTAATTTGGTGTTACCTTTCTCGATTGTTGTTTAAATCGATTTCATTCGAATGAAAACAATTTGAAATTTGAATTACGATTTTCGTAGAAGCACAAAGAAGCACAAAATATCATATTATATTATTGCAAGTAGTTCCCCCAAGCAGTTATGACTACATCAAATGATTCCCCTTTAATCTGGCTTTGAATGATGATATATTAAAGTGGGAAGTGATAGAACAAACGGAAAACAGCAGCAGCAATAGTAAAAGTATTAAAAGTTTTATAAATAGGCGAAAATAATAAATGTCAAATAGTTGAAATTGCTGCTGCTTTTGTTGTTTTTTTTGTTGTGGCTGCTGCCTGCCGTGTGCTTTATTTATTTATTTTTAAACGCAATTACGTGCAAGACCATTTGACAACGTTCACATACAAATTTATATATACCATACCTATGTACTATATATATATATTGGAAAAGCGAGTGTTCTGAAATATGATAAACTAATCGGATGACGTGTTTTCTAACAATCTCCCTATCTTTTGTTTCTCCCCTTTCCTTTTTCCATTTTACTTTTATGTGCTGTCGTCGTTTTGCGCCTGATTGATGTTTTGAATACATTTTGTGTGTCTTTGGCACACATTCAATGTAGGCTAAGGCAACACCGTCAACGCAGCTCAAGTGCAGCCGTATAACGCCGCAGACGCTGACAGAGACGTTGCGGGCAACATGGACTCGCTAAAACTACCAAAAGGTAAGCATATAGATTGCGAACTGAAAATGGAATTTGGACACTGAAATGCTTCTATCTTCAACAGGCAGCAGTGCCAGCAGCAGCGCCAGCGGCAGCAACAGCAATCTATCCGGCTCCGCGTCCACATCCGTTGTTGGCAGCCTGGCAACATCACCCACATCGTCGGTGGCAGGAGCAGGAGCAGCAGCAGGAGCATCAGCAACAGCAGCAATAACAACACCACCCGGCCTGAGCAGCAGCTCACCCATTTCGGTGCGTTTCAATGCCAACGAGGAGTCGCTGGATGACATTCTGCAATCATTTCATCAAACCACACAACAACAAAGCCACTGTCACAGTCCCAGTGGTGGTAATGGTGTTGGTGGTGTTGTTGTTGGAAGGGGGGGCAACGGTGGTGGCGATGTCTCGCCCACATCTTTCCAGAACAATGGGAGTGTGGGTGCCGCTTTGGGTATGATGGCAAATCCTTGTGACTCGCACTCGCTCTCCAGCAGTCCCTCACAGCAACAGCAGCAACAACAACAACAGCAGCAACATCAACAACAACAGCAACAACAGCAACAACAGCAACATCAACAACAACAGCAGCAACATCAACAACAGCATCAACAACTTTTTGGTGTAAGTATTTCTTAGTTGCATACTAAGACACTAAAATTATAGATAGTCGTTTTGACATTGTTAGTTTAAGCTATCGATACTATCGATAGTAGCTGTGCATAGCATGGACATGGAATTAATTGAATACATTCTTGAAATTGTCATAATACAAGCTAAAAGACCATATATAGTATATCAAAAAGGCTATCGAAAGTCGGTAGACGCAATCTTCGTGCCGCTTTATTACCTTTTAATTATTCTTGCTGCTCAAAAAAATCGTTTTTTTTTATGGGTAGACTTGATTACAGTAATTATTTTTACTCAAAAAACATGGATTCTTAAATATACCTCAAAGATACGATAGTTACAAAAAAAATTAAAAAATACTGGAATAATGGCCGTCATTTGTAGTCTCAAACCATTTTGGTGTTGCATTGTTTTTACAAAAACATTTGATTGTTATTATTCTGCTTGATCTGATCGGATTAGATTTCTATATTGAACAGCTGTCATAAAAGTACTTTGAATTAATATGGCTGCAATGGTGTTTAATCTACAGCTTAAAATGAATATAAATACTTGTGCTTGTTCTTCACTCTGTTTCTTTGCTGCGTTATCAACAAAGTCAGCTGGCAAAGTGATTCATTTTTGATTTCATTAGAGGCTTTCATTTGACATCATTCCGTTTTAGTCCGGCAACGAGCAATTAGCATTTAAATTAGAGCAACATTAATTTTGTGTTTAATTTACAGAACGTTGCTTTTAGCTTTTCTAACATAATAGTTTTCACTTTTAAGCGGAATTTATTATTTGTTTTCATTTTGTTATCTGCAAGTTTGAGAATCAGCTGTTTGCTAGTTTATTTTGGTGGTACCTCGCGTTAGTGTCATTCAATTTTCAACTTGTACTATGTGAAACATCTATTTTTATGCGCAGAAGTCTGCCAAAAAGAAAAGAAAAACACAAAACAGAAGATGTTTCAGCAGATGTGCTCTTTGCTGATATTTGATTGCAAAATCATTTGGCAAATATTGCTCATTGTTGCAAAATGTGCTTACTTCTTACACCTCTCTCTCTCTCTGTCTTTCTTTCATCTTATGTATCACAGAACGAGGAGGTAAATCTGCGCAATAATTTTCTGCAAGGCGGTAACGGTGGCAACGGAGGAGGCGGAGGAGGAGGAGGCTTCTTCAATCGCAAGAGGTGAGTGTCTGACAACAAATTAAATTTTTACAATATTACACTACAGAATAGTACTCGTTCGTATACTCGTATATTTGAAATTCTCGTTGAAATATTGTTATTGTTGTTGCTACATGTTCGCCCCAATGCAAATTTGCTTTGCATATTTGCCAAATTGGTCTAACACACACACACACATACATTTATACATATGTACATGCATTCACATACTACATACAATTTCATATAATACTTTTATAGGATACGTTTTGCTTTTTTACAAACTCGCAGCTGTTTCTGCTACTTTGTCTTTAAAGTTGTTTAAAAAGTAAAAGTCTTAATTTAGTTTTTAACGAAATGAGGGCACAAAAAGTTGTTCGAATTTTTTGAATATTAAACTATGCTTTCTTTATAAGAAAAGTTTTCCATTTGGCAAACTTATTTTTGCTGCAAATTAAGTTGGCTATGGCAAACGTTCAACTTTCAACAAGTTTTTATACAAAGTTTATGAAATTTGCAAAGTCCAAAATATCTCGTACTTAAAAAAAAAATTTTTTAAAGTCAACCTTAGATTATATTTTGATTTCATAGCTACAAATTTCACAATGGGTGGACCCAATACATGAATAAATTAGAAAATTGAGTAAAGCATAAAATCCGTCCTGAATCCATTTCCGCTTCCGATCAAAACTTACAGAACCAACTGTGGTTGTTTTACTCGAAAACGACAATTCAAAACCGAAGAATGGAATGTACGGATATCGACGAGAAATTTGTTACAATTAAAAAAGATAGCAGGAAAAAAAAAGGAATAGAACAATGTTCTATTTAACAATACCGAAGAGTTCCTAGACTTTCCTTTCAACACAAAACAATTTTGTTATATGATCCACTTTAATTAAATTTAGAACTATTTCGAGTTTTCTCAGAATTAATAGCCAACTTTTGTGTTGGAAAGTTCACGCTTTTGTTGTTTATATAGCGAGCATTGGATTCGTGTAAGTTGCGCTCATATAAACGCTGTAAATCGTGTAAGGTCTACAAATTGTAATTATACATGAGCTTGCATTCCATTTCAAGTGCGTGGTAATCGCCAATTCGTTACCGACTTGCCTGTTTAACAGTGTTTTGGGAACAGTGTTCGAAAACGACAACGGCCTGTTGCACAAATGCAACGAGAGTTCGTTGACCGAAAGTTGCGAAAATAAACTGCTAAAGTTTGTGACTTTGATTTGTTTTTTTTTTTTTACTTGTGCATTTTTAATGCATTACCCGACAGCCGACTGCTGACTGTAAACTGTAAGGCGGCTTTAAGCGCAATTCCCTGCCCCCTTAGAACTCATCCCCTTGTGGCGGCCTTACCCCGTTGTGACTCTGTAAAGTGCACTACAGCAGCCACTGCGCTTTGTTTATGTCGCATGTATAAAACAACTCTGCAACAGACTTGCATATACATACATATATATTTGTATATATGTTATATTTAAGTACATTCGTCTAGAACTTGCTATTGTAAGTACTGGGCTCGTCTGGGTCTTGGCCATGTTGTGTGTTGTGTTATGTTGTGTTGTGTTAGAAGGCCTGAATTGACGCGTCGCCTCATCTGACGGACTTACATACAAAGTCGTCAACGGCGTCTCCGTTTCTCGTTTTAAATATTGAAATGCATGTCTAGGCTTTGGCTTTTACCTCTACCGTCTATGTTTGTTGTTGCCACTCGTTTTATTGATTTTCGTATACGTATATATTGTATGTACTATGTAAATATATATGTATATATATTTAAAGCCTAACTGCTGTCGGCTTATTCCGACTTTGCTGCCTTGTCGAATCACATTTTACGATTTGACCTGTTCAGCGATTTTTCAGCTTCTGCATGCTTCATTTCCGTTACCATTTTTCAATTAACTTTTAACTTTTTTTTTGCTAATTGCATTCTATAATTGCATTGCTCAACACTGGCATAATATCGTTACCCTTGTCAATCTGTCTTGTCGAGTGGGTGGCGCGTGCCACCACACCTGCGTCGCTCTTCTTATCTAACAGACACATGCTATATCAAATAGCGGTCATAGAAACGATTATTTGAAAATTAAATCACATTATTTCTGTTTTGATGAAAGCAGGCAGTCGGAACCGATTGAACCAGACTGTCATAAGAATAAGCGGTCGAAAATGTTGATATTCAATATATCTTGACAAAATTTACCAATTCTATATTATACCATATGCATGCTGATCAAATTTGATAAAAATCTATAGGAACCATCTGTTGAAAACTGGGACTTTGTTTTTACATTTATGTATCTCTCCAAAGCTCATCAATTGCAAGCTGTAGTTAATTACAGTTTAATTTAAATGGAATAACTATATCATAAGTTAATGTTATAAGCATGTCAACTGAGGGTATTGCATATTCGGCACCTTCAAAGATACATAACATATGTAGCTGTGTTTTGTTATCTATTTACACTTGTACACGTTTCAACATGCTATACATTTCAACATTATCCTCGTCATCATCTGCAGCAGACATCAGAATCACCATGCTCCTCATTAAAAGCAGTTCACCCCCACTTCCACACCCACTCCCACGCAGCTTAACCACCACCCCCTGGGCCATGGCAACGTTGTCGACGTTTTAAATTAAAATTTTTCCATGCTATTTGATGTGTCTGGTCTGGCCTTACAGTTTGAGAGCCACTGTGCTTTGTCAATCAATTAGCGTGAACATGCGAGTGTAGCAACAACAAAAGCAGCAAAAAGAAACAAATGATACGAAATTTGAACTAGTTTCGGATATCCATTAGCATAAGCATTAGTATTGTATACTATTGTACTATTAACCCATTGCCGCCCATCGCCCACTGCGTGTTTGCGTGCTTTTTCAAAATGTTTGTTCTTTATTTTCAACTTTTTGCCAACTTTGGCAAGTACTTTGTTATTCTGGGCCGTTGCTATCTTTGGCAGCAGAGTCTTTAAGAAGCAATACAAATGAAGAAGGATATTGTATGTATCCTCTATCGTTATCGTCATCGTTATCATTATTGCAGACAAAGTGCAGTGTCAAGTGTTTGGAATTTTTGTTAAAATGTCAACTTAAAAAGTTTTCTTATATTTTTACACCACCACCGTGCACAGTGCATTTAAAACTAATCAAAGCAGTGCTGCAAATACTGTAAAAAAGGAAAGAAAAAACCTAAAAACGCCAGCGCATCTGTAACTGTTCATTGTTTGATTGGGTGTCGCAAAACCACCAAACAACAACTACTAGCACCACCAACAAAAAAAATAAAAACACCCACACCATTCACCACAGCAGCAGCAACATTACCAACCACAACAAGTATCCTATACCACAACCACCAAACCACCAACCACCACCACCACCACCAACAACAACAACAACAAAAACAACGACAATGCAGCAGCAGCAACAATAATCGTGAAAACTTAAACCAAAATCAAAGCAACGTTTATAACAAATATCAGACAAGAGAAAGGAGCAATTTATTAAAATGTTTTTCAGTTTTAGGCATTAATTTTAGGAATGGTTTTTGCGTAGTAAAAAGACGTTTAAAATTGTTTTGTGAATGTGAAAACTTGTGCGATACGTCTACTGGCTTAAAGACAACCACGCCCAGTGTAACAAACGTTAATCAGATATATGCTATATATATATATATATATATATATTGTACAGATTTCCATTTAAATTTCGATTGTTTTGTTTAACTTTTAATTTCGAACGCTGGGCGGCAATGTTTAAACTTGAAAGATCCTTAAAGCATACACAACACTAATTTTGCATTATTTTATCCCAATATCAATTTGAAGCAAATCTTTGAACAAATTGCTCCTTTTTATAAAATTCAATACCTATAATAATTATAGTAATAATAATAATAATAATAATAATAATAATAATAATCATAATAAAAATGACAATTAGAAATGTTTCATTAAAATTGCAAAACTTGTATAAAAGCCTATTCATCTCTGTTACATTCCCTCTGCAGCTGCAGCGGCCTGCCGCCCAATCTCAATCTCAGCAAGCCGCCGCCTCAGCTTCTCCAGCAGCAGCAGCAGCAACTATCGCCAAATCTGAGCGCACAGCATCATTATCAACAGCAGCAGCAGCAGCGGGATGGAGGTGCGCACAGTCCCTCCTCGCCAGGTGGTAATGGTGGTGGCGGTGGATCACCCTACAATGGCTCTCAGGCGGGCTGCAGCAGCGGCGGCATTTCGCCCATACCACAAATGTCATCCATGCCGGGCATATCACCCAAATACCGACGAAGCATATCCTTCCCCATCAAGGGCAGCTCACCAACGACGCTCTATGGCTGCGCCGGCACACATATGGATGGCATGGGCGGTGCTGGACAAGGACCCGGCTCTGGCATGAACAACATGAACATACCCACGCTTTCGATTGGCAATGGAGCTGGCATGGGCACTGCAGGCGCCACTGGCGGCGGTGATGCTCCGTATTTGGGCAGTAACTATGGCAATATGATGACCGCCAATGGACAGCTGCATCATGTGGGCTGTGGCAATGTCCCTGGCGTTGGCATGGAGAACACCTTGAGTGATTATATGCGTGGCATGTCGCTGGGAGGCGGCGCCGGTGGCGATAATATGGGCATGATTAATGATCGCATGCGTGGCATGGGTGGTGCTGGGCCCAAGCATTTGAGCGAGGCGGATGCCATGGCCATTGCCTCTGGCAATGATCCAACAGTATACTTGAATGCCTTAAAGATGGGCTCACCGTCACGTCTGTCGCCGCACTCGCCCCACTCGCCCATACCGGGCGGCAATGGAGGCAATGCCGGCGATAGCACCGCACGTTTCTCCAGGAAGGTATTTGTTGGTGGTTTACCGCCGGATATTGATGAGGATGAGATAACCACATCGTTTCGCCGCTTTGGACCGCTGGTTGTTGATTGGCCGCATAAGGCCGAATCCAAGTCATATTTTCCACCCAAGGGCTATGCGTTTCTGCTCTTCCAGGATGAGAGCAGCGTACAGCAGCTAATTGATTCGTGCATTGCGGACGAGGACAAGCTATATTTGTGCGTATCCTCGCCTACGATCAAGGACAAGGCCGTGCAAATACGCCCTTGGCGCCTAGCAGATGCGGACTATGTGCTGGATGCGACCATGTCTCTAGATCCACGCAAGACCGTCTTTGTTGGCGGCGTGCCGCGTCCCTTGAAAGCCTTTGAGCTGGCCATGATCATGGATCGCCTATATGGCGGTGTCTGCTATGCGGGCATTGATACTGATCCCGAACTCAAGTATCCCAAAGGCGCTGGCCGTGTTGCCTTCTCCAATCAACAAAGCTACATTGCGGCCATCTCTGCGCGTTTTGTGCAGCTGCAGCATGGTGACATTGACAAGCGTGTCGAGGTCAAACCCTATGTATTGGATGATCAGATGTGCGACGAATGCGAGGGTCAGCGTTGCGGTGGCAAGTTTGCACCTTTCTTCTGCGCCAATGTGACCTGCCTGCAGTATTACTGCGAGCACTGCTGGGCGGTTATACACTCTCGTCCTGGCAGGGAGTATCACAAGCCTCTCGTCAAGGAGGGCGCCGACCGTCCCCGCGCTGTGCCCTTTCGCTGGTGTTAACGGCGGCGCTGGTAGGCCGCGCTGCACGATGAGAGACGCCAACAACGGGAACAACGTCACCGGTTGTTGGACGCAGCGCTGGCAGTGCCAAGAATAGTAACACCATCACAGGAGCAGGAGCGATTGGAGCGACAGGCAGAACGTGATCGGCAGGATCAAGAGATACGAGAGCAACGTGAAGCCGAGGAGCGTTTTATTGAAGAGCGCCGAAAACGTTCACATCGCAAACGAAAGTAAAACATACAAAAAACCAAACAAAATTAGTATTTAAGACAAGGACACAGACGCACGGATACACTCACTAACAAAAGACACTGTCACAGACACAGATACAGACACAGAGACGCCCCTGACAAGGCTGGTAGAT
Organism: Hirtodrosophila cameraria; assembly: GCA_949708635.1. Lineage (NCBI taxonomy): Eukaryota > Metazoa > Arthropoda > Insecta > Diptera > Drosophilidae > Hirtodrosophila > Hirtodrosophila cameraria. The sequence continues at coordinate 2,683,146 of OX453091.1, read as the reverse complement.
TGGTAGGGACAAACCCCAGATATATAATCACAACAAGGTGCAATAGCGCAGGGTTTATAGGTAGAACGTTGACGTTGACGTTCAGGTTGAGCAAGAGCATGAGGCTGAGGTAAAGGTTCAGGTTGAAGTTGAGGTTAAGGTTTAGTTTTGCCAGCCCTGCGCAATAGCGTTTAGAGTCTAGAGAGTCCATTTAGTGGACGAAGTTTTTACTTGTAACACTCGCCTAAAAAAAACAGCAACCTTAGTTTAAGTTATTTATATTAGACACTTTTTTTTTACGTTTCAGAATCTGAGTTGTTTTCTTTAACGAAAGCGTATGCACAGTATTTTTTTGTACTTTATTTTTATAGTTTTATATGAAAGATTGCATAGGTGAACCATATATTGCCATCTATCTCAAGAAAACCACCAATATAAAACAAATAGGAGTAGGAACATTTTATCCTTCCTGTAGTCAGCCAAATACCCACGCAAGGCAATTAATATAGATAGATATCAAGTTAGCATCAATAAGTCGACTAGTCTTAAATTAAAAATGAGCTGCTCGAAAATCGATTTCGAAGAGCGTGAGTCGGAATAGCAACCAAATCGCAAATCATAAGTTCCTACCTTTTTAAATCCAAGCATAGCAATGCATTCTATTTTAAATTTAAGAGATTCGATACTTCTATTTTCGAAACAATGCATAATTCTTCACACCTGACAAATGTTGTAAAGCATTTAAAAACAGATGGAATATTTTTTTTTTTTTATATATTAAATAAATTTAATCATTTTATAAGCGCGCAGATCTTGTTGAAACTGTTCTTAAAAAGAACAACTTTATTCAAATATACACATTTTTAAGATTTGTATTGTTGCTACACATTTTACACATTTTGCTTCAGATCGGGGATCAAAGGAACGGAAAGAATAACTGCGTTTTCGTTGTCGTTCACATAAATCATATCATTTTTGTTTTTTATTTGAATGGGAGATGTTATTACATAGATTACTTTTGTCACACGGAGGGTTACAACGTGCCATTTCAAATCAGAGTTTTCAATTAAACAAGGTGATTAAGTAATTTTCGCGATTAAGCTCAGGATAAATCGTATATATTTTAATTGCGAAATGTGTATGTTCAATATATACGGTTTTCAAGTAGTTGATTTAGTTAACAAAACGCTAGTTGAGGTAGAATTAACGTTGATTGTAAAAATCGTACGAGTAGACAGTAAAAAACACATCTTACAACATAGAATAAACAAATCAGCTAAATATAAAAACAATTGTACACTGTTCAAAATGTACTTTCAAACATATTCAACACTACGATTTTTACATGTCTCGTGATTCTCATATCGAAATCGAAAGAGTCTGTCAAGTCGAATATGCTGCAAACTGTTGCGCTCATTTCTAGTTAGAGTCTAGTCCACACACTTTTACATATTTCAACGCCCACACACACAAAGCCCACTCACACATTGACGCACACACCCATATACATATATATATATGATGTTTTTGTTAAATAGACAAATAAATAAAAAGCATTTTAAAAATCAAAATATAACAAAACCAAATCAAATAATAGTTAACTATTCAAAAAAAAAAAAAAAAAAAAAAAACATAAATTGCTTGTGTTCAGTATTATATATTATTTATTTTAATTTTTTTCTTCTTTCTTATCTATATGTATATATTACTTATATTTTATGTCACGTTGTTTGGCCTTAGTTATTTATTTGATTTTGTAAGTTGTCGCAAATTGTGAAATTTGCTGGGCGTGTTGCAATTTAGAAACAATAAACACGCAAATAATATCTTAAACTTAAATTTTATATATGATATACGAAACTCTATAAATACTTACATTGTATTAGACAACTTTTTATATAGAAATTTTTGTATAAACTGTTTTTTTAGTCATAACTAAAAAACGAAGAAAAACCAAAATGCAAATTAAAATAGTTACCACAAATATATACATAACTGAATATATATATACATATATACAGATTATATTTATATATATATAACTGACATACTTTTGTGCAATACTAATTCTTAAAAATTTCAATAAATAAATATATTATGTAATTCGACATAAATATATATGGTATATTGAGTTATACATAAATGTATAAATAATAATAAATAATATTGAAATTGCAAACGCATAACCAAGTTAGCTTAACAGAATATATCCAAAAAATGAACATAATACCCAGAACTAAAGTTGTATTTCTGTCTACAGATCGTTCCAATCTAAGGATAAGATCGATTTGAGTCGACTGCAAAAAACTGAATGTTTCTTAATTTTGGGATTTTAGTTAACCAAATGAAAGCCAGTTGAAAGCATAATACGAAATATTATATATAACTCGATTCTCAAAGAAAATAAACATAGCAAACAAAAAAGCAACAATTTTAAATATGTAGATTTTAAAGCAAAACTTATATAACAATAGTTATTTTAATTTTTCAATTTATATACGAAATTTTTGCTACATAAAGAAATGCATGTTTAATGGCACTTGAGCGAAAACAAAATATAAAAACGATATTTTTTCTATACTACAAATAAAAATACTACAAATTATTAAATTACATCAAATAAGTACAAGTCGCTTTGGACTTTTAAATGTATATTATATACGATAGTCAAATCTATTAGCAAATTTTTGCTCGCGCTTTGTTTACAAAAATGAAAAATGAAAAAGATATCGAAAACTCTAAAAAGAAATTTAAAGTCACAAAAAAAAAACTTGAAACTAAAGTTGATCGCGTGGCACTTTCAAAATGGAAAAAGTAATGCAAATAAAGTAATAGCAATTTTCTAGAATTTTTATATTATAATTAACTGAAAACTGAAACGACATACATAGTACATACATATGTTGTAATTCTATATATACATAACATACATACACTATTTATATTTTTGAAAGTGCATAAACAAATTAGTGGACTTCGAAGCGTTTGTTCGTTTGTTTTAAAAAATTGTTAGCAAATAAATTAATTGTATTAAAAATGAATCTACCCAAAAACAAAAACAAAATATAAATTGCAGCCTGCTCTTCGTAGTGTAAATGTTTTATGCAAATATTTTAAACAAATGCATTCAGATGTTGCTAATTCTTGTGCTTAACACTGAAAAGTATCGAAAAGCTAGTCTTCAAATAGGCATCAAAATATAATATATATAGAGTATGTAAAAACGGTTGGCGATGTATGCGATGTAAGTGGAAACAATGTGTAATGTGTATTGATGATGATGATGTTTTTTAAATGTAGTGAAATTAAATATTTTATAGATTTTTATACTTTTATATAAACATATACTTTATACTTTAACTGTTAACACAAAACACAACCCGACAAAATCACACAAAAAAAAATAATTTAAATTTAATATTTAAATACGCTAAAAAATTGTATGAGAACTATTAAACGGAAATATTTTACATATACTAAATAATTACAAAGAAAAGAATAGAAAAAACTCTTAAACAATATAAGCAAACGCTCAATGTTTTTGTATAGCGTGCTATAATAAATTTAAGCATAACTTGTTTGTTATTTAAGTATTCCAAACATAAAGTCAAAAACTAAATTAATAATTAATATTCAATAAATTAGTCAAAGACATTTGCGTTTATAAAATCGATTAAATTTTATACGCCCTTTCGGAAGCAGCCACTAAGACTATATTGTTTTTAGTTTTATACAAATTTTGTTATACACATACATACATATATGTATATGTAAGAAAATACATATATATATATGTCAGTGTTTATTTGTTATATTTATTTTGTGAAACATTTGATACGAAGCTAGTGTTATATTTTGTATGCCTAGTTCTTAAATATATATTTTTATATGTTTTGTAGTTTGTAGTTTTCTTGTAGCTTTAGCCAAATTGCGTTGAAACACACACACACACTTTTATACCTTGTTTTATTTTTCTATGTGAATAAAATATTTATAAATATATAAATATTTGATATATGCAATTTATACAACAACTTTTTGCTATTAATAAACGGACATCAAGTAAATTGTGTTTTTTATTATTATTTTATATGAATTTATCAAATTTGTATTGTAAATACATTAAAAACAATTACTCTCAGTTATATACATATATATATATATATATGTATAGTTAAACGATACAAAAAAGACTCTGCAAAAAAAAGTATTGGAACTCGAACTTATTATTATATAATTAATACGTTTACTTAAAATTGTTCAATATGTGTTTTTGATACCAAATATGAATAAAAACAAAATAAAAGAAAACAAAAGAAATATATGAAATTTACACGTAGTACAATTGATGAAATTTATAAAACGTAATATGTATGTATTTTTGAAGACAACCAAAAACAACTTGACAACATTTGCTTCAAGTTAATGCTAAAAAAAAAAGAAAAATAAACACAATTTAATAATAATATATCAAAATTGCAAATCCTGCTTAGTGCACTATGCATTCCTGAGCCGCATTTTGTTGAATTTAGATTTCTAGTAGACATTTTCTACATGCTAAAGAATGATTGGCATTATAACTTATTATAAAACATAAATACAAAAAAAAAATACAAAATAATTAGAAATTATGATTTTTAATTTAATAAATTTGATATTATTTATTCGAGTATTTTCATAGCACAATTTTTGTACAGTATTTCGTTTGTAGTTAGTCAAAAAGAAAAGTCAAAGTAATGAAAAGAACACTGTTTTAAATAGAAAATTTTTTAACTGAAACCTTAAATGAAAATACAATTAACTTTCAATTTTACGCTAATTGGATCAGCTTTGATCGATAACAAGAAAAAAAACATACAAGGTTATAGAATTTGGTACCTTTTGAAAACTTATTCAAGAATTTTATAATAAATTTATATAATTAATCTGATTGAGAAAACGTAGCCTGTAAAGCGGATGTGTTAAGCAACTGCTCTTCCATTTTTTATTTTGCGTGTGTTCTAAATAAAGTTCACACGCATATAAGATTTAGTCCTTCAAATAAACTAAAAACTAAAATTGAACGCCCTTACTAATATAAATTCTTTTAGCTAAATATTCAGAAAAACCAAAAACAAGCAAGAGCATATAATTTTTTAGCATTATACAATTGAAAGCCGAAACCAAATCCAATAGTATAAATACTATGAATAGTAAAAACCTACAAGTTGGCATATATATGAAAAACTATATAGTAAACTATATAAACTATAACTATATATATATATGGTACATATATATAAATATATATAACAATAACATTATATATATACATATATATATATATATATGTAAAGCGTATGAAAAATTAGCAAAATATTCCATATTTTATAGTCATTTTCAATAAACGTAATTTTTTAATTTTTACAAGATTAAAGTTGAAAAAATTAAACAAAAGGAAAAAAAAACAAAAAAAAAAAATAATTGTAGTTTTCTAAATCCAAAAACCAAAAAATGAACTTTCGATTTCCAATCATGTTTTCCTCCAGGCGTTGAGAAACGTTCTTCAATTCAAATGACAGATACAGTTAAATGTTCAAAACCAAAAACCAAAAACAAAATATTTTAAAATAGAAAATGGTATTTATACTATGCTAAAATAATATAAATAGAGATCCATGGTAGTTGTCATGTGCAAATAAACGAAATACCAAATTTAAACAAAAATACATATATACATACAATACATACTACCTACTAGACACATATGCAACAAACTCAACTCCAAATAAATAAAAGAACTCCCAAACAAAAACAAAATCGATAATCGAGAATCGAAACTAAAATATCAGCAGTACTATATGCAATGCAATATTTCAAAATAAAACCAAACAAATCAACCATGAATAATTAATGGAAATATGTAAAACCGTAACGAATGAAACATACATATACGATTATATATATATACAATTATATTACAATACCTTTTCTAAGGTGCTCTAAAATAGGGCACCTCAAAAAATAATATGAAAGAAAAATAAAAGAAACACACACACACACTGATGGAAAACGTAAAATGCAGGTTATAGAACAAATGAAAAATAAAAAACATATATCTTCATTCAAATAAATAAAAATATCTTTTCTGGAATAATAAAAAATTAAAGAACTGTTGTATTACTTCAATTTTTCTAAAGGGATGTCGAGTGAAAGTTCTTAAGATGACAGCATTATACATGCGGATGGTATTATAATTTTGTTACAATATGTGCAACGCATTGAAGGAGACGTCTCCAACCCCATATGCACTTAGGGTGCTCAAGATGCTGGGTAACAGGGCAAAAAGGCAAAATTACCCGATCACACAACAACAACTTGTACTGAGCAAATTTTACCCAACTTGTTTTACCCTTGTTTAAATTGGGTAAAAGTACTGCTGTAAAGTTCACAAGATTATTCGATAATTTTGTTGATAGTTGGTAGAATTTAGTTATCAATTGGGACAAAATTAAATTAAAATTAATTCAAAAATTAAACCGGTTTTGTTGTCATGTTTATCTTTAACGCTCTTCAAAAACATTTTTTAAAATTTAAATTCAACGAATCACTAACAATTCGGAAAGCAAACAACTGATTCAAAACATTATAGATAAGCAGATTGGGTAATTAAAACACAAAAATGTTGTTTTAAGTCTGCTCACGATGCTGGTCGGGTAATTTTGCCTTTTTGCCCTCTTACCCAGCATCGTGACCACCCTAACTTATATCAGCATCAACAGCATAGTCGATAAAGCCATGTCCGTCTGTTTATATGTGAACTTATCTATCAGCTTTAAAGCTATTTTGATGAAACTTGAGACATATTCTTATTTTTGCTGGACTACTATAACATTTAGTTGCCACACGAACGTTCGGTCGAAAATTTTGTTTTTCAAGATAACTCGACCAAACTTACCAATTCTGAGTCTTAGCAATATCTAAACACGTTTACAAAATTTGATCAAAATCGGGTTGATATAGCTTAAAGCTGCCATAGGAACAATTGGTTAAGAACTGAGACGTAAGAAAAACCTTTTTATACTCTGTTTTCCAAAATGGAAAAAAAGAGTATATTGGGTTTGTGAAATGTCCGTCCGTCCGTCTGTCTGTCCGTCTGTATGAACGCAGGTTTTTTCCACAGTTTTGAAGCTAGAGCAACCAAACTTGGTATACATGTTGGTATATACCATAGTAAGACAAAGTGTCAAGATCTCCCCCCCACCCCCACCCCTTCCCCCACAAACCGCAAAAACCTATATCTTCCACAGTTTTACAGCTAGAGTAACCAAATTTGACATAAAGACTACTGACCACATCCTTGACCGACCTGCCAAAAAAAAATATGCCACGCCCACTACCGCCCCCGCAAATGAGCTAAACCTGTATCTCCTACACCCTTATAGCTAGAAACCCAAAATTTTGCAGTATGACTCCATTTGAAATCTTCGATAGATTGGAGAAAAAAAATTTTGCCACGCCCACCCCCGCCCCAGTAAACGAGCGATCATTTTGACAAGTACGCGTCTCGCTCTGCTTTGGGCGTTTGCAGCGTTCTCCACTTAGTAGAAAGAATTTTATAGTTCGTAGCATATATATATAAGTAGTCTTTAAAAGAATTTAATTTAATATACGTACAGAAAACAGAGTATATCGCAGTTGGGTGAGCCCGACTGCAACGTTCTTACTTGTTTGTTGTTTAATATAACGAAACCAAACTCTTTCACAATTTTTTCACATTCTATACGCTAGAGATGAGGCCCCTATATCTTAGGAACAATCGATCGAAAGATAAAGAAAGAAAGATGTTATAAAATACATAGATAATGAACTGGGATAGAACCTGTAGGCTTTTTGGTCCTTATTTAGTTTATACTTTCGCAGCTTCTTCTTCTTCAAAAAAAGAGTATGTTTTGGTTTGAGAAATGTCTTTCTGTCCGCCGTATAAATGCAGTTATTTTCCACAGTTTTGAAGCTAGAGCAACCAAACTTGGTATATATGTTGGTATATACCATAGGCAGACAAAGTGTCAAGATCTCGCCGCGCTCACTTCTGACTGCGCAAAGAGACGAAAAAAAGAGAATATCGCAGTCGGATGTATCCGACTGCAACGTTCTTACTTGTTTTTTTTATTTTGTTGATTTGGCAATCTTTGTTAGATATCTGATAAAAGACAGCACATTTGAAATGCATGTTTTTGTATACCAACAACTGGGAATGTTAGTTATCTTCTCAAGAAGAAAGTGAAGGGAAAAAAATCAACAATTTAGATATACCTGGTAACGAGAAACAAACATAACACATTTGGTTTCTAGCTCTTGAAATTAAGCCGTGTTCTGTCAACTATGGATTGTGATCGTGTCAACAATATATCCCGATATTTAAAATATGTATATTTATTGCCATAGCTTTTGCTTAGCAACCAAGTTTTCAACTGACACCTTTTTACAAATTTGTTTTTACATTTATAGATCAGGCAGCATTGAAGGAGTTTCACCCACCTCAAGTGGCTCCAATTTAATAACGGCGCTGTCTAGCAGCGTGACAGCTGCTGCTGCTGCTGGTGGAGGAGCAGGCGGTGGGAGCATTGACAACAGTACCGCCACAGTGGGCACCTGGAAGCTAATTAAAGGCAAGGTGTCGCAAACGATTGAGGATATCAAATCATCCAAGCATCATACTGTCATACCCGTTATTGTGGCTGAACCACTCAGCTTGAGCGCAGTGGGTTGGACTAACGACCCGGATTCGGACACAGAGTGCATCACGATAAATACACCCGTAAGCGAGGACCTGCATTCGCAGCAGCAGCAGCAGGCGCACAACTCTGACTCTGACGCAGAGGCCGAGCTGCTCCTCCACGACAGCAGCAGTTTGGGCAGCGGCGACGTTGGCACTGCAGCTGCCATCTCCACAGAACGCTCACGCCTGCGACGCGGCCTAGCGCACATCAAGTCCAAGGTCAAAGCCAAGCAACAGGCAGCCAGCATGAGTAAGAAGGAGCTGAGCACCAGTCCCAGTTCGGCAGTATCCCTGCGTGGTAATTTCTTGCGTAGACGCAATAATAATGCAACCGAGGGCACTGCCGAGGCTTCCACCAGTGGCCAGGCTGAGGCGAAGCGGGAGAGTGCAGCCGCGCCGGAGATACCCATTGCCAGTGGCAAGGCCAAGCGTGGCATATTGCTCGCCCGCAAGGATGTCGAAATAGAGTCCGGCGTGGAGATGCACGAAGACATGGACATACCCTTGGCTAGCGCTGAAACCGACTTGCCAGCGAAGCAATCAGCTGATAAGGAAACGGATGCAGTATCGATAAAGGAACGCGCTGCGCTAGACTTGCCACTGGAAAGCCTGAGCACAGACTCAGAACCGTACGCAAATACTCCGCTCGACAACAAATCACTCAGATCAAAGCTCACCGAATCGCGGTACACGCTCTGGAGCGTTTTGAGCACCAAAAGCTCGATCACTTGGCGAGCTGGCACCGTGGCACAGCCGGTGCTGTTGCTGATCCTTTTGATAATCTTGATGATGCTGCCACTTCCAGACTTTCTACGTGGCGTTGTGGCAACTGTACTATGCATTATGCTGCTAGATTCCTCCAGTTCCTACATACGGTATATCTTTGAGACTTTTATTCTCAGAACCCATCCGGAGCATACACCGTTCAAAATACCCAACTATGGCAGCATGCCCATCTGTGAGATACCCGCCGTTGAGGAGCACAAGACCATTAAGACCTATGCTGGCTGGCTGAATGAGATCAACAGCTATGATCCCAATACGTTTTCCTTTGCCATGACAAGAGCGGTGTATGTTCGCTTGGATGGCACTGTTCTGAAACTTTCCGGCACAAATGCACGCGTACCCAAGCGACGCATGTGGAACGAGCAGCCCATCGATCGCAATAAGGTTCTGTTTACCGATCATCGATCATATGATCTGCGTGATTCTCGAATTGAGCTGCTGCCCGTGGGATTAGCCAAGAAGCGGTAAGTAACACGCTGCTAGGCCTCTACTTCCCCCTATATTTATCGTGGTGCTTTTTTTACAGCTTCTTTAATCGCAAGTATCCCATCCAGTTGATCATCAAGAACAGCTGCACTGACAACTCAACTACTCCTTCTGTCCTACTCGATGTTCAACCCAAGGACACTAGGACAAATCTGGCTGGAAGTAGTCAAACTGCCTCATCGCCAGCCAGTGTCGATGATAGCGAGAAAACGGTTGATTTTGGTGCAACCATCATGCAGGCAGATGTAGGTTAACTCTCAATACTATCGATAACATTGACATAACTTAGGGAATAAACATAATCTGTTCTCTAACGGAATTCAATTTGCTTACAGCTACAGCAGCTGCGTAACAACGTTAATCCCGACTTGGAGCTGCAGGACATAACCATGCCCTGTGGCGATGAGGTGCGTTTGCTGATATTCGCCAGATGTGATCGGGAGAAGGAGGATTGGTATCGTCGCTTTCTGGCGGCCAGCAGGGGAAAGGTGCACGAGCAGGATTTGCAGGTGCCGATGGCACGTTTTGTGGAAGATACAGATCTGCAGGCAATCGCTGCTCAACAGGCTGTGAATCTATTGATGAGTTCAAGCAGGGTAATTATACTTTGAAAATGCATTTTAGATATTTGGTCTAACTTAATCCAAAATAGTTGCGTGTAAAAGAGGGCGAGGAGCGTAGTGTGGGTTTCAACGAAGCCTCGGTGGCATCCACCAACACCGAAGATGGGGGCAACAATACGCCCGATATTCAATTCGAGGAACTGCTAGAAGAGGACTGTACGCCGGAAGCTATGAAGGAGGGCTATGAGGGCCTGATTATGAGCGCAGATGTTGCTAGAAATCCGGCAGATTATGTCAAGTTTATGACAGTTTATCAGGTAGTCCTCGTGAATAGCAAACAGCATGTATCCTACGCACTTTTGTGTTGTATAATTTGTTTTGATTACTTTTATTATTGTTTTATTTTTATAATTTTGTCCACTTAGCAAGCTTGCAATCAAAGCCACATTCCTGTATGCCGCAGCTCACCCAAAGATGTGCACAATCCTGGTCATCGCCGTAGAAAAGTATGTCCTATTTTGATTTCTTTTTGATTTTACATACATCTGCACAAGTACATAAAATAAATATCTGCATACACATATATAACTCTTTTGGTGCACTCTTCAGGCTCGCCGTGCCAAGCGCCAGGAGGATGAGCTGTGGAAGGGTATTGATCAATCGTTATTTCTGGGTCCCTCTGGCAGCGTGGTCTGGGCCAATGTCGTCATGGGACGTTGCCTCTTTAGCTGGCTGAATGATATGGCGCTGCATGAAAAGATTCAGGAGTTTATGCAAAAGAAACTCAATTCTCTCAAGGTTAGTTTGACTTTGCTCTAAGTCTGATCTTAAGATTATACACATCTTTGCATTTTGCAGCTGCCCAGCTTCATGGAGGATGTCATCATAACCAACATCTATTTGGGTGAGTCCCCCATGCTGTTCCATCGCATGTCGCAGCCCATGCTGGATGAGCGCGGTGTCTGGCTGGATGCAGACATTACATACGAGGGTCTCGCACATATCACACTGACCACCAAGCTGAACTTGCTGCGCGTGCGAAGCAAGCCCAAATCAACGATGGTGGCTGCGGATACAGCTTCAGCAGATACAGGTCCAGCAGCTCCAGATACGCGCAGCGCACAAGATGATGTTGCACAGGATGGAGCCATCTATGACAGCGATGCTGAGAGTACGGGTGCGTCCTCATCAGATTCAGAGACTCCGCCTGTAGGCGTTTCTGCTGAGCCAGCTGGGAACACTGAGTAGGTTTTCTTGTTGTTAATATTTAAAATGCACACAATCATGAGTACAAAATCGTATTTATACAGGTTCTTCCAAAACTCGCCGGGCAATGCGCGTCGCATTTTTAAGATCGTCGATCGGATAGCAACATCCAATTTGTTCCAATATGCCACTGAACTGCCCTATGTTCAACGCGCCATGGAGAACATGAGCGCAAATATAACATTGCGTGTGGATCTCAAGGGTTTGGTGGCACGTGGCACTTTGAATATACCACCACCACCCTCGGATCGGGTGTGGCTATGCTTTCGTGGACCACCGCGTCTGTGGATATCAACAAAGCCACAAGTTGGCGATAAATCTGTAGATTGGTCGATTGTAACCAATGTAATTGAGAGCAAGCTGTGTGAGGCGGTGAACAAGTATTTGGTTTATCCAAATATGGTTGATTTTACAATACCATTCCTTGCTAAGCCCAGCTATGAGGATGATCCACCGGGATCTTTCAATTAGGAGACCGTCGTTTTTGGCCACATAAAACTAATTTAACACAAAACATAACATAAATTGATGTAATCGTTATTCCAAACTGAATTTAACACAAAGTGTTTAAGGGTCTTTATCTAAAAGCTTAGCTTAGTTTTGCGATCTCGCACCAAGTAATATGAGTACTTATCGATAAGAAAACAAAAACAAAAACAAATGAAATTCAAAGTGACAAGTTCGAAGCGCTTATTTTAACCCACAATCTTCGATCTCTCTATTATATTTTGTATTTACACACTCTGTAAACAAACATAAGATACAATACCTAAAGTGATTTTGTTTAACCAAATATAATTGAGGAGTTTTCGGTTTTTTCTTAACATTCTTCAAGGCATGACGCTAGCAGCCGCTCTGTGAAATCTTTACATATAGTATTCCAATAGCATTATGCAGGCACATAGCTCTAAATCTTATGTATATACATATATACTATATCTACGTACTATGCATACTATATACCGCAACAACTATTCTATAAAGAGAAAACCTATATACTTTTAATATATTCCAAGCTAATCTGTAAGCATGCATGTGAATTTTAAATGCTTAGTTTAAGAAAAAATAACATTTATTTATGTTTGGTGTGATGTTTTGAATTGATTCTATATCAAATAAGTAAAATATGTATTTAAATCAGCGTTTAAAGTTTAAACTATTTGAAATAATATTCTGTAATCAAAACTGAAGGAACATTCGCCAAAGGAAACAGTTCGCAATAGATTCGGTTTCCGGTTCCGGTTCCAATTACAACTCCAATATCATTTACAAGGCTGGCAAAAGAACAAGACAAATAGATGCAAGCAGAAGAAGAAGGACCATTTATTCCAAAAGAGAACAAATAATAGTTTAACTACACTACGATCATATATTTTATGTAAAGAAATAAAGAATATAGTAAATGGCTTTTACCCGAAATGTCTATTGATTATTTTCTTAGGTTTGGGCAAATAATATTCAGTTGTATTTAAACTTTTTTTTTTAATTATTTTTTTATTTTTAATTTTCATTCACGTTAAGAAATGTACATTTTAAGGTTTGTCTTGTTTAGAGCGTGTTTTTGTTTTTGTTTTGTTTGTATTTGTATTTGTTTTTTGGGTCTTCAGTTATGGTTTTTTTCTGGTTTCAAAAGTACATTAAGTAAACTACTAAGACATACGAGTACGTGTTTATAATATGTATTAATAATAGATGTATGTATAATGTATGTATTTGTAAATATGTATACATATATAGAATTCAAAAATGTACAACATTCATTTTTAACAAAAAAAGGTTAAACACGATTCTCCCGAGACCGCGTTCTTCTCTCAATACGTAGTTAAAAACTTGAATATAGCAATAGCAAACAATTAAAATTAGAACTTAACAATAGAAGGCTTATCATCTAATACACATAGTATAATTTCAATATTTAAACTTGCAATTTTGTTTTGCTTTTTTTTTATCTTTTTCGATTTTCGATTATATAGTTCATATGCATTTCAACTTATGTCTCGTTTAAATTTTCAAAATTGAATTTGTTACTTCAAAATATGTGTTTGTTGGTTTTTTTTTTTGTTGGGTTGTGATGTTTTTGAGTGGTTTACTTCATAAATGTGTTTGCAAAGAGTCATTTTTGCAAATGTTTAAATGAAATAGTACTAAAAAATTATTATTATATAGTATATATTTATGTATATGTATTGTATGTATATAGTAGAATACTACTTAAGAACTAAAACTGCTATCAAAACAGGTTTCTTCATTCACAAATAAATATGCGTAGCAATTTTCATAAAAACATCTTCACTGTCGTGTCCTGGCGGCAAATTTTGAGCAACATTTCTTGAATGTGATTAAATATATATATTTTTTGTATATTTTGTTTTGTTTTGTTTTGCATTTTACTGTTATGCGTTTAGAGCAGAAGAACTGTTATAAAGTGTAAGTGTGTGTGTGTGTATAACATGCCGGAAATGCAATTTAAATTTTTTCATTTTGAGCACATCTCAATGTTTGGTAGGGTATTAAAGGGATTCGGATTTAGTTTCACTTTCAGATTCGGTTTCCATTACGCGCTGTTCACTGTTTTTTTGCTTATGTTTATGTTTATTAGCATGTCCTGCTTGGCTACTCTTTAAATGACTCGCATGCACTGATTTACAGACGCATGTCGTCGTATTTGGCAAAGGCTTTGCAGAGTGCAAAGGCAAGGATAGCCAGGGTCAGGTGCACAATGCCAGTCACAATGACGCCAATGATGATTTCGCGCTGATGTATCAACCAATCGGTAAATATTTCATAGCAGCCCTGCCAACATAAATGTTGATTAATATATATTAGAATATATATGTTAATTAATAATTGCATACCTTTTTATAGTAACTGTTGCTTTCGCTGGGATTGGTCGTGCAGTCGTCATCACGTGGCACCAGCATAGACACATCCTTCAGCATGCAGCATGCATCGGGAATGGTGCGATTACCCTTTGTATTCTTCCACGCCTCGGACTCGTCAAAGTCACGATAATCATTGATGCCACAGCAGTTAAAGTTGCCCATCAGCTGATTCCACATCAGCGAGCTTGCATCCTGATTCTCGCCCAGTGTATAACTTGTTATTGTTGTCTGCAGGAATCCTTTGGTCTCGCTGCGCACCTTATCCTTGTAAAAGGCGGCCAAGCCGCCGGCAACAATCTCAGCCACCAGCAGCAGAATCAGAAACGTGCCATACTGTAAAAATAATAGAACAAGAAAACAATAGAGCAAGTGTCATGCCGCAAATAAAAGAAAAAAAATAATTAACACTACAAATAGATTGCGCATACGCTCCATTTGCCAGCTGACCCAATTAAAAGCCTTTTACGCAGTCAAGTCGTGAGCATTATATAAAAATCTATGCGTTTGACCCTGAGCTAAATGTGCAGCATGCGTTAGACGCGAGTGGTGAGTTTGGCCCACACACAGATACACACACACACAGTTACAGATACACACGCATACACATAAAGATGGCATTGCAGGCGCAAGCCAACCTCAAATGCTGAAGGTCAATTTGAAATGCTGCTTTGCATGTTTTATAAGCTCTTGGTGGTGTTTGTGCTTTGTCTCGCTCTTACAACTATGTTATGGTTGACGCTGCTGCGATGCGTTGCCCTGATAATGTTGCATGTTGCTGTGGTGGGCTGTGGGTTGTTACGCCTGGCAGCATCTCATTCACCTCTCTGCTTCTTCTATTTGTGGGCGTGCTGTACAAGTTAAATGTCTGGCAGCTAATGTATCTGTCAGATACACGCTCTTGCCTAATGCCTAATGGATTTTCTAGGAAGTTGACTTGACAACGTTTTTAATTAATTGCTGCCTAATCAGAATAACAAAAGTATAAGAAATTAGATAAAGCTGTCATCTATGTATTATATAATTGCTGACTGCCATTGTCGCCATTTATAATTTTATTTTTGTCATTTTGATTAAGTATAAGAAATAATAATGTGTAGTGTCTTTAACTTTGTTTTATTATTGAGAATTGCATGTTTCTTGCACAACATATAATATTTGTAGCACTCTCAAAATATCCAATGTTAACACACTTTGACAATGTTAAGCACAGACCTTGAGTATTACCAAAGAGTGCCCTTGCTTTATATTTACTGCAAATTTGGCTCAAATTGTGCATACAGATTTTGTTTAACGGGTATTACGCCCCCGAGGGCAAATACTTAAGCAAGTTTATTGAGAGCTTGTTACGCATGCGTCGCCGTCAGCAGACACATACAAATTGTTAAAAAACAAAACAATGACAATAAGACAGAGCAGTTAGTTGAGAAGTGGCGACAATTGAATACTGATTGTATCAATTATATGATCCGATTTGTTCAGATTTGGAAAGTCTTTTTAAAACATAATGGCCGGAAATTAGCACCTTCGCAATATTAGAATTTTTCAGAAATGAAAATTTGCATTTTTAATGCATTGAACGCTTCAAAATTAGAATTGAAATTTGAGAGTATTTTAATTTTTCTTCCTTTTTGGTACATTTTACAATTCATTTTCCTAATTTATTTTGTGATAAATGTAACGAAAATGAAACTTGAAAATCAAAAGTGTACAAATCATATCTTATAGCAAAGTCAAGTTCAAATTATTTATATTTAAACGAGGATATCGATAAGGAAAAATTTAATAAAAGTAAAAAAAAAAATTATTGACATTGAAGTATATTTATTTAGACTCTATAATGAAATTGGCCCATTAAATCATGTTATTTAAGTTAACTAATAAAAATCAATAATTTGTGTTAACAAAAGTTCGGAAATTAGATTTTTTAGAAAGCTGCTGTGAACATAAAGCGAGCTACTTTGCGAGCGACCCCTGTAATGCAAATGAATTTAAACATTTTATAATTTTAATTTTGAATGGTATTTGTTTTTATGGAAACGATCATATGGCATTAAATAAAAATATCTCATTTCAATTAAAACTTATGAAATGGAAATAATTGGATAGTTTTGTATTCTATCTAAAAACAACTTAATTTGCAACTGACTGTCCTATTTCAATACAGATGTAGTATATGATAAGCTGAAGCGATTCAACCGGTTTCAGCCAACTAAGAGACTAGCTAGACAAACATATGAGAATATATGTTATATATACAAAGATGTATAAACAACAAATACTTTATTGGAGAGTCTCTTTTAACGCGTTACACATTACGTAACAAAATTATAATACACTCTGCCAGTGGGTGTAATAAATGTCGAATAAATCGGTTAAGCCTCCCTCCCCCGATCAATGAATGCACCTGTTTGGCGTTGCAATTTCAATTGGCCAAGCCCATCAATTGACGTGTCGGAAATGAAAAGCGTAAATACTCGAACTCGTACTCGTATTCGTAGTCGTAATCGTAATGCAGAGCCATGTGATAAACTGTTTATTAATTGCCACAGTTGGCATAAGCGATTGAACACTCGATTGCAGTTCAATAACAGAAATTTCTTTTTAGGGCTGGGCCTTAACTGTCTGACAGACTAGCTGACCGACAACATGTGTAAATTGTGTGCAGGTGAAATTAAAATTCGAAGCACACAAGATCAAGTACAGACCCAAAAAGTGAAGGGCTTGTCACACACATGGCGATGGGGCCCTCACGACACTTGATTAAGTGTTGAAACACGTTTCGGCTCATGGAAATGCCAGATGAAAAATTAAAAACATAAAAATAAATAAAAAAGGCCCACAATATGCAGCCACAAGAAAACTTATTGCAGCTTTCTCTTAAAAAGTCGAAGGTTTCAACAGTTTTTCCTAAGCAAAAGTCAAAGTCAAATGAAAATGAAAAGTCTGTGTATCTGTGAAATACTCAATTGTGTATCTTAAATATGCAAACTCGTCTCAATAAGCGTGGAATATATTTTCATTTGTTTGCTGCCCGTCTCCATTCGAAAGTTTCAATTACATTTTCCGATGATGCAATGTTCGAATTGCTATTGTGCGAGTATCTTGTATCTGTAACTTTATCATAATTGTATCTTGCACTTACCGTCGACAGCAGACAGCGAGATTCACGCATCGCTCCCAAGTAGCCCAAGAGGCTCATAAAGAACATGACAGCTCCAATGACGATCAGAGCGTAGGCCAGCTGCTCTATGACCTGGGGCTGTGTAAAGTTCTAAATAGGAAAAAACACAATCAAATATCAGATAAAGTATTTTTTCAAAATTAAGAATCATTGAGAATCATATGTATAATTAACCTTTGCACTGGTAAAACTTTTGCAACATTTATAATTAAATTATGAGCTATGCTAATTGAGACATTCAACTTGAACAAACTTAAAGTACTCTTTAAAGTTGACAAATGCGCGTGGGTCTTCAAAAAACATTTCAATTCAAAATATTCAATGGACGACAGCTGAAAGTGTTTTGCAGAAAGAGAGAGAAACAGTTCGTTGACCAGCAGAAAAGCAGCAAAGAACAGAAGCAGCAACTTTGCCAATTAGCCTTTGCATGTGTACAACAATTTTGTCCATTTGGTCCTGCAATTAGTGCAATGAGGACATCATGACAGCACATTGCCAGACCTGCATTTATTTATCCAAAATGATTTCCCACAGTATGTCAAAAGCGGTAAAACAGCTCAACCAATGCCTGAAATAGATAGTCAGATTTATAGTTGTCCTTTGACATGCAATATCAAAGCTTGACCAAAGGATGTTTTGTATGTTTATAGTTGAGTCAGAAAACTAACGAAACAAATTTAGTTTTTAAGTTGTATAATTTTGAATCAGCACTATAATACGCTGACTAAGTAACCTCAACTGATTGTAAAACTATATTATTAGCTGTTTAATTTGAATCTTAGTGTTGTGGCTTTAAGTACATTCCGCTTCAAAATTGAATCATAAGCCGATTTGGTTTTATTTTCAAACGAAAAATTGTTAAATTTAACTACATAAAACAAGCTTAGCTCCGCATTCGTTAAAAAAGTAATACATTTTTTTGTAAAGAAACACTTTCAATTTAAATGCCAAGTCGATGTTAAGGACAAAATATGACCAAATAGACATTCCGCGTAAGAATCGGATAAATTTTGGTAATATTATAGGAGTCATTGTACAGAGAAAAGAGTATATTATAGTTGGAAGCTTTTGAATTCAACGCTTGCTAGTTTTTATAATGACATATTGGACGGCACTTTAATAAGCAACTAACATTCTATATACAACTCATTTGAACAGAGGGCAATGTCAACAATTACACAACACACCTGCACGTGATGTTGTTCGGGGAATAAGACCATATAGTACAAGTAATATATTGGAATAACATATATCTGAAATTTGGGGTGGCTTTTTTTACAATTAGAAGTAAAAATACTAAGCATAAATTGCCTATGAATGTTTTGATTGGGCTTTTTGGGTAAGCACTTTTGCTGCATTGACCTGGGGGTGTTTCCCCCCACACTTTCACCTGGAATTGGGGATTGGAGAATTCGATATGCACACTTACCTCAATGCGCTCGCTCTCGACAAGATTGAGCAGAGCAATCAACGAGTGCTTGTCCACGGTGAGCCATAGTCCAACTCCGAATATAATTGTGCCTAGCACCTGCAACATAATAAATAATGTTGTACAAAAAGGTGTTCACAAAGAAATAAAGAAAGGAAAAAAACCCTCAGTTTAGGTTGGCATGCAAATTGTAAGCATAAAACACAGCAGAAAACAACATACAACATGATTATGTTTATATGTTGCTCGGTCATGTTGATTGCATTTGATGTTGATGATTATGACGATAAGCAGCAACAAAAGCAACAAAAGCAACAACAGCAACAACAACAATAACAACAACAACAACATTGACGATAAAGTCAATGAACCGACATAAATGCAGAAAAACTGCGCATGCGCAGAGATTTGCTTTTTGCTTGATTGAGTGCAGCCGCAATGAAGCCGCGCCTTTCCTTTCCTTTCCTCTCCTCTTCTTGCCTAACTTTTCCAGCATTTTCATATAATTTGTAATGCAATTTAAGCAAACCAAAAACAAAATATGTTAACTATTGCCCAGGCTGGGAAATATTTTACAAATTCCTCACATATTTTACAAACGGTTGTCTCTAAAATTTTTGTGTATTTCAATTGATTTGCAAAATCAGCTGTATCTCTAGTATTTATCATCAAGCTTGAATTGTTGTTGTTTTTGCTGTTGTTTTTGTTGTTAAATATAAGTACTTACAAAAAATATAAAATTCAATATGCAAAGCAAATACTTTGCACACCAGACGCCACAGTCGAAGACCATTTTCGATGTTTTGGAAATTTTGCGGCTGCTTCAAAGATCTGTCGAGCTGTAATTAGAAAACAACAAAGAAATGCCATTTAGTTAAACACACAAATAGTAATATAAGTAAAAGTATAACAAAGTTGTTTAACGAGTAATTTAATTAAAAAATGCCTCTTCATTATTTAAAGTGCCACAAATTGTGTGGCACAAAAGAAAGTGTCACGAAATGCCACAAATACTCAGAAGAATAAATACCAAAGAAATTTGTTTTCTTTTAATACATGTGTACATATATGTATGAACGTGTTCGTGCCTAATAAATTAACATGTGAAGCAAGCGTACTAAATTAGTGAATCAGTTAAACAGGAAATATGAAATACTTATGTTGACATGCTGACATTTCAATACACTTGCAATAATTAAGAATACATTTTGAAGAGTATTTAGATCATTTTACACTCAACTCACAACTTATTAGTGATAAATACTTGCGCAAGAATCTTTCTCTGTTTAAAGATCTTATAACTTTTCAGCTCATTTATTGTTACTCCCTGTTCCCATTAAAAATGGGAATTACTGCAAATGTGAGTAACAGGCAGAAGGAGGCATTTCCGACTATATAATCTATAGATATTTTTGATCAGCATCAACAGCCGAGTCGATTTGGCCATGTCCGTATGTCTGTCCGTCTATCCATCTGTATGAACGCGTCGATCTCAGAGACTATAAGAGCTAGAGACACCAAACTTGGCATGTAGGTTCCTGTATACCATACGCAGATCAAGTTTATTTCAAATTTCGGATGCACCCCCCCGCACCCGCGCAAATCGCAAAAAACTCCCACAGCCACAATTTTAAAGACAAAGCTTTGATTTTGGGTACACATATATTTTGTATCAATGTTGATTATCTGTGTAAATTTCATTTCGATCGGATAAATAACAACAAAGTTATGAACGGATCTTTTACCCCCGTCTCAGCAGGTAGCAACAACAGTTTTACATGCACTGGACAAGTTAAGTGCGCTACTTGCTTGTGTTGCCGCTGAACTGCTTGAAATGCAAGGTGGGAGCAGGGAGTCTTGCAGTCGGGCACACTCGACTGTATCATTCTTACTTGTTTTTATATATATTTATAGTTTCAGACTCATTGACATAATCATTATGACCTTAGTTCTATTTTAGCTACAGCAATTGGTTTTCTTAATTTTAACGACTTTAGCTTCATAAATTAACTCATTCACTCAATCTTACTTAGTTAAAAGACCTTTGCTGCGACATTGTACATTTTACTCGCAGACCAAATTAAATTTCTCATTAAGAGCAACAACTAAACGTGGTTCTGGTTCTAGTTCTGGTTTCCCTACTCTCCCCATCTTTCTATCTCTATATTTATCTTTCGCTGCCTCATTCCATCTCTCTCACTCGTATCTATCTGTCGAATAACTCTCCGGGGGCACTTTTCTTTTCAGCCAACTCCGTCAGCAGCATATTTATATACATACCAAATAATGGGGTATATTATGTTTGATATAACATTTGTGCTTAACTATAGATCCCCATCTAAGGAATGAAACATATATGTCTAGTAGGTATTACTTATATATATTTAAAGCATATGAATTTGTACTCTCATATTTTAGCATAATTTTCAAAAAAGACGCCTATCAAATCTCGAGCTGTATAGCTGTATTTAAGCATCATTTTCAAAAAGAAGCTTATCAAAACTCAAGCTGTTTACAGGGTATCTTTAAGTCGTACACACTTATCTACAATATTCATTGCTGTCATAAACATGTTTTGGTTCTTTACCCAGTTAAGTCTATGCATGCATGAACATATGTGCAATGCTGTATTTATGCTATGAATATCACGATTTCTTTGTTGTGTAGTTTCCAAATTGATGAAATTAAGCAATTTTGAACTGATTATCTCGAAAATTCCCAAGAAAAGATTAGTTTTAGAATGCATTAAAACTAAGAAATTCAGACTTCATGCAATATTATATCTACAAATTGCATTCACCCGAAGGTTATCTGAGACGAATTACAATTCTTAGTCAAATCTTTCTGTTTAACTCTATTTCTTAAGTTATTGTTTGAAATGTCTTTTCATGAACTAAGTATTGTAAATATGGCATGGCATAAACATTGTTGAAGTGTGTAAATACCTGTGCGTTGCAGACGCACACAAACAATGTCACGAGCTATTGATGTTGCAAAAGTAGAACAGTCGGTGGCTTTGAGGCTGCTTCTGCGCTGCAGCTTTTTCCGTTGTTGCCAACTCGCGACTGGCAAACATATATTCCTGGCCAACTTTAGCTGCTGCCTAAAAGCATGCCTACTCCCTGCCCCCTGCATCCTGCTGCCTGCTGCTTGTTCTACTCTGCTTTCCTTTCTCATTTTGGCACACACGCAAAATCTGTAATCCTATACATAAGCGAGTGCAGGTACTTAAAAGCAAACTGCTTAAAGGTTTATGTTGCCATATATAGTATGTGTTGTATATACCATATACCAAAGAGTAAAATCAAGTCTAAAACGTATTGCTTTCCCTGCAACCCCCACCACCCGCATTCGCACAGTTTAAGCAATTTTCCGCCTATGGAAATTGCTGGCAAAACAGCAAGATTTTAATTGCTTTTTCCATTGTTTTGAGGAGTTGAGTGATAAGCTTCGTTGAATTTCAAGCCTTAAAGCTTGACAACATTTTGTGATTGTTCATAATTTATGTGCATATTTTGATTGATATTCCAAGATACAGGGGAATGTGTTCAAAGTATTGGGATTGCAATATGACAATGAACTTTGGAAACATCCAAATATTGTATAATATCAACAGAAAATAAACTTTAAGTAAAGGTGTTTAATTCATTTTTATCACGCTTATTAAAATGCTATCTTAGATCATATGAGAATAACAAAATATTCAATATTATTACCTTGAACATAGTTCTTATGACTTAAGAAATAAATTGCATCTTATGTTTTATATTTGAAATAAACAAAAAATAACCTTTTAATAAATTGAGGAATACTTATAAATAGTTTTTTTTTTCCATTTTTTTAATATTTGTTCTTAAGTCATAGTCCTGTATGATTCTAAAATATATTTTAAGCCTAAAAATTAAACATTGTTTCCAAAAAAGCCACAAAGATGAATAATTTGAACTATTTTTAAACGTATAATGGTAATATTTTGAAAAAACATACTTTTTATGAATTGAAAAATAGTTATAAATTGCTTTAGTTTATTTTGAATTAAAACTCAATCTAGTCAACTAAGTTGACTTTAAACTAGTTTAAACCGAATAATCAAGCATTATTAACAGAAATACAATTTAATGAGTTGAAAATGTGAATAACTTGAACTCTTTCTAAACTTCTAATTGTATTTACTCTTTCCAATTAGCGCATAAATTAAATAATGCCCACTTCAACTAAATATTTTCGCTTGCAACTAGCTCTAAGTTTTAATTACTGAACCACAAAGTTAAGCTCTCAGAGCCATTTTGAAGCACACAAGCCCTCAAAGAGGCCGCCGACCAGTAAGCTGCTGACATATGCCATATAAAATGCAAAGCTTATCATTAGTGTGCACACACATACACACAAAACACACACTCCCACATATACATATATCTTCTAATTAGCTTTCAAGTGGCGCATGGAAAATATTAGCACATTTCCCTAGCTGCACATAACATAAACAACATACGCAGGCAAAGTTGGCATCAGCATCATTCATATCATAATCAGCTATACATATATACTTGGATATATGTATGTGATTAACCAGTCTGGCAACTCATATTTCAAATGGTACACAGTTTTAATTGGCACATTGAAATGTTAATTAAAGTTAATTTTTAGGCTCAGTTAGTTGATAACTGTGACTTTATATATATATATATATATATATATATATATATATATATCTACAGGTATATTTTCATAAATCATATGCAATTGAATTGAAACTTGACAAAACTGGTATAGGAGTATCCACAATTTGTTTGAAACGTGCATCTAATTGAATGTACAGCAAAAATAGCAAGACTGTACAAATAAAATTGCATATTTATGAGCAACTATTGTTGAGCATTTGTTTATTATTTGCGCAATTAAATGCTTGCACGTTAATTGTTAACCATAGAAAGTTGTCGTTGTTTAGCTTTGATACAATGCACTTTTTGGCGGAGTTCGTAATTAAAATTTCTATTACAATGATGAGGCAAAAGGAAATGCGAGCAAAGTTTAGATTGAGATTGAGACTTGAGACCTGTGAGACTTGAGAGCTGAGAGAGTAGCTGAGATTGTAGGTAATTTAGTTGTTTCTTTTTCAGCTGCTGCTGATGCTTTTTGTGCAGGTTGTGGGTTAAAGAAAGTCGTAACTTGTATTAATTAAAAGGCAAAAGTTGAAAGGCAACAAACACACACATAGTTTGTTACATAGGCAAAAAGGTTTTCTGCCAACTTGTCTACAAGTTTTGAAGCCAAGTTTGCCTTTAGTCATCAAATCGTGTGCAAGTTTTTCCGTACTCTGACTCTGACTCTGACAATTGCCATAAATGATTTCTTTTAGTTGGTTACATTCTGGTTTTTTTTGTTGTTCTCAATATGCTACAAAAGAGCTAGAGAGGAGGAGGAGAGGTAAGAGACGACACACAGGCACATTAGCACTTGTCACGTTTGCTTTGCTTGCCAAGAATTTAGAAATTGTATTTACGAGTATTGCCAATGCTTTCTATTTTCAACTCAACTTCAATTCGGTTAGTGTGTTGTGGCCAAGACTTTGGCTAAAAACAGCTGTTGGAAACCAGTAAATAGCAATAATACTAAAAATTCATGCTCGAAACTAAAAGTTATGCTTCTTCTTCAAAACTTCTCAAACTCATCTTAAACCGTGAGAAAAACTCGTACTCCTAAGCTGCAAAATGATTCTCTTCTTTTTTATTTCTCTTTGAATCCAAGTAGCTTACTTTGAAATGGTTTTTTGTGCCTGGCAATTAAATGTTTTAGTTGGTAATGAGATTTAATTGGGTCAGCAGCGTCTCCATGCATTCCCACACACAGTAATTGCATAAGATACATCCATCCGCAGCTAATTTCAGGTGGGTGGCCCACCCTTCACTCATCACATTTGCATATGAAACCAGCGCGAATGGCCTATAAAAAGGGGTATCATTTTGTAGGAGTTTCAGTGCTTCTCTCAATTAAAACCAGGAAGGTCTAATTATATGTATCTTGAACTTAAGTAGATGATAGCCCAAGAAGTTGATCTATGTTGAGTGATTTAATAATCCAATTTGATGCTAACAATCTGTTTTTGTTTTCCATTAAATAATGAGTTGGAAAAATCTATGTTATCAAAGAAAATTGTTAATTTTATGCAAATCATTTGAGGTAACAAGAATCATTGATCTAAATTCTTTTTTGTATGCGCCTATTAAATTTCTCAAAATTGTAATGCAATCAAGGTGTATCAACATTTTTTGGGAAACATGTTTCTGCATAATTTGAATAAATTTGGTTTTTTTTGTTGCTGTGTTTTAATATTTATTTAACATTCAATCAAAATTTGCACAAAATGTTTTACAACAACCTTTTCAGTTGCTACATAAAATAAACAAAAATATTTGCTGTTGATTAAATGCGCATTTTGATCACTTGCAACAAAAATGTATTATTAATGGCAAAGTTCAAAACCAAAATTTGATTGCCTTTGTCTGAGAGCTAATATTGCAAGATTCCCCAATTAAATACGGCTTTAAACCCGAACTTATCAAAACTGGTATAAAGCCCATTTAATTCAGGCGACATATAGCGCAATATATTTGTTGTTTTATTTTGTAATCAGCACACGAGCCACAAAATCAATATATATATTTTTAAATTTTGCTCAATTAATGCAAATACAAAAAAAAAGCAGCGATAAAGTTTGTTTTATTTTTGCGGCTCGCTAAATAATTTGCATAAAAACATATTTTGCTGCAGCAATTTGTTTCGATTCCAAAGGGACAAACTGCGGGAATCTGACTCTTAATAACTTTAAGCTTGACTTCTGGCTGACAAAATGTCAATTGTTAACATCAAATGTTTATTTTATTTTATAATATCTTTATTTATTGCATGTCAGTCAACTTCCGGAGTCGACTAGTTGTTGTTGTTGCCGCTTATACAACAGTTGAAGCTGCGTTAACTAATTGACATAATTGACGCAGCTCCATGGTGCATGAGGGGGCTGAGGTGGGCTGAAGTCTGAATCTAAGGTCTGTGCCTTCAGCTGAAGGCGCTCTGTTTGCTTTTGTTAGTCGCTTTTTAGGTCAATGGTCGCCACTTGGCAACATTTTTGCTATCTCTGTCACACTCGCTCTGTCTGTCTGTTTGTCTCTTTGTTTGTTTGTTTGTCTTGTTTGTTGTGCGAAAATCTGCGACATTTGGAAGGCAGTCCAATTTAACACCTGACACTCAAAGCCAGATCATGTGTGTGTGTGTGTGCTCTGGACCGTGGCATGTGCCAAAAAGCGTAGACGACAACGCCCCAACCAGGTTAAGAGACACGAAGAGGAAAGAAGGCGGAATGGAGTGAACGTGCAGTCAGCCAGGCGAGTTGCCAACTAAGTTTATTGTAGGTAGACATGGCTAAGACACATGTCAAGCTACTTAGCAGTATTGTGCGATATTTTGAAGATTTTCTTTGTTGAACTTATTTCGTTTGGACTGTTTGAAAAAGTAAACCTTATTTTAATTGCATATCTTGCATGATTTATAAAATACATATTTAAGATCTTATTTTGTTAGCCATCTAATATTAATGTGAAGCACTTAATATTTATTATTCCAACTGGTTTATTGTCACCCGTTTATCTGACTCGTTGCGATATTTATTTATTTATGACGCCAGCTACTTGAATAGACTGACCCTGAAAGACAATTGCGATTTGCATGGACTGAACTCGATTTTGATTCGAATTCTTAAACACCATACACATTCATATTTATACCCTGTACTTATACAAAAGATAAAAAAGAGTATCATAAAAGGACTTATCTGTTTACATGTCCATTCCTTTCCTTGAACTTTGCACTCTTAAACTACAGAAGTTACAGAGACCAAATCTATTATATGGGCTAGTCCTGCGTTGCGAACGTTACATTCGTACGCAAATTTGCTTGTTAATATTGCAACAGCTAGCGTTCACATTACTATTATTTAATGACATTTTTTGCCAAAATCCAGTTCCTTGGGAGTACTTTTAAAAATATTTTAAGATAAAAGATTAACTGTTTTTAAAAAAAAGTTATGCTTGTTTAAAGTTGCGTTGCGAACGTTAAAAAAAATGGAAGTGACTTTAAGGCTTATGTGCATTTGGACATTTTATAGCGAATTTTGCATAATAATCAAAAAAAACAAGTAAGAATACTCTAGTCGAGTGTGCCCGACTACGAGACTCCCTGCTCCCAACTTGCATTTCAAGCAGTTCAGCGGCAACACAAGCATGCAGCTTACTCAACTTGCACAGTGCATGTCAAACTGTTGTTTCTGCCTGATGAGACAGGGGTAATAGATTCTTCCATAACTTTGGTGCTATTTATCCGATCGTGTTGAAATTTACACATCCGAAAGACATTGATTAAACATACATGTGTATACATGTGGGGGGTGGGGGGGGGGGGGGGTGCATCCGAAATTTGAAATAAACTTGATCTGCGTATGGTGTACAGGAACCTACATGCCAAGTTTGGTGTCTCTAGCTTTTGTAGTCTCCGAGATCTGTGTGTTCATACGGACAGACGGACAGACGGACAGACGGACAGACAGACAGACAGACGGACATGGCTAGATCGTCACGGCTGTTGATGCTGATCAAGAATATATATGGTTTATATAGTCGGAAATGCTTCCTTCTGCCTGTTACACACATTTGCAGTACTTTATAACTCCCTTTTTCCCATTTTTAATGGGAACAGGGAGAAAATATATATATACAAAAAATTAAATAGAATATATGACCATAGCAATCCAGCTTAAAAAAGAAAGACAAGTAGTTCCGTTTAAAAAAAATCTTAATGTTTTGTCTCTTGCGAACGTTACAAGATTTCCTTTGACTTTGCACTTAAATATTTATAGTTAAGCTAGGTTAAATTGATATTTTTATATTTCTATTAGTTAGTGCTTTTTGTTATTGAAGTCTTAGAAAATAACTTTCATCTAGTAAAATGGTCTAAAAATGAATAAAATAAGGTCGAAAAGCCATTTTTGCAGATTCCACTCGGTTCGCTCATGATAATTATTGAACTTGATTGTAAATTATTAGATTTTATCATTTTCTAACAATTTATATTGATTAAAGCATACAATTCAGAAGAAATAGGTTTTAATAATGACTTTTCGGAAATGGCTTAATTTTTTCTGGAAATGCCCATATATATTTCATTATTCTTTTCCATAATCTTATTATACTTATTTCATATTTAAATATACATAGCAACTTTTTTCTAAAATCGGTAGGTATGTTTTTGACTTTCCAAACTTTTCATGAATTTATTCTTAACTTACAGTGTATTTTTGAACCGAGCGCACTTCTCTTTTTATTAAATATTGCAATATAAATTTACAACAAAATGTTTATTGAGTTGCTTGCTCATTAAAAATGCTCAAAATTGCATTACATTGGTTAAGAATGACCCAATTGAAATTTGCTCAGAAAAGCCACAGACAAATGACCTAATTTTTGGTAAATTGAAAATAAAATATCAATTTCTGGCTTCGTTATTTTGTCGTTTATGCTGTCTAGTTGAAAAATATTTACTTAGATGATTGCACTTAAAAACTAAAGTTGCGAATTCAACAAAAGTGCTGCTTTTAACATTTTATAAATTGAAAGAAACTGAAAGAATCTTTATAATGAAAACAATACTTTTTAATAGTTCGATCGATTGTCCAGTTCTATATTTATATCTATATATTAGAGAGTAGAGGCGTTGGTTTTAATATGTCAGCTTTTCAAATTTCTCGCTCAAAGTTTTAATAACTCTTTGTTTCTTGGCTTGAAAAGTGAAACTCGCAGAACTTGACCAATTTTCGGGGCTGTAGGTTTATTATTGCTCATTGCTCTAGTTATGTCGTAGCTTGTACCCGTATCTTGATGCTTATATTGTTGTTGTTTCATTATTGTTGTTGTTGTTAAACGAGTAACGCTGACTGTCAAAAGCTATAAGCATGCTTGACATACTTGCATTTATTTTACTTATTATTCTGAAGCGAGTACTTATGTCAGTATCATATTTACGTGGTTTGTGGTTCTGCCTCATTTTCACTTTTCATCAATAAAACTGAGCCACTTTGCATTGTTCATGCAGCATAATGATGCGATAGGAAAATATAACAAGTCTACACTCTTGGATAAGTGCCAGGAAAACTTGAAAGTGTGCTCGACTAGAAGATAACCTGCAGACAGGTAAGAAATCAGATGCACATAAATAAAATGAAAAAATATTACAAATAACAAAAACTATGCTGTGAAGAGTAAGCCCAATGAAATAGTTCTTAATTAAGAGGCCGCAGTTGAGTTTCAGACGAAATTACGCATACGCCGCTTGAGCGACAATTTTGATGAAACAACTGACAAAAAAAGAGCTGCGGAGTATTCGTAATGGATGTAAAAACAACACCCGTTGTCACTTCAATTCATAGCAGATGCAAATAAATTTCCATTAAAGCTGCGGCCAACTGTGCCCCCGCACCGCGCAGACAGGCAGTTAGGCAGAGAGGCAGTCGGGCGGAGCAGCAAACAGATGCACAGCGCAGCTCGAGTGATCCAACTGATTGAAGAGACCCAGGCCAAGGCACAGGCAGAGACCCAGGTTGTGGTCTGTAAGCCCATGGCGCAAAGGTGCCCACACGACGAGCATTTTAGATAATTAACATTTTGAGTCATGAGGCAGCAGCAGCAACAACAACAACAACCACAAACAACAACAAGCAGCGGGGTTTGAATTGTGTCCATAAAAGTATTCACACATTAATTTCTATATGCTCGTATTTACACATTTTATATTATTTCATTTCTCGACTGCTACTAAATTAAATGAGGCGGTTCTCAGCCTCAGTTTCAGTTTCAGCTTGTGTATCTGTGAGATACATCGACTCGTGTATCTGACAGATTAACAGATACAGATACAGAAACAGATACACAGCGACAGACAGTTAGTTACTGCACTTGCAATTGAATATGCCTCTGGCTTTTATCAGTTTCGCTTATTATTTAACTTTCTTTTGAACTTTGAATAGTTTTTTGTCTGTTTGTTGGTTTTTAGTTTTAAGTTTTTAGTTTTGAAGGGGTGAAGGGGTGAACAGGGGGCGGGTTCAATGCGCTTAACTCTTGCGGCTGGATAGCTTGGTAAGCTTGTTGGCTTTTTAGCTTATTGGCATGTTTGGCTTTTCCTTTTTGCCATCAACTTTCACATTTACAACTTATAATGCAACCTTTGGCACTTCCTTTATGCCACACGATATGTGTCATTATCACATTTCAGCTAAACAAATAACCGACTATCCAACCGAGTATCTATTAACGAATTCGATTTCGATTTTGGTTTTGGTTTCAGTTTCGAAGCCGTTGCCAATTCCAGCTATATTGGCCATCTGGACGCGCAACGCAGACCCAATTGCAATATATGTAAGCCCGCCTGGGAAATGCTATTCCAACAAGTTCGAATGAGTTAATCGAGAATGCACATCGAACAGATACTCTGTAGCTAGTAAGCCGAAAGACATTGAAATTGTGAACTAATCGATTAGTTCGTAAACCAAGCAATTTTTTTAAGATTATAATCGATAGTATTTCGATAAAACAAAATTTAAAACAAGTAAGAATTTTGCAGTCGGATGCACCCGACTGCGATATACTCTTTTTTAGCCTCTTTGCGGAGTCAGAAGTGGGCGTGGCAATTGTATTTTTGCTCAAATCTGTCAAGTTTTGCCATTGCTTGCGATTGATTGCATTGATTGCAAGGGCGGGGGTGGGCGTGCCAAAATTATTTTTATGCAATCTATTTAATAGGACAATAGAAGACAAAATTTGGGGACTCTAGCTAAAGGGGTGGGGGAGATACAGACTTTGCTTATTTCTGGGGGCGGGGGTGGGCATTATCAAATTTTTTTTTGTCAGATCAATCAAGGATGTGATAAGTAGCCCTTGTGCTAAATTTGGTTACTCTAGCTATAAAACTGTGGAAGATATAGGTTTTTGCGGTTTGTGTGGGAAAGGGTGGGGGTGGGGGGAGATCTTGATACTTTGTCTGCCTATGGTATATACCAACATGTATACCAAGTTTGGTTGCTCTAGCTTCAAAATTGTGGAAAAAACCTGCGTTCATACAGACAGACGGACAGACGGACGGACAGACGGATGGACAGACGGACATTTCACAAACCCAATATACTCTTTTTTCTTTTTTTTCAAAAAAATTAAAAAAGAGTATAAAAAACTTGTCAACACAGTTTTTACTCCCTGTTCCCATTAAAAATGGGAAAAAGGGAGTTATAAAGTACTGCAAATGTGTGTAACAGACAGAAGGCGGCATTTCCGACTATATAAACTATATATATTCTTGATCAGGATCAACAGCCGAGACGAACTAGCCATGTCCGTCTGTCTGTCTGTCTGTCCGTCTGTCCGTCTGTCCGTATGAACACACAGATCTCAGAGACTATAAGAGCTAGAGACACCAAACTTGGCATGAAGGTTCCTGTATACCATACGCAGATCAAGTTTATTTCAAATTTCGGATGCACCCCCCCGCACCCCCGCAAATCGCAAAAGACTCCCACAGCCACAATTTTAAAGATAAAGCTTTAATTTTTGGTACACATGTATGTTTAGTCAATGTCTTTCGGATGTGTAAATTTCAACACGATCGGATAAATAGAACCAAAGTTATGGAAGAACTTATTTCCCCTGTCTCAGCAGGCAGAAACAACAGTTTGACATGCACTGTGCAAGTTGAGTACGCTGCTTGCTTGTGTTGCTGCTGAACTGCTTGAAATGCAAGTTGGGAGCAGGGAGTCTCGTAGTCGGGCACACTCGACTAGAGTATTCTTACTTGTTCTTATTATATAGACAAACACTTTGAATAACGATTAATTAAATAGAATATAATTTGGTTTTATGTTGATTTTTTAAAAAATGAAAACAATGTTTTGTTTCTCCAGAGTTCACAGTCTATTAAACTGTTGAAGAATTCAACATTTATTAAATCAGATACACTTTTAAATAAGTTTTTGTGAAATATATTGATGAACGATAGTCGTAAGGGAACAAAAAGTATCGATTTTCAGCACTTATTTTGTAATCAAAAAATCGATTAAACAATGCATGATTAACATTAACATTAAATAAATTAAAACAAATTTAATAAATAAAACTTTGATTTGTATAATCCAATAAGCCTATCTAAGAATGGGTGCAAAGTTTCAGTATTTGAACGTGTATACTAGATTTGAAACAGCTCTTAAGGCTTAGTCTGTTTGGTTGTTGATGATTATGATCTGATGAATAAAGTTATGTTACTTTAAAGATCTGCATATGACTCCTTCCGCCTGTTACATACATTTGCATAGTCTTATTATACCTTTACTCCACATTTAAAATGAGTAGAGGGTATAAAAAACAACAACTGTGAAATGTATACGTAAGTAACTGCAAGCTATGCGCTAACCCAAATGTATCTACACGACGCACCAAATCAAAGCCCGGCAGTCCACACCGAAAAAAAAGTGTATGAATGAGGTTGATGTTGATGTTGCAGTTGCAGTTGTTGCTGTTGTAGATGTTGCTGTCGCTGTTACAGTTGCAAATGCAAGACTATGAAATATTGCCGGGCGTTGGCAAACACAGTGTATGTGTGCGTGGTGTGTGTGTGGTGAGTGTAAATTTAAATCTGTGTAAATTTATGTGGGAGTTTTTTGGTAAGAAAGCCCCGCACAGTTGGCAGCTGCCCTAAGCCAGCGTGGAAACTTATCTAATAACTAAAAGTTGGCGTTTCCTGTAACCCGCTGGGAATGAGAATGTGCCTTTAAAGTACTTACTTCTGGAATCTAGAATCTAGATCTATAAAGATAATGCGTGTCAGCAAATGCGCTCTTTAAATATTATGTTCCATGCACTGTTGAGTTTTGTACGACGTTTAAGAACTGTATAATAAGTATTTAATAGAGTTGAATAAACTCTGTAGCACTTTATAATAGGTACTATAACAAAACATCGATTTTGGCGACAGTTTCGATAACTAAACATCGAATTTGGCTAATAACAATTAATCGATATTGCAACGATAGATTCAACAACTGCAGAGTCTAATAACAAGTTCGATAGTTAGTTGTTGTCGCTGCACCTGTGAGACAACTTTTAGCTGTCACTGTTGGCCCATTGCATCAGCGTGCAAATATGCAGCTGCTGGCCAAGAGGCAAACATAAAATAAACGAAACCAACTTAAAAGCATTCGAAGAAAACTTGCCCAAGTCGTTTGGCTTGGAACAACAGCAGCAACAACAGCAGCAACAACAGCAGCAACAACAACAACAACAAAAGTGGCCACAACAACAATTAGGCTTTAAATGTTAAACAATTTGGGCTTTTGGGTGTTAAACGCTTTCTAGGATTGCTTTGCATGCCAGCTTGAAGCAATGGAAAATACTCTGTCTGTCCGTCTGTCTGTCGCTTCCAGCGTATAAAAAACGTACAATATAAAAACAAAACCCAAATTAATATGCATTGTTGCAGCCGTGTTGTTTGCCAAGCATATTTGGACTTTCACTTTTGTTTTCATTTTCAAAACAAACAAAAAAAAAAGAAATGAAGACAAAAAACTTATATGCCTATAAACATATTTTTATGTTTTTTATAATTGCTCGAATTGCTATTTTGATTTTTATTTGAATTACAAATTACAAAAAATGATGTGTTGATTGTACACAAGATAAATACATTTTTATTTAGGCTTCCGAGTTTGTTTGGTGGGCGTAGCGATTAGAGCTTGTTTACGAGTATTATGATTGTGGAATCGCCGTTAATTGCTGTATCTTTTACTTTTGACTTTCGCCCAAGTTTAAGCTGCTCCATTAAGCCCTCAAATGAGATGGAGAGGGGTTGGGTTGGGACAAACACATAACAAGTGTAAAAATCCAAGTTACGCATTTTTTTTTATTGCGCAATCAACAATTTTTTAGAGTCATTTTTAGCGTGCAGAGATTTTCATGGCTTGCGAAAGTAAATATGTTTTTTTTACTACTCGCCTTTTCTTATTGGTCTTCCTATATAAGGTATTTTTAGTTATTAAAAGTTCGATTCATTAATCAAGTGTGGCAGCAGGTAGCAAAGCGGGCAGTAAAAGATGTTAACTTAACTTAAGTAGTATGTGCACCTGCTGGGCTTATGAAATGGGGCTAAAGAAATGTGGTCCAATTTGAGAGCTCTTTAAGCTTCAGCTACTTTTCCAAACAGTTTCTTGCAGTGTAAGCTGGCTTATGTCTGCAATAGCTGGTTATGTGTTTTTTTAATTAGAGTATATTGAAGTAACTTTTCATTTAACTTTTGTTAACTATTAAAATTAAGTACAATTCTCGAATAAATTACTGAGATTATACTACATTACAACTAACTACAGTGTAAGAGGTGACTGTGGTGACTTTATAATTTTAATACAAGCTGCAATGTTAAGTGATACATTTAAGTGATCGTTAGCTACACTGACAAAAAAGCTGTGTATATTTAAGTATTTGAGTAAGTATTTCTTTTTCATCTTGTAAAATAATAGGACAAAATCAGAATCATTCCATTTTTATCTGATTCGACGTCAACCAACGGACGAAATCTATGGTGGAAAGTTGACGTAAAATTTTGTCCGATGGTGGAAAGTTGACGTCCTGTGGTAGAAAGACGACGTCAATTCATATAAAAACAAGTTAGAACTTTGCAGTCGGATGCACCCGACTGCGATATACTCTTTTTTAGCCTCTTTGCGGAGTCAGAAGTGGGCGTGGCAATTGTATTTTTGCTCAAAACTGTCAAGTTTTGCCATCAACTTAAGTTTGGTTGGGCCCGTTGCACAGGTTTGGGAGAAACAAACATTGCTTGCGATTGATTGCATTGATTGCAAGGGCGGGGGTGGTCGTGCCAAAATTATTTTTATGCAATCTATTTAAAAGGACAATAGAAGTCAAAATTTGGGGACTCTAGCTAAAGGGGTGGGGGAGATACAGACTTTGCTTATTTCTGGGGGCGGGGGTTGGCATGGGCAATTTTTTTTTGTCAGATCAATTAAGAATGTGATAAGTAGCCCTTGTGCTAAATTTGGTTAATCTAGCTATAAAACTGTGGAAGATATAGGTTTTTGTGGTTTGTGGGGGAAGGGGTGGGGGTGGGGGGAGATCTTGATACTTTGTCTGCCTATGGTATATACCAACATGTATACCAAGTTTGGTTGCTCTAGCTTCAAAATTGTGGAAAAAACCTGCGTTCATACAGACAGACGGACAGACGGACGGACAGACGGATGGACAGACGGACATTTCACAAACCCAATATACTCTTTTTTCTTTTTTTTTCAAAAAAATTAAAAAAGAGTATAAACAGAGTGATGCTGTTTTTTTTTGAGTGTATTATACTATAGCTGTGTATGATCGTATTTCTATTTGTGTTGTACTCTTTTTTATCAGTGTACGAACTTAGGAAGACAATGAACAAACTAAAACTAATCGAAACGAAACGAAACGAATCGAATCGCATCGAAGCCACAAAGATACTTTTGCTTGACAGACTTGAAAGGGGTGATTAGGCGAGCCCCAAGGCACATAAAACGGTCAACTGGCTGGACAATTGCAGCAAATCAAGAGCTGAAGAGAGTCGGGACTCGGGTTTGCCGTTTGTAGTCAGTAGTCGGTAGTCTGCTGTGTGGATAGGATTTCCGCTGAACTGTAGAAGGGGATTTGAAGGAAGGGCAAAGAGATGTAATGGATTGAAATGTTAGTAGCTCTAATGAAATGTTGCCAATGATTTGCTGGGCAATTAAGAAAGGGAAGTTGGGAAACTGTGAGAAAGCCAACTAGTTCTAAAACACACACACACCTACAGATACAGTCACTATCGTAATCGTATGTTTTATAAGACTTCACTTGATTTTAATTACTGTCCAGTGCAGTGAACTTGTTGCAAAGTCAATTGACGGTAGTAATTTGAGTCGCAAACACCTTTGAAACTGTAGCTGGCTGTGTGAAATTGTGAAATTGTGGGCGGGGCATTTTGGCTAACTTGTGCGAAAGTCCAGGCCCAAAGAGTTGGCCAAGTTCGAATTACCATAAAATATGCAATGTGACAACAAACTGCAGATACATTTTACAGATACAGATACACATACAGATACAGATAAAGATACTTTAGACCCATCACGGGTGACTCGTTCAACTTGAGTAGCAATATTTATGTTTCATTTGTGTTTTTATTATGGCCCAGACGCGCTTTGTATAGCCTTTCAATTTGAAACCTCAGTTAAGGTTTGAGTTTGGGTTTTGGGTTTGGGTTTGGGCCGACAAAAGTTGCAATCCAACAAAGAAGCAGCTTATCAAATTACGTTTACGTTTACGCATTTATAAATATATCTTTTAAGTGGGTCAAGTGTCAGCCGGCAGAGTCGCCAACTTGGCTGTCAGTTTTGTGCAATTTGCGTTTTTTTTGGCGACCTTTTGCTGTTGTTGTTGTATGTCACAAACGTGTTTTCCGCTGCTTGTGTCATACACATTTTCACATTTTCAGTTTTCACGCTTGCAGGCGCATCAAGAGTCGCCAGAGAGCCACTTCCTTTCGATATGATCTAGTTCCTATTATAAAGTTTTTGGTTTTGTGTACTTATAATTGAATTATGTTGCATATTTCTGCTTGGGCTTCTGCTTCATGCTTCATGTGTTCTTTGCAGTTTGCAGTTTGCAGCTCCTTGCAACATTTTACTTTATATTGTTGTTGCGGATGTTTGGTAACTCAGTTATTACTACAACTTTAGCATTTGTCTATAACTTATCGAGCTTGCCATTTTTGAGTACTTTTATTTGTAGTCATTTGTGCAATTTAATAACTAACTAATTGGTTTGAGTATTTCCAACTGGAAGTCAACATATGCTGGTCATTGCCCAAAATGAACAGTTGCAAATTCCCTTTGACTGACTTTTTGTGTGCCATAATTGGCTACAAATCATAGATTTTATATTGCCTGTTGGGCTAGTTTGTAGTTTATTGAGTTTGACTAGCTTACAGGTTTTCAGTTTTATGTAACTTTCTCAATACCACAATATATATTCAGGCCTGTTCTCATTTCCAACAGCTTTTCATTCCGAATTGTTTTCTATTTTGCATTTCTGTTTTTAAATATCAATCGTTCTTACTTTATGAAAATAAGTTTAAAGAGTTCTAATTCCATTCTGCAAACAACAGAAATCGAATTATCCTTTGATATTCAGAATTTACCAGAGCTTATAGTTCCGGTTCCGAATGTTTTAGCAGAAATCGGAATTGGGAAAAGGCTTTTTAAAGTTAAGGTCAAACCCTTTCAAGTAATTCAAAAAATTACCATTCTTATTTTAATTGTACGCATATTGGTGTATTATTTCTGTTTTAATCAAAGTTTGATTAACTATTACGACACATAATTAATTAATTTCCTTTCAACTTTAACACATGACCGATAAAAACACATTTGAACTACAAATTGAATTGCAAGTGAAGCAAAAAGTGAGTCTGCAAATCTTGCAAGAATCAGCACAACTTGCCCCATTCGAAAAGAAATAATAAACAGAATTTGTCGATTCTCACTTTTTTTTTTATATGTTTCTTTCTCTTTTCAATAAACAATTTGGGTTTGCTTTAATGATTTTTCCTGTTTCGAGTTGTAAACTTGTTCGGTGTTGTACTGAGAGAGGTTTAGGGAGAAAAAGCGAAGAAAAGAGAATCATGTTTTCAAGATCAGAAAGCGAATGGCAGAAACGCGAAAATCAAGAACGATAAGAAAATGCAAGACAAAATCAACTGCAATTGGGAACTGTTTTTGCGGAAGTATTTGTGAGCCTTTCACTGTTGAAGACCCAAGCAATGCTGGAACATGTGTGTAAACCGTTAAGAAATGATGCGCAAATGACAAATGGAAAAAAGTGGGACAACGGTAAATAAGGTAGGTAAAGTAGATATCAAAGAAAAATGCGTAAAAGAAGGATGAGATGAGCAAAGGAAATGTGCCGGACAGCATCCAAAAATCAGATGAAAAGGCAACAACGCAAAAGCCTGTGCGTATCCCATCACTGAAGCAGGGGTTGGGGGCTGCGAATGTGTATTGGGGTAGGGGATGGGCTGCTGGGTGGTTAACCTAAGGGCGTGGGCGATGCGAGTGGGTGGTGAAGCTGTGTGAATACTGAGAACGGTAGCAGAAACAGGCGCAAGCTCTCTCGCTCTGCTTCTGCCTCTCGTTCTGCTCTTTTGATTTATGTATGTGCACAAACACATACACACACACATAAATAAATATAAAACTAAAAGTCAAGCTTACCTGTAAAATTTTGGCACGCGTCTCGAGCGAGCTTATTTATTATTTAAACGGCACAAATAGCGTCGAAGCCTTGTCGATGTTTAAGCTGCAATGATTTTGGGAAATTTTACATCATTTTTTATTTGAAAACATATTTTTGTTGTATTTTTATTTTGCATGCAAATTGTGTAGACGGCTGCAAAATATTGAGCCAGAGCCTTTTTGTTGCTTGCAAATGTGTAAATTAAAAGCTAAGCCAGTGTTCAAAATATCAATTAAACTATGTAATTCATAAAAATTAATAATTTGTTTTATTGTGGGTTGTCTTTTGCATAAAACTGGCACTGTTTTGATTGAGCGCGCGCAAAAAATTATACACAAAATCAAAAACACACACAGGCACACACATTCGCACCCAGAAGAGACGCACCCGAGAGCTTGGGCGAGACGTATGAAGGAGGCTGGAGGCTGAGCAAGCAACTCCGCTTGAACGATTCCAGGCACACACACACTCACACACGTACACACACCGACAGCGACGACAACTGCGACGACGACAACAACAATTCCGACTACGACAACAACGACAACGGCTGCAAACTGCGACGCTTGCTTTTAATAACTCCGGACTCAGATCTCAGAATTCACCAGAGAAGCTCACAAGCTGTGTCGACTGTTTGGCCCGTGCACACGAACTGAAACTGTTGGATCCAACGCCCGAGCTGGAGAGCTGCTGAGCTGCTCAGTTCAAAAGCATAAGCTCTGAGAGCAGCATCGTAGTTACATATTTGAAAAGGGGAGCTTTTAACTGCCATAACACGCATACGGTCTGCCAACTCCACTGGGCGACTGCACAACACACAGTTACCAATACAGGCACATAAAGAGCAGGTTGGGCCGGCTGAAAGCTTTGGCAACTTCACTTGACCCCAAATTAGCCACAGCTTTCGTGTTAAGCTTGCGGCTCTGGGTCACGAGCTTTGAAGAGCAGCTTTTGAGTGGTGAGTGGTGAATTTAAAGCTGCAAGTGTTGCCAGACTGCCGCGCGGCCGTTATATATTCAAAACTTGTAAGCTTTTAGCAAACTGTTAAACAAGTTAACTGTGTGTTGTTCACTCATAAATCAAAAGAATAAATAACAATAATAACAATTTTGTACAATGAACGATTGTTTTGCTGGTGTTCAGCAGGACTTTCTCATATGCATCACAGTGCATAAGGCGGCAAATACAGGTGTTCCCAGAGGTGAACTCTATGTTAAAGTCTTTTTGGATAAAATAAACAAAGTTACCAGAACGCAAGCGAATACGGAGAATCCGTTCTTTAACGAGGTACGTCAAATATAAATACTTTTAAATTACATTTATATATAATATATTTAATCGCAGTATTTTGTATTTGAATTCCACTGTACGCTCACTGAGCTCTTGCGGTTAACTGTACTTTTTCAACTAAAAAAGTATTTACTCTATAAAAAAAATGTAATTGTGGGTGAGTTGCTAATCGATTTACATAGCGTTTGGAGTCAACCCGGTCACAATTACTTCAAGAAATGGGGACGGCTCGAGTCGCCAATTGACGAGCATACGGAAATCGAGCAGGAAAATGAAAATGTTGGATATTTGCAAATCGATTTGGCTATTGTATCACAGCATAGCACGCTAAGAACTGATCTACTACGTAATGATCCTATGGCGGATAACTTGAGCAGTCTGATACCGCATGAGGACCATGACGATATTAAAAAGTACGTACTTAATTTTTTTACAAAACTCTCATTGAAGGAATTTTAATTTGTAATTTCACAGCAATATGCTGCAGGATTTGAGCTCATTTTCGCAGAGCAACATTCGATATTTTGTCACTTTCTATAGAGGAATGTTTGTGAAGAAGAGCACCTACATGCTACAATTTTCCTTCGCTGGCTTCAAGGTACTATCTGCCTTAATGCACTTATTTAACTTGGTTTTAAACTATAGATTTCTTCTTCTCAAGGGCAAAACGCATGTGGCCAAGCATACAACCACCCCGGTATGGAACCAGCAGATTAGCTTTGCCTGGGTCTATCCATCACTGGCACAGCGATTTCTCATACTCATCTTTTGGAAAGAGCATCTACAGTGGAATATGTTAGCCGAATACGAGTTGTCCATTGAGGAAATTTCTTTCAGTCGTTGGTTTTTAAATAGAATGCAATATTTACTTTGATTAAGAAGTGTACTTGCAGATAAACCGGCCCTGGGACCCACCTATATAAATTTTTATGATCCTGTGAACCCCTTGAACTATGTGGGTCGCGTATTAATGCAACTGAATACCGCTATGTTGGGTGAAGATCAGCCATCTCATGTGTTGAACACTCATATGGTGCCTGGTCTTGTGGAAACACGTAACTGGGTGGATGACACATTTCTGGTGGAATTTCTACCTCTAATGGGTGATCATATAAAAACCAGTTATACTCATTACAGTTTTGATATCAAAATGGCCGAGTATAGCTCAAATGTGCGGGAAGGGGAACTAAAAACTCCCGCTGGAAAACTGCGGTCTTTGCAAAATTCAAAATACTTTCGCCAGGAAACAACGTTTAATTCATGTCGGGTTAGGGTACATCTGCCCGACAACCGGGTGAAGTTTGGTGGAGATTATTTTATCGCTGAGATTATAGATTATATGGTGAGAACAGATTGTCCTTGTACAATATCCTATTCTTAATTATTTATTTTATTAGCGCTCCGAACTAGACACTTTTAAGAACTTTCAGTTGAAATCCACAAATCAACATCAAAATCAAGCCAAATGTCTCAAGTTTATCCTATCCAGTATAATGCAAAAAATGAAGACTGGTGTTTTTACACATCGCTTGGACTACAAATTAGGTAACGAGGACACTACCTGGGATAAAAACAAACAGATCTACCTGCTGGACTACTTTACCAAAATGCCTCAGAATCTACGCGCATTGAGAGACCAACTGAAGTTTACCTACCAAGAGCATCTAGATGCCACTATCGTGGAGATTGTAAACGAGATGCAGCGCCTTATTGGTGACATTAGTTCTCTTTTGAGCATGTTGCGCCTTCAAGATGATTGGCCTGAGCTTGTGCTCACCTTAAGTACGGGAGGTAAGCAGGTTGGTATTTGTCGTCTAAATGCCAAACATTTTATGAATCTAGAGAAGCACAAAGATCACCCATCGATCGACAAATGCTGGAAGGTCAAGAGTTTCATCTTCAAAAATGTCAGCTGTGTCCACAGCTGTACCAATTGCGGTTGCAATGTTGCCATTGTCCTGGGCTGCTTAGGCATTGTCCTGGAACGTGAGAGACTAGATTTTCTCTCCTGCATTGCGGGCGACTGGGCTTCCCCGGAGGTCATGGGTTGGCTCCCAAACGTGGTGCAAACTCATTTCTGTTGCAATGTCTATGTGCATCAGGCCAAGGTGCATCCTGGTGCCGACAAAAAGACCATATTTGATGGACACGTTCGTGTGTTCTTTGCGGGTCAAGCAGCCGAGACTTATGCAGTCCATGCTACCCCATCGCCAGTTTGGGATGCTGTAATTACCTTCAAAACTCTGACCCTACCAGGCAGTTTCAATTGGTATCTGCAGAATCCTCCGATCATTGCCTTGGAGTTTTACAGTTCTGCAACCGATGTTATAGCCACTGGACACACTGTTGTGAGTGTGATAAGCAGTGGTCGTGATATAGAAGCTAGATTGGCTGATGAAAGTAGGTGCTGGGATCGAGGTCCCTTGCACAAACTGCTAAAATTAAAGCATGTATCACCACCACCACTCAAATGGGTTCCCGTTGCCAGGGGCGGTATAATTCAAGCCGAGGTTCTAATGTCCGCAGAGCTCAAGGAGCTGGGTGGTCCCGAAGTACATAAGGCTGAAAATCACCCAACTGTCACCACAGGTATTCCATTGGCAATACGACCAAATATGCTTAATTACGTGTAAGTCTTAACTGCATTCGTTGATTTGGGCAGATTTAGATATTTTTTAGATTTTTGCAAACTTAAAATAAACATAATCGATTGAGACATTAAAATATGGAAGAAATGTTATCTTCGGCATGCCGAAGAGATATACCCTTGCAGAAAATTTTTGCATAAGAAAATTTATTTTTCAACAATTAGTTCTGGCCAATTCAACTCAAGGAACTATCTGCAAAAACCAGAAGCATCTGTGTCAAGTTTCATCAATATAGCTCTAGAACTAAGTCCTGAAAAACGCATATAAACAGACGGACATGAAGGACATGATTCGCCTGTTGATACTGATCAAGAATATGCAAACTTCTTTTTTCTGAGACGTCTCCTTGAATGTGTTACACATTTCCTACCAAAATTATAATACCCTCTGCAAGGGTATAAAAACTAACTAGCGTTTTACTACTCACATTGTTTAAAATATCTCTACTCAACATAGTCGACTTAAAAATCGAATATATCGTTATTAACATTGATATTCTTACACCGCATTTTCACGAACTTACTTTAATTTAGCCTAGAAGTAATCTTCGTGGGCATGCGGAACTACACAAAAACCAGCTTGAGCTTAGCGGGAAAACGTCGCATCAAAGTCATGATGGCCGATCTGGTGCTCTTAAGTGGTCTATCCTCATCACGTGTGAGCAACAGCATAAACTTTCTTGTGGCTTATGCCTCAGGCATCGTGGTGAGTCAATATCAAGGACATTTACGATCTGAAAGATCTCTGTATTGACGGGATCTGGTTTTTCATAGAGCCTGCCCGACCAGCAGGAGTACTGGCCAGCTATAATAGCCACCGATGTGTTGGTTAATAACTTCTGCAATGATATGATCCTTGGAGCTGCAATGGTACCCAATTCCATCAACTTTCTGCAAAAAGATGCAACAAAGTGTGTAAAAAAGCACGCGGAGAGCTCCGCTGCAACCTCAACAGTAATTGTGTATCATATTGACGAAACGGAGGAGACAGAG
This sequence comes from Hirtodrosophila cameraria, assembly GCA_949708635.1. Lineage (NCBI taxonomy): Eukaryota > Metazoa > Arthropoda > Insecta > Diptera > Drosophilidae > Hirtodrosophila > Hirtodrosophila cameraria. The sequence goes on along the minus strand of OX453091.1, from coordinate 2,639,492 downwards.
GACGATAGAGATAAGATGGCTAGCAAGATAGACAGCTGGTGGAAACGTATTATGATCGCCTTGGGCCTGCGCACTATTACCTATGCCAATAGGGACGCCTTGAAGTATGATGAATATGCCGAGACAAGTGATCTGTATGAGGACATAAGATTTACATGGTGGACAAAGTTCTACAATGCCATGCACGGCGATCAGGAGCACTCGTCACATAGATGCAAGCATAGCCTGACTATCTATCCCAATGAATTGGAGAAGCAGCCGCAATTTGGCTTTCTACAAGATTGGGCTGTGCCTGTTCCTCTTGTGCATGGAGTTAAATATAAAAAGCAGGGGCCACCCAAGGAGGATGTGTATGCGACATTGAAGCTGCAAATCAAGCTGACACCCTGCCACTGTGACGCACTGAAGCACGATGGAGCAGGAGATATGCTACGTCCACTATCTGCCACTAGGAATCCACGTCAGCAGACCATTATCAAATCACTCACCGATCGCGTTTTACTTACTGTAAGAGTCTACGTAATTCAGGGACAACAAATCAGGCCGCGAGATTTGACAAGCAGTTCGGATTGCTATGTGAGATTGATGCTAGGTGGGAAAATGGTTTCGGATCAGGCGCATTATATACCCAATCAAAGTAGTCCTGTCTTCGGTCGCTTCTTCGAGTTGGAAACTGCGTTGCCGGCTGATCCCATGCTTGAGGTGGCGATCTACGACCATGATAGGCACTGCAAAGAGCTCATAGGTTACACTGTCATCGACTTGGAGGATAGATGGCATAGCAAACATCGCGCCAGAGTGGGCATCCCGCAGGAGTATACACAACTTGGCTATAACCAGTGGCATGACGTCATGTTTCCTTCGCAACTGCTGACAAAACTATGTCAAGAACGTGGCATTCAACCGCCCTACTTTTATGGCAGTGTCATTGAGGTGGATGGCATGCTCTTTGGCGATGAGACGGTCATTTCAAAGGGTGGGTTCATGTAATGCTCAAGATCAAGCTTCCTTGATATATCACCCCTATCATATATAGCTGAGGAGCTGAAGGAACGACTCAGCCTAACTGTGCTCAAGAATCTGGAGAGACTTCCCTCCTTTGGCTACAAACTGGTACCGGAGCATGTGGAGACGCGTTCCCTCTATCACGACGACCATCCAGGAGTCGAACAGGTTCAAAAACTTTAAGACTTCAACTTCAACAAGCAACAACTTAAAGTGCTATTTTCCATTTCAGGGGAAAGTCCAGTTGTGGATTGAGCTGTTCGAGATGAGCATGACTACCCCATCACCTGTTGATATAACTCCAATTCCGCCCATTGGCTACGAGGTGCGTATTGTGGTCAAAAATCTAGGGAGTCTTCAGTTTGGCGATAAGAACATTTTTGGCAAACTAATGAGCGACGTCTACGTTATTGGGTAAGTGGATGAGAGTGGTGGGGGCTTAAGAGCCAGCTGCCAATGAGCCTTGTAAGCGATATGCAATTATAAATATTTTGAGTTCTGTTTTACTACAGCTGGTGCCAGGATATGAACAAGAACCAAAAGACCGATATACATTACCGCTCGTTTGCGGGCGCTGCTGCTTTTAATTGGCGCATGATATTTGCTCTTAAGTATTCACCCAATGAGGACATGGTAGGTTGGAGGGCAGATGCTTGTCTAATTGCCACCTGTAAAATAATACAGTGATTTTTATACCCTTGCAGAGGGTATTATAATTAAGTCACGAAATGTGTAACGAATTGAATTAGATGTCTCAGAAAAAGTGATGTCCGTCTGTCCGTCTGTCCGACTGTCCGACTGTTTATATGAGAACTAGTCCCACAGTTTTAGAGCCATTGTGATGAAACTTGGCACAGATGCTTATTCGATCTGCAAGCAGTCCATATGTCAGAATCGTCCAGATTGGACCACTATAACATATAGCTGCCATAGGAACAATCGGTTGAAAATAAAGTTTTCTTATACAAAACTTTTCTGCAAGGGTATATATCTTTGGAGCGCCGAAGATAACATTTATTTCTTGTTACTACTTCTACTTTACTACTTTGCTCATTAAAAACATGTTTAGATGGTCATAAGGCGCAAAGGTGGATTGCGACAAGAGATTGAAATCAAGAAGCCACCCATTATATATTTGCAGGTGTGGGATAAGGATGTCGTCACGCGTGATGAATACCTGGGCGCCTTAGAGCTCAATCTGTCTAATCTGCCAGTACCATATGCTTTTGAGAAAACTTGTCAAAGCTATCCCAACTCACGGATGCGTCTCAATCTTTTTTCGCGTAAATCTATCAAGGGCTGGTTCCCGCTGATTGGTCCGCCCAAGAAGCCAGCGGGATTAACCAGCACGCTGAGTGTACGTACATGATATCTATTATTTCTATTTATATTTCTGAATTGTGTGCAATTATAGGGTAAAATTGAATTGCAACTGGACATTTGCACCGAGGTGGAAGCGTCCAATTCGCCCGCTGGCTTGGGACACAATCCACCAATGGCACTGGAGAAGCCCTAGTATGTTATGTCCTAATGTGCACTTCAAATGTTTCGCTTTTGCATTTCCTCTGCTTTGCAGCCGCGATGAGACGGCTTTCAACCCACTGAAGCATCCATGGAAGTCCGTCCATCTCATCCTTTGGCCTGCAATACGAAAATATGTTTTCATCGCCATCTTTATTGTCCTGATGGGACTCGGTTTAGTTTTGTTTTTTGCCAATCTTCCTAACAAAATTATGTCCATTCCGCTTGAGTGATTAATTACCATTTTTTGTTGATAGATTTTTAGTTTCTCTCTTTTAAACAGTTTTTATAATGTACTCAATTGATTTATCTCTTTGCATTTTTAGTGTTATTAAATAGATATCTCAATGACGCAGCACACTTTCTGATTAATTAAATGCAATTACTAATTGCTTGAAAAACTCACTAACTGATAAGAACACCCTCTATGTACATATTTACTTATAAATATGCATATTTACCCCGAGTGGAAAATGCATTGGAAAAGTTGCTTTTACTCTATTTGCAGTTTTATCAATTGTTGGAAATATTATAGCTTAAATTTATATGGCAGTCCTTTCTAGAACTAAACAATTCCTCTTTAATAATTACGAAATTGCTTTTCATCTGTTTATTTCACAACATTTATATTAGCAATTCAATATGTGACTTTTAAAAATAAGTTTCTATATCTGTAGAGACGTACACTTCTGGAAATGTCCACGGCTTTTTCAATGTCATTGTCTATCAATTGTCATTTCGCAATGTGTCTCTAGGGATATATATAAACATATATGTTTGAGTATTCAACTAGGTTGGGAAAAGATTGAAGATTGTGATACGCCCTCTTGGTAGTACTTGTTCACATACCCTTTCCATTAGACCCTCTGTTAACCCATTGATAAAACTACATTTGCAAAACTAGATAGTAAATTCCGTTGACAATGGTATTTCACCATGTAATTTATATGTTTCACACACACACACATACACAATTATAAAATAAAAGTAATAAAACAATTATATGGAACTGCGAGTTAAGTTTGTACAGTGCTGTCCAAGAGCTTAGCTTCATTATACTTTTGTCAAAACTGAACTGAGTGCTGAAGCTTAACTAGACTTTGAAAGACATTTGCACGTATAATTATGTACCAAGCAATATTTGCTTAGATTTTAGTGACATTATTAATAATATATTATAAAATTAGACTTTTTAAGCTTTGATTAGCGGTAAATTATACAAAGTCTTTTTTTAACAGCGTGGTACTGTGTAAACAAGTGCCCGACTACGAGACTCCCTGCTCCCAACTTGCATTTCAAGCAGTTCAGCGGCAACACAAGCAACCAGCGCACTCAGCTTGTCCAGTGCATGTCAAACTGTTGTTTCTACCTGCTGAGACGGGGGTAATAGATTCTTCCATAACTTTTGTGTTATTTATCCGATCTTAATGAAATTTACGCAACTGATAAACATTAAAAAAGATAAAAGATAAAAGAAATATGTGTACCAAAAATCAAAGCTTTATCTCTAAAATTGAGGCTGTGAGAGTTTTTTTCGATTTGCGGTGGTGCGGGGGGGTGTATCCAAAATTTGAAATAAACTTCATCTGCGTATGGTATACAGGAACCTGCATGCCAAGTTTGGTATCTCTAGCTCTTATAGTCTCCGAGATCTGTGTGTTCATACGGACAGACGGACAGACAGACGGACAGGCAGACGGACATGGCTAAATCAACTCGGCTGTTGCCGCTGATCAAGAATATATATAGTTTATATAGTCGGAAATGCCTCCTTCTGTCTGTTACACACATTTGCAGTACTTTATAACTCCCTTATTCCCATTTTTAATGGGAACTGGGAGTAAAAAGGAATTTCCGTTAAGATTATCTAATATTCAAAATTTATTACAAAATATTCGATAATTCAAAATTAGATTCAAATAATGTCAAGTAAAGAACAAATAACTTCAAAAGTTGGCAAAACTAGTAATAACGTTAACTTATAGAATAAATGATGTGTCCACTAAAAATTGTAAATGAATAATTGGTAAGCACTGTATGTACGATGTGCGTATTTGAACTGTTTAATTACAAAAGCAAATGTGTGCACCACAAATAGAGGAGTCAAGTTGAGTGAGTTGGGTGAGTTCGCGACCAGTTGAATTGAGTTGAGTCGAGCCTGGTGACAAACTGACGAAAGGCTGCCAACAAGTTGCTTATCAGACCCCCAACACACAGTCCCACAATGCCATATCCCAGCCCAGACCCCAGAGAACTAGACTGCCATTACAGGCGCTATTCAAAGTCTGAAACGTTCAGTTGATATCCAGCCAGCGAAGCTGTCGGTACGAAAAGCTAATAAAAATAATACAAAAACCGTAACGGAAACTAGAGTCAAAGGTTTTAATTAGGTTTTATAATTAAAGTGTTGTGCGCAATCCATCATCATTTCCGTTGCAGCTATCGAAGCTTCAAAAGGACTCACCTTAAAAGAGCTAAAATTGTTGCCATTGTGATTTATTTTGTGTGTTCTTAATTGCTCTGCATCGTTTTTTTCTGCACTTTTTGACTGGATCGCTTAAGAATTAAACATATGGCATACTTTCAGACGTGCAACATAGAATATTTTGAAATTCCTTTTTATTTATATACATTATTGATGTTTTAAAATATTTAAGTTTCAATTGTCTATTTTTTTATAATGAAAATTAAATTTTGTGTTGTTCTTTGGGTTAATGCTATGAATAAATTGAATGGTTGACAAAAATAATTAAATAAAAATAAATAATAAAAAATAAGTAAATTTAAACATTAAGTAAGACACATAAATTACCTAAGTTTTTCAAAAATTGTTGTTTTCATCTCTTGATTAGTTTCATTAGTTTATATAACTCTTCAATTAAAGGTCATTTAAAAAAATGTATATTATTCGCGAATTACATCCATATAAAAAGTAAAAAAGTTAGCTTTATATAATCGCTCTGAAGGCTGTAAAAAAAAACTAACTGTAGAACGTTTGGAGCTGGAAATCAGGTAAATACTAAAAATAATTTGTATACACTTTTTTTTTTTGGGTTTTGTGATTCTTTCTGTCTGTCCGTCCGTCCGTATGAAGCTAGAGCAACTAAACTTTGTATACATCTTGACATATCCCTAGACAGACAAAGTTGAAAAATCTTCATTGCCACATACAAAGAGGGTGCGAAGTGGGTGATATATATGGGTATATTTCAGTCGGGAACATCGAACAACGCTCTTGTTTTGTCCTATTTTTACATTATTCTGAAAATGTTCAAGTATTTTGGCGCCCATACATTGGATCAAATGATACCATATGTTTATTTAAAAACAGTGAGAAAAGTTATCAAACTTTATATTAGTAGATTAATTGATTGATATCAGATAACATATGCACTCTCACTAATCGAATCATGACGAATCGAATTTCGTCAACTCATCATTTGCAACTGTCCAACCTTTGAGTCTTTCGATTAACCCATTGAATAATCAAAGTAGGCACCATTTCAACATATGCAGTACCTTAACAAATTGTCATTAAGCAAATGAGTGTTTTGGGGATTGGAAACAGCAAATCGTGATGCTGATACAGATCAATGTAATTTAATTAACAAATCGAATATAGGTTTATAAGAATGAACTTGACTTTGATTTGTTAGCAGTTTGTATGAAGTCTTTGAGCGAGTTGGTTCGTTTAGTGTCTTCAAAATGAAGATAGAAGACGCCAGGTGAGAAGCATTGGATTGGGCGTTTCCTGCAATATGCAAATGCGTTTTCTAGACTTTCATAAAGTGCCCAAACTGTTGACTGTAGCTGCCAAAAATAAACTTAGCAGTAATTTGACATTGTCGCCATTAATGTGGTTTCGAAACGCGCCTTGGTTTTAAGTCCCCTGAGAAGCGGCTTATATAAAAGTGAGAACAAACGCGCTATGCCAGAGTTAAAGTTACATACACGTTATTCTATTTTTAAACATTTGAATGGCATAATGAAATACTTAAAGTCACATTTCACGGTACAGTTTCGTTCCAGTAATTTTTGAGTTCAATTTGTTTTATCTCTGTATCATGTGACAAACGGGTTATCTAAACAGGCTATGAAGCGCTTATGCCAATCAATAACTAATTAGTTAACTGATTATAGCTGATAATTGTATAGGGATTTATTGTGAAATATTTTTGAAGCGTCACTAAACAAACGCCTTCTACACAGTCGCGATTTGCGACCCTTTACCATCACAACAGCTGGAACAGATCCTCAACTGAATTGCGTCGCCCCTAACATGCCCAAGCTTTGGAATGGGGTATACAATGCACAGTGCGATCCACTCACGCCTCCTGATCTAATGGAGGCACAACCAAAACTATTGCCCAAGACACGTAGCAGCAGCACCACAGGCAGCAACAGCGCCAGAAATCGCAACAGCAAGGTGAGTTTGCTAATAAAGCTGGAAAAGCTGGGTAGCGTTAATTGAATTTTTATAATTTTTGATTCAATATATTGTGTTTGTGAAAAAGACACCCGTCCATTGGTCCATCCATCAGTCCTAGAGCAACCATACTTGACATAGAAATTTGTGTATAAAATAGACAACCAAAGTGTTAAGAAGAATGCAAAATGAGTTTTGTTGATTTATTAGGTAGATTGGATACAAAAACTATGCCAAAAGCAATCAAATTTAAGTTATAGGCACTAATGAAAACACTTAGGAAAACAGTTATTACCCTTTTTAAGTGCTTTAAACACAACATAAAAGCTAAATTGCTGTGTGCAAAGGTTGTGAAGAGGAGCAGTGCAGAAAGTAATTATTTATCTAAATTTTTGCTTCTTAGTTAATTAAAGTTCAGGTAACGTCATTATCCAATCAATAAGAAGCAACCTCCCTTGCTTCATCAATTTGAAAATAGAACAAACCAGAAGAAAAGAGAGCGCAGAGTGCATAAAGAGTGCAAAAGCTAGAGTGCGTTACTCAACACTGTCTTATTTATGCTCTTCTTCTTTTTAAAAAGAAGAACCCCTAATAATATCACATTCTTTTGTGTATAAGAATCGAACTATACTCTGTATGCTCTTTAAGAAGTTTATCGTTACTTTCCATAACATTATTAATTTTGAATAGGAGTTAACGAACTATACATAAATAAAGAAATGGATTTATTTGTGCCCTTAAGAATAGTAGCTTTTAGTGAAGTGTTTTTAATCTTTTTAAATTGATAGTTTAAATTATTCCAAAAACCATATAAGAACAAACTGCATTATCCATTATCAACGTTTAATATGCTTAACCCTCATCTCCCTATTGTTTTAAGTATTGGATATTTTCAATGATAATCGAGCGTAGTGGTGGTCCCAAGCGTGTGGAGATTGCCGGTGATGATATCGATACCCCACTGGAGGCCATTCTGCCGGCCGAGCCTCAGGCTGAGCAAGTTTGCCTGTTGCGTGACAGCCCCTTCAGGATACTGCGGGTGAGTGTGGTGTTTGCTGCTTATCGCTAAAGTAATAAAACAATTCCCGGGACAAAGGTTGTTAGACAAGTTTATTAATTGTTTGGTCAAATGAGTAAGTAAATAAAAGCTAGTTGTTCCAGTTATTTCTATCAGATTTGTACGCAAAAGTTCAATGGCTTCCCAAATTGGGTTGTTATATCACCATTTGTGTTAACGTTGATAACAGCAAAGCTTAAAGATAAATAAAGTTGTTACTTGACGGAATATCGCCAGGACACGCATCGTAGCAAAATCAACAAAAACAATAAGATTCACAACAGCAACAAGTACAAAACACAACAAAATGAAAATGAAAATTCAGTTAGAAATGAAATAGGAAACTCACCACGCGACGCGCAGGACACAAATCCTTGCCGTTAGCGTTGCAGCAGCAGCTATAAAAGCGAAGGATGTTTGGCCCGAGATTTTAGTCTTGGAGGACTTCTTGTCCTGTAAAGCGCAAAATGGGAAACCATTTAAGTGAACTAACTTCAATTGCTCAGCATTTAACTTTAAAAATCAAAAACAAATTGAAATTTACTTTTTGTTCTGTGGAAAATTCAAGAAAAGTTAAAGTTTAATTCAAAAAAAAAATTATTTTGAAAATGAAGCCGTAAAACATTCAGTGCTATATAAAAACTTTATAGATGTTTTTCAACATAGTCTCAATACTTTATGCAAGCCTTATTTATTATTGAAAAATTTGATACTTTTGTTATTGATAAAAATATCAGCTTAATCAAACCAAAAATCTTTTATAAATTTATAAAATTAATGTTGACAGCAAAATGTTCTGATTACAATAAATAAAATATACCTACAGTTGATGCTTGAACTACAATTTGTTCAATTTTTTGGATTAAAGCAAATAATAAATTAGATCAATGAACTCAGATTATAAAATTAACGAACCAGAATAATAAAAGTGCTCCAAATATAAAATATCTCAAATACAAGCTGAGTGCTGGTCGTAGAATCAAGTGAATTGAAATATAATGTCATGAATGTTACCTTGGACAATGACGGGTGATACAGTGATCCCAAAACGGGATTTGGTCATTGACTCCTTCTGCTATTTGATTAGTGGCTGTGCTCAGGGCGCCAAAGCAACGGCAATGGCTCCTTTGAAACTGCCGAACAAATGGGCTCGCATCCTGCGGATGACGTCTACACCAAAAATACAAATTGACGATTTTATGCAGGTAACCGGTTAACCATGAATTTGAACAAGTGCTAAGTTCTCCAAGGAGTTAATTTTTTAAGTATGCTGGGATTACGTTGATGTGCTGGAGCAAAGTTTTTTTAGAAGACTTGAAACAGGGAATTGAAATTAAATTAAGTGCAAGCGAACTTTGCATTTAAATGATGCAACTGCTTCACAAATCAAATTAGTTGCCTAAGAAGCACAACAATATTTATTTATCCGACTGTACAAGTTCTAAGGTCAGGAAATGTCAAAAGGGGAAGAAAGATTGAAACAAGAACAGAAGTCGTTGCGATGAAAAATCTATTGACATTGTTTCTGAGCTTTGTCAAAGACGACTCGACTGTTGACGACTCAAACAATATGAATGAATACCTTGCTCAATTTGCAGAAGAATTTTTGATTAAACATGAATGTCCTGGCCTTAACTGCGTACCCCGTTCAGTGTCAGGACTTGATTGCACGTGCGGAAAGTAGAAGCTGTTTCTAATCACTGAACTGTGTTTATCTTTAAGTTTGATTAATCTCTTAGAAATTTACTTTGTTAAACAAACAGTGGGTGGTATTTTAAATTCGTAAACTTAATTTCTTTGTTCCTGTTTAAGGCTGCGGAGTCGGGCAACTTGGATGATTTTAAGCGTTTGTTTATCGCGGATAACAGGCGCATTGCGTTAAAGGATGGCAAAGGACGAACTGCAGCACATCAGGCGGCGGCCAGGAATCGTGTAAACATATTGCGCTATATTTGCGATCAGAGTGGGGGTAAGTTGGGTTCGGTTTGCCCTCCTTACAGCTGCTCATTAATCAAATTGTAGACTTCAATGCCAAGGATAATGCGGGCAATACGCCGCTTCATATTGCTGTCGAGTGTGATGCTTTCGATGCCTTGGACTATTTGTTATCCGTTCCAGTGGATACAGGCATTTTGAATGAAAAGAAACAGGCACCAGTGCATTTGGCCACGGAGCTAAATAAGGTCAAGTCTCTGCGAGTCATGGGTCAATATCGCAATGTCATCAACATACAGCAGGGTGGGGAGCATGGACGCACGGCTCTTCATTTGGCCGCCATCTACGATCATGAGGAATGCGCTCGTATCCTGGTAGGCATTGTGTGTTCTTGTAATATTTGTTTGTATATACAACTATTTACCTAGTAGAATATCATTCACATTATAAACTTCTAGTCCACTTTATTATTTGACCCATTGTAAAACCCTAAACCTCATCAATAACCTTAGCATACACACACACACACACACAGAACGATAGACACATTTAAGAGTACTTCATAGCAATTTATCATAAAAAAGTTAGCGCATAAATAACACTATGCTACACCAAAAATGGGCTAAGGCTTATAATACATTTTTCCAACTAAAACCTAAACTCAACTAAAAAAAAAAAATGTGTAAAATAAGAATTGCTCAAATAGCTATAGGTTTTGATTTCTACCGTAAATTTTAACGAATTCAAACATTTTCCAAACCCTACGAATAACTCTGCATGCTCAAAGATAAAAATGTAACTCATAAATTTTTTTCGATTTTTTCTCGAACTTTCACGTGAGTTCCAACTAAAAATTTGTGAAAAAAAATATTTTCGAAATTTCGAAGTCAAAATGTCCACAGCTATTTGCGTAACACGAAAGGGACTTTTTTGCATTGACATTTATTTTGCATTACGTTTTTTAAAATCCGTATTTTTATAAGATATTATGAAATATTTGAGTTAAACTAAGAAAATCCAAAATAAACATTGAAAATTAAAAAAAACAGTTCTGTCTTAGGAAAAATAAACTATTTTGATGATAAGGAAACTCTAATAAATCATAATTTTAAATTTCAGCCTTAGCCCAGGTATAAAAAAACCTAATTTTGTGACATAGTGTTATCATATTTGAGTGCGCTGAGAAGTATGCTACACTTTTCTAAGTCGTATCAAGTGTTTGCCCAGTTGCCTTGTGTGTTGTGTGTGTTAGTATGTAGTGTGTATATTGTAGTTAAAAATGATGTAATGTATATGTATATGTCGTATCTTGCAGATTACAGAATTCGATGCATGCCCCCGTAGACCCTGCAACAATGGTTATTATCCCATACACGAAGCGGCTAAAAATGCCAGCTCTAAAACAATGGAGGTTTTCTTTCAGGCAAGTAGTATGCGTATTGCATGCAGAATACACAGCAATCACAACTTAATGCAACACAGTCGCCTTTATACAATTTTATTATCCAAACTCCTCTTCTACCCGCCACTTTGATCTGTTGTCAAAGCCTTAAGTGGTTTCCCATCAATGTCCCAGGGCGCTTTTCCACTTTATTTGATTCGTGCGACAGTAATTCTATTCCTTCTGTTCCTTCGGTTGACCTTTTTGTGCACTTGCACAGATTTTATTTTTTTCTTGAATTTTATATGTTCTTAACTCGAAATTGCGTATTTTGCTGTGTTTTGGCCACAACGGGCAGTGCTTGGAAAATGAAGTCAATTATAAACGTATCAGATTCGATTAGTTTGTGGTACCATCATCGATTTCTTTTTCAGCTTTTGATTTGAGTTTTTCAAACGTTGTCACTCTACTTGAGTACATAGTGCAATGGACTGAAGTTCAATAAAAGGATGAATCTTAAAAAAATATCAAATTGTCTGCCAGATTGAATGACGGTCAACGACTTTTAATTTATATAAAAGTCTGGTAACATGCTTTAACAAAATATCTATAAATATAAATGTTCTTCATTTAATACACAAAGTTCTTATACAATTAAATTAAGTTGACCAACCCGTTGACCATTTCAGTGGGGCGAACAACGCGGCTGCACACGCGAAGAAATGATATCCTTCTACGACTCCGAGGGCAATGTACCGCTGCACTCGGCTGTCCATGGAGGCGACATAAAAGCCGTCGAGCTGTGCTTGAAATCTGGCGCAAAGATATCTACACAGCAACATGATCTCTCCACGCCAGTTCACTTGGCATGTGCTCAGGTGAGTAATTGGGTGGTTGGGCTACGCTATAGAATAAGCTGCACTTTGTTGCCATGGCCTCGCACTTCCTGGGACACTTGACAGTGCTCATATTTCCAAGTGCTTGTACTTATTTGTGGCTCCTTGCTTGGCCATTAGTTGATAGCTTAACAATATCTTATCAAAGTGTGTCAGTTGTGATTAGGACCGCGTGCTGTGTACTCTATTCATTGAGCACTGGGACAAGGAAACTTACTTTTCTGAGCCATTTACGTGTGAATTCTTGTGTGACTTTAATTTGACAAATTCTTATGCAAATTTTGGCCAAGACGAACGTGACATTGTGGCCAAAAACATTGAGTGAAGGGCGATGCGTAAGCAAATAGCCAAATAAATACGACTGCGAGTGTGTGACATAAATTTGAAATAAATGTTACAATTTTTAGCACACATTTCAAAAGCATATCTGTAAGTAAATAGGATTTGTTAATTTATTTCAATTTTATTGTCTGTAAGCTCAGATACTTTTCGGCATTTTATATGTAGCCTCCTTGTTAGACACTTTCGTGAAGATTTTCATACCTGTTCCAGTATCCACTTTCGGCTATATATTGCAGAAGTGAAAGTCTTCATAAGAAGATTGCTAACTCTACTCATGTACGTTCTTGAGTTGGAAACTTCTACATAATTTCATCTATCCCATTATTCCTACTCAGGGTGCCATTGATATAGTTAAGCTAATGTTCGAGATGCAGCCGCTAGAGAAACGAATCTGTCTCAGCTGCACGGACGTACAAAAGATGACACCGCTGCACTGCGCTTCGATGTTTGATCATCCGGATATAGTCTCGTACCTGGTAAACGAGGGGGCGGAGATCAACGCGCTTGACAAGGAGCATCGATCGCCTTTGCTGCTGGCTGCTTCACGCAGTGGCTGGAAAACGGGTAGGAAGAAGAGATCTTAAAATAACCTATTCAAATATTTAATTGGATTACCCTTCTGGTTTAAGTGCATTTGCTAATACGGCTGGGTGCCAGCATTGATGTCAAGGATGCTGCCGCACGCAATGTCCTGCACTTCGTTATTATGAATGGGGGTCGGCTGACGGACTTTGCCGAACAGGTGGCCAACAGTCAGACGCAGTCGCAGCTGCAGTTGCTGCTCAATGAAAAGGACAACATGGGCTGTTCGCCGCTCCACTATGCTAGCCGTGATGGGCATATACGCTCGCTGGAGAATCTTATACGCCTGGGTGCGTGCATCAATTTGAAGAACAACAACAACGAGAGTCCGCTGCACTTTGCAGCTCGCTATGGCAGATACAATACGGTGCGGCAGCTGCTTGACTCGGAGAAGGGCTCCTTTATTATAAATGAGAGCGATGGCGCAGGCATGACACCGCTGCACATATCCTCGCAGCAGGGACACACGCGGGTGGTGCAGCTGCTGCTGAACCGTGGAGCACTGCTGCACCGTGACCACTCGGGCCGCAATCCTCTACAGCTGGCTGCTATGTCCGGCTATACCGAAACCATTGAGCTGCTGCATTCGGTGCACTCGCATCTGCTGGATCAGGTGGACAAGGATGGCGTGAGTCTCTAATCTTAGTTAATAGTAACAGTTTCTTTTCATAGCTTGCTCTATTCACAGAACACTGCTCTACACTTGGCCTCTATGGAAAACAAGCCGCATGCTATTTCAGTGCTCTTATCCATGGGCTGTAAGCTGGTTTACAATGTATTGGACATGAGCGCGATTGACTATGCTATCTACTATAAATATCCGGAGGCAGCATTGGCCATGGTCACGCACGAGGAGAGAGCTAATGAAGTTATGGCCCTACGCTCCGATAAGCATCCTTGCGTCACACTGGCGCTGATTGCGTCCATGCCAAAGGTATTTGAGGCGGTGCAGGATAAGTGTATTACCAAGGCCAATTGTAAGAAGGACTCGAAAAGCTTTTACGTAAGTTTAGCGTTATCCAAAATATGAGAAATATTGCATTTTAGGCTGCATTGGCATTTCATCAAGTCATTATCATCACTCAGTCTTGGATGCTAATCGAAAATCTTTTCTTTGACAATATATAATATATACAGATAAGGTACTCATTTGCATTCTTGCAATGCCCTTTTATGTTTGCTAAGACCGATGAGAAAACCGGAGAACCAATTATGACATCCAATCCCATTCCATTGCCGGCTCTGAATGTAAGCAGATATTATAAAAAGCGGACGCATGTATATTGAATGTGTTTTTGTTACCTAAGGCTTATGATGTTTTAAACAAAATATAATAATTCTGAATACTTCAACTCGAACGGTTTTGGGCAAAAAGCAAATGAGATTAGTTTAGTCCCTGCTAAAAGTCCGTTTCATCCGATTCATAACTCATGCACGCATGCACATGCACACTTATCCAATTGATTTTGTATATAAGTATTTAACTCGAAACATTTAGATCAAATATTCATTTTGGCCATACCAAAAAACACCCGAGCAAATTGAGGCAAAGCGTAAAGAGTTCAATGATCCCAAATGGCGACCGTCGCCATTGGCTGTTGTGAATGTGAGTCTAAATATCAAAATTTAAACTCTATGCAATGCTTTTAACATATAACATTTTCGCTAATTTAACTAACTAAAGGCAACTGTGAATAAATGTCCCAAGTCAACCCTCTTGCTAATCGTAATTATGTTGTGTAATATGAGCTTGTGTTCTAGTTGTTGTAAGTGTCTTGTAGGAGTGCCAATGAGTTGAAAGTTCAATTCATCTGACTCGCAACTCATTTGGCTTGTTTCGCTTACAGAAAGCAAGCCAAATCAAACAAGCTATCTCAATCGATTCTTCAAGCCTTCAAATGCAGCCTGAAAGCTTGAACTGTTTGTACACTCCTGCAAGATTCTAATTGTTACTTTAATTCTTATGTGTCGTATTTAAGGTCAAAGTTGAATCTTTACTAATGTTGTTGTATGTTCGACTAGACCATGGTTACTCATGGACGCGTGGAACTGCTGGCCCATCCGCTAAGTCAAAAGTATTTACAAATGAAATGGAACTCATATGGCAAATACTTTCATCTGGCTAATCTCTTGATCTACTCGATTTTTTTGGTCTTTGTCACAATTTATTCATCGCTGATGATGAACAACATTGAGATGTGCTCTGCTGGTAATAAAACGGTGACTCAATACCGTAATGCGGGGTAAGCTGGGATTATAATCAAAAAGACAACTGATATTTATATACCACATCGACAGCTTTGAGGCGCCTACATTGAATCGCTCGCGGAATCCCTCTGTGGTTGCTGAAATACACCTGGACACGTGCGTGGAGAGCATCAATCGCACCACAGCTATACTCTTCTGTGCCGTGGTTATTGTGGTTTACATATTGCTCAACTCGATGCGTGAACTGATACAGATCTATCAGCAGCGCTTGCATTATTTGGTAGAGACCGTTAATCTAATATCTTGGGTACTTTATATATCAGCATTGATAATGATAGCGCCTGCTTTTAAGCCGGATGGCGTCATAAATACCGTACATTATTCGGCAGCAGCTATTGCTGTGTTTTTATCCTGGTTTAGGTTGCTGCTCTTCCTGCAGCGCTTCGATCAGGTTGGCATCTATGTGGTCATGTTTTTGGAGATCCTTCAAACCCTGATCAAAGTGCTCATGGTATTCTCGATCTTGATCATAGCCTTTGGCCTCTCATTTTATATATTGCTCTCAAGAGTGAATCACATGTCATTCTCAAACATACCCATGTCCTTGCTGCGCACCTTCTCAATGATGCTGGGTGAACTGGATTTCGTGGGCACCTATGTGAACACCTACTATCACGATCAGTTAAAGGTGCCAATGACCTCATTCTTGATACTGAGTAAGATAGTTTTTGCCTAGGCTTAAGTATGCCCTTCTAATGATGCCTTCCGTAGGTGTATTCATGATCCTAATGCCCATTCTGCTGATGAATCTGCTCATCGGTTTGGCTGTTGGCGACATCGAGTCAGTGCGTCGCAATGCACAGCTTAAGCGTTTGGCCATGCAGGTGGTGCTGCACACGGAACTGGAGCGGAAGCTGCCACATGTCTGGCTGCAGAGGGTGGACAAGATGGAGCTGATTGAGTATCCCAATGACACGAAGTGCAAAATTGGCTTCTTGGACTTTATTCTACGCAAATGGTTCTCCAATCCATTCACCGAGGATTGTAGGTATCCCAGAAAGCTGGGGCTAACTAATACTCACACTGCGCTAATCTCCACAGCCGCCATGGATATCATTGGCTTTGACAACAACGATGATCTGATCAATGCCGAGATGGATCGCCAGCGACGCAAGCTGCGGGATATAAGCCGCATGCTGGAGCAGCAACATCAGCTGGTGCGTCTCATTGTCCAGAAGATGGAGATCAAAACGGAGGCCGATGACGTCGACGAGGGCATCTCACCCAACGAACTGCGTTCCGTTGTGGGCCATAGCTCGGCTGGCTCTAATCGCTGGAACTCTCCACGCATACGCAACAAATTGAGGGCCGCATTGAGCTTCAACAAGGGGATGTAGGTGCATATCCTTGATTATACAAACGTAGATGCAGCTTTCTATATTAGCGAAACATTACTTAATAACTTGCATATTTATACAATTTATACGATTATCCAAATACCTTTATATTGTCGAAATCGATCTATAACTTTTAGGGAATACTTATATTCTGCATATTTACTCTCCTTAAAGGAATTGTCAACGAATTTGAAGGGCTTCAAGTATTATATTATCAAGTTAAACATTTAATCGCACATTTCTACAAACTAATTATGTATGGAATTTTAAATGTTTTTATCAGTGTCTATCATGTCTTTCAAAAGTCTATAAAATAAAGTCAATTTATGCATGATAATTCGAAGAGTTATAAAGAAACTGCGCAATTGCGATTTTATTTTTTAATTATAAAAATGACAATGTTTAAATGTTATTTAAATTGCTGTTGATGAAATGAGTTTGGTACGAATACTTACAAACTAAATAGAAATAGATAAAGTGAATGGTTGTCTACATGAATGTAATCTTGGTGCGACCCATGTTGACCTGCCACACGTTGAGCTCCTCGTAGTCGTCAATGCACTTGTCCACCTGATCCGGTTTAAAGCCTTTTGTCGTGCAGCGATCCATGATGTCGGCAATCTTGACAGCCTTGCCAGAGCCGGCCAGCTCACGAACGATGGCAAAGATGCGATCCGAAGTGTTTGGAACACTGCAAATGGTGAGGTAAAATAATGAGAAATCGGTCAAAAGTCAAGCAGTGTTTAATACTTACTGTCCCTTTTGGTGCTCGTGTATCTGGTTAAGTGAGTCCTTGGACATCTCCAGCAAACGCAATGCCTCGGCCACATCGTCCTTCTCAACGCGATCGGAGAGACGCAGACGTGCCAGAGCCGTAGACAGGCGCAGTATACCCAAAAGGTTACGTGCTGAGGTAAATGTCATGTCCTTTTGATTGCGAGCCTCGCGCCTCAACTCCACATAGGCACCCACAATATAGTCAGTCAGCTCGTCAGGAATGGTAGGATTCTTGCGCTTGCACAGATTGATGTAGCGTCGCATTAGATTCATGTCCAGCGCCTTGACTCTAGAAGGTGGCTGCCTGCTGTGGCTGTGCACGTAAGTGATGTGCTTGGCCAGCCGCAGATCATTGTCGCGGTCGGGCTTGTCCTGGATGAGCCAAAGCAAATCGAAACGCGATAACAATGCGGCGGGCAACTGAATATTTTGCTCAACGGTGCGACGCGGATTGTAGCGACCAAAGGCAGGATTAGCGGCAGCCAGAATGGATACGCGCGCATTCAAAGTGGTCATGATGCCAGCCTTTGCTATGGAAATCGTCTGCTGTTCCATTACCTCGTGTATGGCTGTACGATCGGTGTCCGCCATTTTGTCGAACTCGTCAATGCAACAGACGCCCTGATCAGCAAGCACCAAAGCGCCGCCCTCGAGCGTCATCTCGCCGGTGAGTGGATCCTTCATCACAGCCGCGGTAAGACCAACGCCTGAGGAACCTCGTCCGGTGGTATACTGCGAGCGCACCGCCAATCGACTAATGTAGCCCAACAGCTGCGATTTGGCTACACCGGGATCGCCCATTAGACAGATGTTTATGCTGCCGCGAATCTTCATGCCATCCGGTCGCTTGTCCACACCGCCCACAAGCAGCAGCAGCAGCGCCTTCTTGACATCCAAGTGACCATAGATTTCAGGCGCCAAGCTGGTGGCCAGTCTCTCGTAAAAGTCATCCTGTGCCAACTCCTCTAGCTCGGCAGGCGTCAACTGCGAGTCTTTGTCCGAGATATCGTCATTCTTATTAATACATATGATGCGCTGAGAAAAACAAAGATTAGGCCACAGATCATCTGCTTACTTGTCATATGTAACTTACATGTGCCTGCAGAAACGTCTCAGAGAGCAGACCCTGTATAATTTGGGCAAAGCCAGTGCGAACCATGGGCAAGAACACGCCTGAAACAAGAACATGATCGCCTGGCTGAGCCATCCGCGTTACCTCGCCGCGGCACAGCACTGTCATGCTGCGTGGAATGTGACCCACGGGCACCTGGTCACTGTGTTCCTGCATTTTGATCTCCTGGAACTTGACGAACTTGGAGCCACGCGTCTGCAAATACAAACGACCGCCAGCCTTGTTCACGCGACAATCATCTGAGGGGCATTCATTCACAGGTATGAATGAAAGCGAATTTACAGGCTGATATGTCTCGGAGCCGCAGCGATCGCAAGTATAGGTGGCCACCACCATCATGGGCTTCACCTCCGTGGAACGCGTCACAATGCCGCGCACGGTGACCAGCTTGCCAATTTGCTGTGCCTTCACCTCGCGGATGGAATGCGCCTTCTCCGTGGACAGTGGCTTAAAGCCCACCTCGCTGCAAATGCAAATGTTAATCTGGATGCAATTGTAAGACTTTCTGCCTACTTACAATCGTTTCATCAGCTCTGCGGGAAAAGAATTGCGTTCATCCCGCTGCTCCATCGGATTGCGTGTGCGCGAGTCCATCAATAAACGATGCTCAATATACACGTCCAGAGCGTCCTTGGCGTGCACTTCCTGCTGCTTGTAGCTGGGCAGCAACTCGGCTATCACATCGCTGAAGATGTCTACATAGCGTCGACAGTTGTCGATCACAGCCTCGGCGAGGCTTTCATTGAATTCTGTTAGATCGTCCAGATCGATTGTGATTAGCACTTGCTCGCGATGTGCAAGCTTCACCAGCTGCGAGCCATAAACAAAGTCCTTTTTGCCATCGTCGTCGCTTTTGCAGAATTCGGACAAAAATGTTTTGATCGATTCTGCGCGAAATATTGTTTAACACAATTCTCTATTCGATGCTAACTTTGTTATTTATTCACTCACCTCTGTCTTGTGCATAGTCACGGCGTGCCATTTGTTAATTTGTACAGTGTTTATCAAAGGTGCTCTAGACGCTTTGCTTGTTTGCAGATAAATGCAATCAAAATATAACAAAACCCCGTTTCCCGCCAGCTGTCTGCGTGCGCGTTATGCTGAATTCGCGCCTTTTTTTCGATAACATTGAGCGATACATTCTCGATAGTTTGAAGCACACTTTTCAGCACTGAAAGGATGCCATTTTTGGGGCTGCCAATTAGGCATTATTTGTGTAGTTTAAATTTTTTTGAGTTGTCTTTATATAGTTAAACTCATATTGATAATTTATGTGTGTGAATAAAATAGGCTGATTAAATTTTATGCAAGGAGTTTCCGCTCTAAACATCGTTTTCCCATGTAAGTGTGCGTCGAGCTGCCAGAGCAACATCTAAGATCTCTTGAACTAGTTCCGCAGTGGCAGCACTGCATCATGAAATGTAATCACAGTGGCAATGTTGTGACGGCTACAAACGATCAAAAGAATGGCGCGCTTTTTTTGAAGATGTCATTTAAGCAATATACATATAAGTAGCTAATATTTTTTATGAGTTTTCTTTATTAAGTCAAACTGATATTGATGATTTTTATGTTTGAATTAAAAAGGCTGACTAAATTAAGTGCAAATAGTTTGTGCTCTAAATATCGTTTTCCCATGTAAGTGTGCGTCGAGCTGCCAGAGCAACGTCTGAGTTCTCTTGAACTAGTTCCGCAATGGCAGCACTGCATAATTAAATGTTACCACAGTGGCAACGCTTTGACGGTTGCAATCGAACAAAATAATGGCGCGCATTTTTTGAATTTCAAATGTAGACGTTTATTATCGTTTTTAAATGAAATTTACAAAAGTTGTCAAATATTGCAACTGTACAATTTGACTAAAAGCATTTGTTGTTCACGTTGTCAATAAATATTTGAGCTTGTGTTGTTTTTTTTTTGTTACATAATTATTTATTGTTTTTTTAGGCGTCTAAAAAGTAGTACATTTAATTTGTTGTGCATTTGTTTGTTTGCATTGGTTATCCATCGAATAGATTTACAAATTTGTTGATCTTGTTGTTGTTGTTGTTGTTGTGGTATACATAAGTTACAGTATAATATTTTGTGTTTACGTTTAACTTAAATATTATTAATCACATGCAATAGTTAAATAATAAAAATAATAATTATACATAGTTTAACATACACATACACATATTTTATAGACCGTTGTTGTTGTTGTTGTTGTTTATAGTTTTGCTTGCTGCGCGGCCAATTTAGTTGCTATTAATCAATAGTATTTATGTATATATGTTATATTATATATAAGTAGATCAATTTGTTGTATGTGTTATTGTTATTATCCTTTGTTAATTGGCTACTAACTAAATTTCTTGTTCTCATTAAACCTTTTCTTTTTACACATTATACGCTAAATTATTACACTTTACGCGCTAATATATATGTATGTATGTATCTTTTATAATATTGCTTAACTTTATATGTATTTTTATTTATGTTTGTTGTGTTTTGTTTTGTTTTGTTTTGCTTTTGCTTATCTTAATGCCAGCACATTGGCCAGATTACATATATTTATTTATGCATACATATTTCTATACTTTAATATTTCTTTTAGAGTGTCGCCTGCACCGCTTTCTATGCATTGTTGCAAAACACATAATGTATAAGTTGTGTATTTAGTTTAGTTAAAGTTATAGTTAGTTTCTAAAAGGTTAACATCTACAGCATTTCTGCATTTGCATTTGCATTTAAAGTTTTTTCAAGAGGCATTTGGCTTGATCAAAAGCTGAATCTCAAATGCAAAGATCAGTTCTCAGCTTTTGATCAACTTAAATTTATTGAAAAATGTTTAGTATTTTAACGTTTCTTTTCCAGTGCTGATTTTTCCCCATTATTGTTTTTTATAAACTTTATATTTAATGCATTTCATGACATTACCTCAAATTGTTTGTTCATTTCTTTTAGTTATATTTTATATAATTAATTTAAATAATGCTACATATTAGATATTAATAGTACATCTATAGATATATAATAGATTTTCATCGTTTCATGCGTATAAAGCTGTAAGTCTTCTAGTTTTTTTTTTATCTTTTCCCAAAAAAGTGCGTTTACTCAACTAAATTCCATTTATATGCATTTTGTTTTCTTTTTTCATTTCTTTTGAGCTCTTAAATGTTGACAACAATTATTCGTTTCTTTTTTTTTATATAACATGCACTAACAGATTTAAATCTTTAAATTCTTTTTTACGTATTACGTATTACGCTTTCTGTGTTCGATTCATATTTAAGAACGTTCTCATACTATTTGTTTTCTTTGAATATTTCGCTTTAATTACACCAAAAAGGAACAATTCGCTTTGAACATTGAGCTTTATATTATGTACTGGATATTTATATGTAAATATATGAGTTTAAGAATTTCTGACAGGTTTTTGCTGAGTTTGAGCCTATTATTTGTATATTTGTTTGTTTGTTTGTTATTGTTGTTGTTGTTGTTGTTTTTTAAGCAAAACTCCAACACATTTATATGGCACAAAAGTCTAGTTGGATTCTGCGTTGGGATACAACGAGCTCTTTTCAGTGTGTTTTTTAAGTTTTAAGATTGGAAAAGCTAGAAGATTTTGAAACGCCAAATAGAGAGACGTTCCGCATCTCGATTTGGGTTTATAATTTGTTTTTTGTTTTGTGGCATTTCAAACGCGCCTGTGTTGATTGCAAAGTTAATGCGCTTAAGTGGCAAATAAATTAAATGTAACAACTTAAGAATTATACAAATAATAATCATACATCAAAATAATAATTAATATTAGCTTGCGTCGAACTTTGTGCGCGCTCAATTTGCGTTTTTCTTTACTTTTGCCTTTCATATAAAGTAATTATATATATATATATATAGCATATATATTGGTATTATTATGCTTATGTTTCTTGGGGATTTGGGTGCTGCTTTAACTACAACTACTGTAGAGTATGACTAGTGTAAGGAGAATGCTTGTAGCAGTAGCTGTCAGTGTGGTGGATGCTGATTTGGATTTATCCCGCGATTCGATATCGTTGTTGCTACGTGGCGTGGTTCCAGCTGGATCATAGTAGGATGTGGGACCTGTGGAAGCAGTTACAAGATAAGTAATCCATTGACTTCGAATGATATACAAAAACTTACCATCGCCAGAGCCATCTCCAGAGCCATGTATGTTGCTATACTCCTCATCGTCGTCGCCGATGTGACCTCCACCACCGCCGCCGGAGCCCTCGTGACCCATGTCACTTTGTATGTCATGCATTTGGGCATTGGAGACGGGCGCCTGTAGACAAGTATTAGTTGAATTAGTTGTATACTAAATTTAGTCTAGGCACACTTACCGATACGCCTATGCTGGTGCGTATCTTGATAAGCTTGTCCACCAGCTCGTTGAGCTTGCTGAGCTGCGACTGAGTCTCCCATGGCACCTCCGGATTGTAGCGTTGCGTATCTGTGCCAGGTGTCATCAGCAGCTGTGTGTAGTCCCCGACGCGTTCTCCGGTCCAGCAGAGATGATCATCGCGTTGTGTGTAGTCCTCATCACAGAAGCTACAATCAAATCAATAAATAACTCAGTTAGCTCTGTTTAAATATTCGGAAAGACAGACAGTTAGACAGTCCTATTTGGCAACTCAACCAGATAACAAGGTATACCCAAAAATTTCCCATTTCTATTATCACAACAAAATAAACTGAAAATGTTCAAGGAAGTTGTAATGTTTGTGCATTCAACTGCACGCAACTTTTGCCTCGTTCGTCCTGCAGTAGTTGCACGTGGGGTAAGTTGAATTAAATGAAAATATAGATTGCAACTTTGAATGTATATATATTCTATATAGGCCGCTTGTCGTCCAGTAATAAAGAATTGCTTCTGGGCCAATGTGATCTTCTTTATTGCTATATTCACGCCACTCTACGTGTGCCTACTGAAGGATGTCATTGGGCTGTTGCGCGACTTTAATCGCAAGATAGCCGGTGGCAAGTAGGTTATCCTTGTTGGCAACTGTTATGCCCCATTTCCTAGCTCTATATGTCGGTTATTGTTACATGCGTACTTAAATATATACACACTCTATCGGTCTATTGTTCTGTCTTTTGATTTACTTACTTGTTAACAATGTTGGTAAAGAACTCCTTGGACTTCTCAATTGTGGACAGGAAGTGCAAAATGCTCGACTCTGGCGCTGTGGCCCACTTGATGCTATTATGCTGCTGCAGCGGATGCGGCTCCTCCGCGGTCAGAGAGGCTATCAGATTGGGCGTGCCGCATGTCTTCTTCACCTGTTTATAGAGAGAATGGAACAGAACAGAGTGCATGATGAGTTATACTTCCACAGAGCTTTACTATTCGTATTTCCTGTCTTTTACTACTACTAATCGCTGCCACTCATCTCGCTGCACGTGTGCAAGTTGCAAGTTGCCGCGACTCGATTATGTTGCACGCAGCGTTGCATGTAAATTGCAACTTGCAGCGACTCAGCAGCAACTGAACGACCGACCGACCGACTGTAGTATGAATGCCATCTAATTGAACATTTTAAATCCATTTTGGCATTCCAATTACGTCAGCGGCAAACTGTACCCCCGACTCTAATTGAATTGAATTCACTCGAAATGCCGCAAATATTATTGCATGCATTGTAAAAACGATCTGAAAACTGGTTGATGGCCTCCATCCAGCTGGCAAATGGCTACTGACAACTGGCAACTGGCGACCACTTGAAGGCCAGCCCATAAAATCAATTTAAAATGTTCATAAATTAAGGCACAATTAAAGCCTGAAAGTCCTTGTATAACGTGCATGGGTTCTGAAAGTCCTTGTATAACGTGCATGGGTTTGTCATTTCAAAAAGGAAATACTTTATTTCTTTTTTAAATGCTTTTCAATTTGCACAACTAAATAAAACGTTAAATAAAAGTGGTTCCTGGCTAAAAGAATTAACTAATTTGAGGGATTGAATTCATTTATTCACTATTTTTCATACTTCAGTTCTAAAATTTAGTTGCTTTGTCAATACTATCGATACTTTTTACTATCATAACTATTGCCACTATTCATAGTTTTCTAGCTACGATGCACTTACCTTCTTCTCCAGCTCTGGTCCGTTTTCCATGGCTCTCATAATAGCCTCGGATAGCTTAGTGTCCAGTTGCTTGATGGTGTTCATAATGCCGCTATCAGAACGGATATGCGAGGCCACCAGATGATCCAGGGCCTCTGCAACGCTGGACCAAGGGCTGTCCAGGAAACCGGAATACTGAGCCGAGCAGCCGCTATAAGCGCAAAGGATAAGCAAAGTACAACTAAAGAATTTTCAATTTGTACTTACCGCATCACATTCATGCAGTAGCCGTAGCAGACCTTGGGTCTGCTGTGCTCATGATGGCCATTGCAGTTGGGACAGTAGTGCATCCTGAGGAGATGCAGTTTGCAGGTGTCTGTCAGCTGTTTGCCGTATAGGGCATCCGTTTCGCTGAGAACCTCGGCGCTTTGAAGCAGGGCATTCATAAAGATGTTGGACATGTGAACACTTTGCAGCAGATTGGTTTGGATTTCCTTGGGTATCTGGCCAAAGGGTTGCAGTTCATCAAAGTTATGCTTTAAGCAATTAATGTAATCCTCGTGCAGTTCGCCATAGTTGTCCTTGGTCAGGTGCACGGCCTGATGGTAGGCAACGGGAAACAGCTGCTCAAAGAACTTGTGCAGCGCATCCTCCAGGCTATTCTGGCTATGCAGGATGCTGTTGCCATGGCCATTATTGCTGCTGTAGTTCGACGTGTACTTCAGATGACTAATGAGAGTAGGGGATAACGTTTGTTACTTGCGTTCTTTACTGGGTCAAACTCGACTACATACTTTATGATCTCTGTATATAACTGATGTATCAGCATCCGCGACAATGGCACCATTCGCCTGTAAACCTTGGAGAAGACGCTCAGCGTTTTGTTCTCCGACTGCTCTGCCAGCTCCAGGACGTGACCTGCCGTGCAAAGAGATAAAGAGAATAGCCAAAAATGTTACATATACTTCTTTGTTCCTCAGTTTTTGTTGAAGTTGGCCTTCACTGCTGGGATTTGCCCGCAACTTCATTCGTGTTAAATGGCCTGACTGGGATTTGTTACCATTATTTTTGGTTGGGCCATAAGTTGATCCTGTTGTTTTCAGTGCTTTTAGTTAATTAAATCGAGCTTATGTGCTGCTTGGCACTCTGATTGTTTTCTATTAATTATTTATGCTGCTAAGAAATATTTTTGATTTGTAACTTGATTGGCTTACACTTATATCAAACTTTTCACAATCTATTAAGAATCAGTCAAAATCTTAGCTGACATATTGATTTCAATTGTAATGTTGCATGAAAAATTGAAGGGTCGAGGTTAACAAGCGCTTAAAGCATTTTGCAAGCTTAATTATGCATAGCTAAATATATAAATTGAGGCATCATTTGGCATTATTTCGTTTGAAATGTTTAATCCAATCAATCTATCTCTTGCCAATAAAATCTTTCAAAACACCCAAATCAAGCTGAGAGTGCTAATCAGAAAGCATTGCTCAAAAAGCGTCCATCCAAAATAATCTGTCAAAGTGTCAGCAAAATTTGTCAGCCTGATTTTTGATTTGGCATCGATGTGCTTCTACCACACAGATACTTGCAATTTGCTGTGGCAACTTGTGCCTCGTCATTATCGCAGCTAATACGGCGATTACAAATGCCAAAAGCGATTGTCAATTTGCAAATTTGCACACATATGTACATATGTATGTGAAATCGGTTGATACTTAAACAACAACAACGAACGAATGTTCAGTCTGCCTGTCAATTTGATCTCCTTCCCTCTCGATCCGTACTCTCCTCAGTTCCAGTATTGTTTAAAGCGTGGCAATATTCTAAATTGCAATCTGTTGTTTTGTGTAGAGCCTCAGATTCGATTTTCAAATAAAAGTGTCAATCTTTTTGTTAATTGGCAAATGGCAAAAATAACAAAAAGACAACTCGAAAAAACAAAATACAACACACATTTCAGCAAAGTGTTTTTTATACTTATCGCAACACAATAATGTTGTTGTTGTCGTTGTTCGTGTTGTTGTTGTTGTTGCCTAAAGCATTTCCGTTCTCAGCCTTGGGTTCAGTTTTGGGCTTGGCTTGGCTTGTCGTGTCTTCTCTTCAATGGCTCTTTATCGGCTAATGGCCTTTGATGCGTCAGAGTTTACCCCTTTTAATTAGCTGTCTTGCGTTTTGCTCGTTTCCCCTTCAAGTAAACAAACAACAATAGCCAAAGCAACAACAACAATAACAACAACAACGACATTTCGACGTGCTAATCATTTATCAATTGCGCAGGATACGAATTGAGGTAGATAGAGAAAATCAATTGCCATATATCAATAACATTGTTATTGTTCAATTAATTATGAACAGTGCGTGCAATTTGTGGCACAATAGTTCAGTTCAGCTCCCCTCTGTTTCCCTGAACATGCTGCCACCAATTCTCACTTATTGAGTTATTGCCACATTCTGAACTGACGGATGTAGTACAATATTTAATATTTAACACGCCAGCTCAAAATGCTCAAAACCTGTGTAATTGTAATTGTTGGTGTAATTGTAATTGTTCCAGTTAAATTGTTAATGCTGCTAATGGTTTTTGAGGCAACTGCTGACAAGCTGTCATTCAGTTAGTCCTGCCATTGTTAGAGTTTTATATCCAAAACCACAAAGAATAACTTGCAGCCTCTGTCATGGTTTTAAGCTGTCAGGTTTAAGCTGTCATATTCAGTTGTATAAAAAGAGCATTCGAGTTTAATTTTAAGGTAGTACAGTATGCTTTCTTCTACGCTCACTTTCGTATTAATCTTGCAGTATATAGTTGTTAATTAGCTTTATTACCATAATATCAAGTTGTGTTTTTATAACATTAAAGTTTGTTTTACAAATTGTAGTGCAATTTTCAAAACAGAAAGCAGAAAACAAAGCCAACATGGAAGTTGACTGCGTATACTTAATATTATTGCAGCTGCTTTGTCGGCTTAATATGAGCAATTAAGTTGAGGTTTCTCAAACAGTTGCTCAGCCCACACACAGATAGTTATAACAGTTACATCTTGAGGCAATATACAGATACATTTGAGTCTCTCTATAGCTATATCTTAATGGGCATGGGCATGGGCATATCTGCCTACATGCGAGTACATACGAGCTCAACATTTTGCCTAAGGGCAGACTCAAAACTACAACGACAACAACATTGACACACACACATGACTTTTGGTTGTTGTGCACAACTAATTGCAATTTGTATGTACTATATATATGTAGTCTCTCTTGGTTCTGGCAATTAATAGAGTACTAGATTATTGTTTGGGGTCTTGCCAGATAATGGGTCTCTGGCACAAAATCTAAAGCAAATGGATCTCTCTGCCAATGAAACATGAAAATTTCATTAGTCTTAGGTTTTCTCCACAGGCCATAGAACATTGAAGGACAACTGACAAACTCAAATGGGTAAACGGACAATGAAATTGAATTAGACAACGGTCACAGAGTATGTTATAGTATATAGTTAATGTCTAGATGGAAGCAAAGTCAGAGCTAAGAGGCCAAGCCCACGCAGACAAACTAAAGAGGTGCAAGTCAGGGCCACTAAAAATCCATTCATGTGCCACAACTTGAAGTTCTCCACGTATTCGTATTCGTATTCGTATTCTTATACGTATTCTGTTTCGTAGAACAACAAATATCAGCGCTAGGCTTCATTGCTTCATTAGAAGGCGCAGGCAGGCAGCAGCGGGATTAGCAGGATGGGGCAGAGACGCAGGTTCATCCTGAGATCCAAGCTGAGACCGATGATTTCGACCGGTTCCGCGCCTTGAGCCCAGCCCCAGCCTCAGCCCCAACTTCAGTCCCAGTCCCAGTTTCAGAAACGGACCAATCGCCGGCAGATGCGACCGCGTTTCGCAGTTAGCGGCGTTCTCTGCCTTTTTTGTTGCTTTTTTGTTTTTTGTTGTTTCCCACGCCATGGTAAATATGCAGGACAGCCCACAGGTTTAGTTTTATTTTGCCCCGCTTTTTTGTTGCCGCTTTATTTTGTGTAGTTTTAGCATTTTTCTATACTCTGCTGCTCAAGTGGCATAAAGGTTATGCTGGGACTGTGCAAAGTGTGTTTGCCTTGTAATAAATATCCAAGCAAGAAATAAATGTTTGTGAAATACATATCGCATAATACCTGAATCAGTATATCTGAATCTCACACAATTGTATAAAGACCTGTAAAGTAAAAACAAATGAATTCCGAACGATTTACGAGTTACTGTTCTGATTTCCGATCGGAATGGCTTCGTTTTCTCTTTTTCGAAACCGAGTTTTCATAGCAAAAAGTCTATTTAGTTGTCATCTAGCAATCATTGCTGAAACGAGAACAGCTACGCTTTCGTGCACGTTTTCGCGTTTATTTTACAGACACTTTTTCAGTTTTATATTATAAATGTTATTTGACTTTAAGCTAATGAATAAATTGTCTACTTCTTTTTCAAATATGATGAAGAATATAAGAAAATTGAGTTAAAGAATTTGTTTTTTTTTTTTATTCCGTAAATTTCGAACGGAATACAAATTCGGAACAGGCCTGATAGCAACATTTATTTATTGAAGTTCATAAAATAACTAGCTTTGAGTTTCTTCTCTAAAGTCAAGATAGTATTTCAAGCAAACTTTCGTCTTCGTTATTAACATGACAATGTTGAAAACAGAGTATAGTGCAGTCGGTTGCAATGTTCTTACGTGATGTTTTTTATTTTATTATTTTTACTCCATGGTCTGTTGTTTGCTGGGCTGCGTTCCTGTGCGGATATTACAATTTTAGTATCTGCCGCTTTTTTATTTGCATTTTATATATGCATGTATTTCTTGATTTGCCTAGCCTCTGCTCTCTAGTGTGTTAGTGTGTGTGTGTGTGTGTATGTCTGTCCTATCTTTTTATGCTATACAGCACTTCAGCTTCCTAGCCGCGTTTAGTTTCAGTTTGAACTGTGGCAAGTTCTTTTTTCTGTTGCAATGTTACCTTTGAAGCAATGGGATGCCAAAGAACATGTATCAGAATGTGTCTCGAAGGCACAGTGG